>CM061920.1:201512963-201978129 GCA_031002005.1 Vandiemenella viatica
ATAGAAATTTCTAGATGCATCAGTCAATGGTCCTCCTGCACTGACAATACTCTTCATAAACCCATCTTCAGCAACTTATTTGCTGCTATTAAGTCCTTGTTTAGTTGTTTTAAATATTCCCTACTACCCTGCTGTCTCTTAACTCTGTTATGTTCTCTTCTTACCATCCTCTTTAACCTCCTCACTTCCCTATTGCAGCATATTGGTTCTCTACTTCTCTTTATTTTCTGCCTTTTTCTTCCCCCTGTTATTATCTCCTTGAACTCTTCCCACTTTGATTCTGCTGTACTTGTGCCTTCCTTCCATTTGCTGAATTGTTCTCTGAAATATCTCTTCAAATTTGAAACCGTGCTTTTTTATAACTGTACTGTTCCCCCCTTCAATTTTGGCTGCTGGTTTACTGAATCCTCTAATATCCATCAGAACTGCATCATAATCACTTATTCCTTCAGTTACTCTACACCCCACAAGGTTTTCATCGGGCTTAATTAGAAATATATCCAAAATATTTTGTTCCCTAGTGTTTGCTCAACCACTTGTGTAAGTCCTCCTTCCCTTAAGATATTTGCAAATCTTTGTTCCCTTGTGTTATTTATCTTATTTCCTTCCCAGTTTACACCTGGTAAATTTAAATCCCCACCAATGATGATCATTCTATTCTCACCTCTGAAATCTGAGTATGAATTTAATTTATCCCGAAGAGCCTCATCTTCTTCTGTCATTCTTCCACTGCGATTAACAGCCAACACTCTGATTTTTTTTTTTATACCCCACATATCTACCCCAATTAACTCATGCTCTTGATCTATGAACGCCAGTGAACTGTGGTAGTTTTTGCTAACTAGTATGAAAACTCCTCCAAAAATTGCTCCTCTATCTCTGCGGTACACTCTGTAAACATCAGGAAAAACCTCACTGTCTAAATAAATTCTGCATATTGGAACTTAACATCATATGGTAACTTCAAGATATTCTGCAGTTATACAACGCGTTCTAAGTTGCAACAAGACTATTTGCATGTCAATAAACAGAGATTAATATGCAACCGTATCAGACGTGTCTGTGTGAAACGTAAATAGTTTTCAAGTCAGCAACATGGCTTTAGACAAGGATATTCATGGGAATCTCAGTTAGCAGGCTTCATGCAAGATATTTCTGATGAAATAGGCAGGGAAGGTCATATTGATAGTGTAGCATTGGATCTTTTGAAAGGCTTTTGACAGAGTGAGGCATAAAATGGTGCAAAATAAGGTAAAAACTACAGAATGTTTATAATAAAGTGATTCGCTGGTTAGAAAAATTCCTAAAAGGTAGAAAGAAAAACGTTAGGGTAGGAAATGCAGTTTCAAAGAAGTAGGAGTAAACATGGGATTTCCACAGGATAATGTATTGGGACAATTGCTATTCTTTGTTCTAATGAATGATTGTGTTGATGGTTTACTGTCTGAAGTTAGATTGATTGCAGATGACATAACCTATATTTATATCTATCTTATATATATTTAAACGCTATTCTTTTATATATTACTAGCTGATACCCGCGACTTCGTACGCGTGGCTTAAAAATTTCTTTGCCAAAATTGATTATAAAAAATTGTTGGTAGCGAAGGATTGGACACAAACAACACCGAGTTGGCATAATATGACCAGAAACCCATCACTATATCATTCTACCATCGAACCTGTCTCTTGAAGAGAATCAATTTCCAACATATTTAAAAAAAGGAAAACAAACGAATGTGAGGGGATGTGGGGGGGGGAGGGTGTTAACTAAGGGCAGCTTTATTTCAGCTTGGACTTTTCTTCTTTCATCAGCAAGATTATCCGATTCTAGTGTTCTAATAACTTAAGCTGCTCGTGCTTTGCTAGAGCTACAACTTGGACCAGTTTACGCCCGCTAGGCATGTCAAAAAAAGAAGGCAAAATAAATTTGTGACAGAAACATTTAAGCAGACACAAAGTAATAGGCAGAGAAAATCGACATCTTTACGAAATAATACGTTTTTACTCTAAACGAAATTTATTAACAAATTATATACTAACATAATGCATTGAGCAAGCGACGTAACATAACAGACTAACACACACATCCGTCTCTCCGTCACTATTCGATAAGTTCTCACAATTTCGAGACTAAAACTGGTAATCTTATCAAAAAAAAAAAAAAAATTGTCCTGTGCCCTCCCTACAGATTTTCTTGTCAAATTCCGTCAATATCGGTATAGGCATTTAGTTGTCAAAACGTAACATAAAACAGAAATTTACTTCCACATTTATAGTATTACTACTGCAGATCACACACACACTGACTACGAATCATCCCTGATGGATCAATTTAACGTAAAAAAGTGTATTTCTACAGCATTGCAAGACTACCTACGAATTGCCTCGCATTGCACCCCTAACTTTGTGATATCTATAGTTTAACATTCAATCCGAATAACCGACGGGCCAGGCGTGACTTACGATCAATAACAATTTTTAAAAATCTTAGTCTCCACGGGGATTTGAACACGAGACCACGACCCAAACATTAGTAAGCAAGCGCTTTAACCACTGAGTCAGCTGACCGCTGCGCGGAAAAATAGTACAGAGACCTCCATATCCAACGCGTCTGTCTATCGCCGTTCAGTCATATTTCGAAATTATAAGACAACATGTATTATTTATACAGATAATTTTTCAACCAAATGTAGACAGTATTTTTCTCCTTGTTTCAAAGGATAGGTGTGCAAAGTTTCATGGAGATCGGATGAAAACTGTGGATTTGTATGAAGAACAAACATACATACATACATACATTCATCTTTATATTTATAGATTATTATTATTAATCATTACTGCCCTTGAGGACAGTATTTAAACTCAAATTATTCATGATTATTCAGTTTTTGTTTGTATTTGTCTTCTTCATATTCTCTTCCCAAAACCTCTTCATGCATTCACTGTGTTCATGTTTGTTTTGTTCATTCCATTTTGTTTGTTTTCTTCTGTATTTTGTGTTCATAATTTTGTTCCTGAACTGTCCCCGTTCCCGTGTCATTTCCTGCTGATCCCTGCATGATTCAAGTCCTCTTCTATTTCCTGGAACCAATTGGTTTAACTGAGTGAACCATTTACAATATCAAAGATCCTCTTTGTGAGTCAAGTGCTTTCATTCGCTGTAAATGTCAACATAATTGTAATCTATCTTCTGATCATGTCTTTCAATCTATCTGTATGTTCATATAGTTCTTTCGTTGCTCTTTTCATCCATATGCCGTCTTTATACATTGTTCAAAAAAAAAAAAAAAAATTTTAAGGATTTTGTGCTCAGCTTTATCCGCTTCCGTGATGCCTGAAGCCCCAATCGTGGTAGTTTCTTAGGCATATAATGCTTCTTGCAGTACCACTGTACTGTACCGTCTGAGTTTGGCCTGTCTTGATATATTTCTTTTGTTATAATATGACCATGTGAGTCTGTAAGCCTTCTGAAGTTTTTCTGCATTTGATAGCTTGTTAGATCCTATTACTTGTATGTATTTCCCTAGATATTTGAATTTCTCTACTCTTTTTATGTTTCCAAATTTTTGTGCATTGTTTATACGTTGCTGTTTTGTTTCTACATGGTGTTTTTTCATACGAAATTTGTAGTCCTGTTTTGGTGACAATTTGATGTAGCTGTTCCAATGCGTCTTTTGCTTCGTGTCTATTGTTGCTGAGTATTACCAGGTCATCTGCAAATGCCAGGCATCTTATGATTGTTTTGGTTTATCTTGTTCTTCATAGCTGTATTCCTTTGACCTGTTTTTCCCGTTGTATTATAACTTTGTTCAATACCATGCTGAATAAAATCGGCGATAATCCATCTCCTTGCCTGAAACCCGTGCAAATTTTGAATGGTTCTGATTTCTCCATAAATATCACTTTAGAAGTGGTATCAATGAGTGTATGTTGTACCAGAGCCATTGTCTTCTTGTCTATGCTGTATTCTTACATTATGTCAAAGAGCGTCTGTCTATGGAATCATGTAAGTAGTGTCTGAAGGGGGGAGTGAGCCCAGTTTTTAATTAACGTTAATTGATATTAATTTAATTGCGTGGGGGCCTTAATTGATTTTAATTAATGCTAATTGATTTTAATTGATGTTAATTGATTTTAATTGAGGCTAATTGATTTTAATTAATGTTAATTGATTTTAATTATTGCTAATTGATTTTAATTAATTTTAATTGATTTTAATTGAGGCTAATTGATTTTAATTGATTTGCGGAGGGGGAGCCTTAATTGATTTTAATTAATGTTAATTGACTCACGCCTTGGAGCGGAGGGGAGCCGAGGAACTAGGGGAGTTTAATTGAATGCGGGTTCGTAATTTAATGCGCACAGCTGCGCCACACCCGAATTATCGCTCCCCTCGCAGCTGCAGGATGCGGGTTCGTAATTGAATGAGCACAGCTGCGCCACACCCTAATTATCGCTCCCCTTGCAGCGGGTTCGTAATTGAATGAGCACAGCTGCGCCACACTCGAATTATCGCTCCCCTCGCAGCTGCAGGATGCGGGTTCCTAATTGAATGCGCACAGCTGCGCCACCACATTCATCATCGTGGGCGCAGTCTTCCCACGCCAATTCTCCATGGCTCCAGACGCGTGTATAAATAGGGCTGAGACCCCCCTTCTGCCATCCAGTCTTCTCTGAGTCGTCGAGGTGAACACTTCAATCATCGCAATGTCTTCTGAGGATCTTAGCTTATTCAGCGATATTGGTAAGTAAATTATTGTTATTTAACTTGTTTTTTCTGGCTGTTTTAAATTCTTTCACATATACTGATGAGCTTTTTTTTCTGCTTCAGACATTGATGAAATTCTCGCTGAGGATGATTTCGGTAATGACAATATTTTTTTAACGTAACTATATTTATGAAAATGTATAATGCTGAAGCAGTAGTCTATATTATTAATTTATTTGTTCGCAGGTGATTTGGATATTTCCTGCAGTGACCTTTTTTATTTCAGTACGTATTTATCTATAGATTATTTTTTTCCATGTATTTATAACTATTGCTAATACATTATTTTTTTTCTTTTTCAGATGAACCATCACGCCCAGAGAAGCGTAAGGGTAATTCTTCTCAGGAATTAAGTAGCCCAAAAAGAGCTTGTGATTGCTCACAATGGAGCATGCTCCCAAATATTGACGTGGATGTGCCGCAGAGCATGTCACCACCACATAGCATGCCGCCAACTCCGCCACCACAATGGGTTCTTCCACAACCACCAGCACACTGGAATATCGGTAAGTCCAGTACATCAGTAATTTACCTATATTATTTTATGCTTACAAAATTATGTTTTTCATGATACTAAAACATTTTTCTTCTTTTATGTTTCAGAGGGGGCGGTCGGACACCAGGACAACGAGGCAGTTCCGCCACCAATATGGCGACCATGGGAGACGTCAGGACTTAGCCGACCGCCCGCCACAGCAGCAGCACCTCGCCTGCCCAGCCGCCCACCGCCGGGACCCAGCCGGCAGTATGCCGGTCCATCGCCCGGGTCAAGCCGCCACTTCAACAACCCACCGCCGGGAACCAGCTGACAGTATGCCGGTCCTTCGCCCGGCTCCAGCCGGCAGTATGCCGGTCCATCGCCCGGGTCAAGCTGCCACTTCAACAACCCACCGCCGGGACCCAGCCGACAGTATGCCGGTCCATCGCCGGGACCCAGCCGGCACTTCAACAACCCACCGCCGGGACCCAGCCGACAGTATGCCGGTCCATCGCCGGGACCCAGCCGGCACTTCAACAACCCACCGCCGGGACCCAGCCGACAGTATGCCGGTCCATCGCCCGGGTCAAGCCGCCAGTCCGCCGACCCATCGCCGGATCCAGCCGTCAGTACGCCGGTCCATCGCCCGGCTCCAGCCGACAGTATGCCGGTCCATCGCCCGGCTCCAGCCGACAGTATGCCGGTCCATCGCCCCGGCCAAGTCGGCAGTATGCCGGTGCAGGGGCAGCCTTATGCAGTCATGATCATGCAGCAACGATGGGTGAGTCAGCAGTATCGCGATTAGTCCTTGAAGACAGGCTTAGTGCATTTAAAAATAGAATTTATTCCGGGACAATTTCAAATTCTCAAAATTTTATTGATCTAATGAATTTCATTGATGCTTGCTTTAAACTCGTTGCCGGTAAAGTTCGCGAAATTGTGGATAATCGGTCCTCCCCATCTGTAAAGGTGCAGGTTGGATTGATTAACACATATAAAATACAGAAGGAAATGATTTTGGAAACCGCCCGTATGTGCTTTTTAACTAAAATGCGCGAAGTCACAACCAGCACTTGCCTGTCGGATTGGTATGAAAAATATGTGAAGTCGGAGCTCAGAGTAAAATTGTGTGAATTTCAAGAAAGGACAAGTGGCAAAACTCTCGATAGAATAGAATTCCTCGACATTAGCATTTCTAATTTTCAACCTTTCTATCGTGGGTCTTCCTATGTTGCTCTGCCACTTGATATCTGTAGAAAGAAGGCCGTCATCAATGTTGAAAACAAGAATGACGAGTTGTGCTTTCTATGGACAATTCTTGCATATCACGTAAAGGCGCTTAAAAAACATGGTGACAGGGTTAGCACCTACAAGAAAGTACGTTCACTCTACCCCCTCGATTTTTCAGGTATTGAGTTTCCGGTAAAACTCTCTGACATTTCTAAATTTGAGAGGCAAAATCCAGACTATTCAGTAAATGTTTTCGGTCTGGATGAAGTTAAAGGTAAACATGTAGTTTCCGGGGCCCTCCATCACACTGCAGACAAACGCGTTCACCACATAAACATGTTGTTGATTACCGACGGCAGTGGGAAAATATTCCATTACTGTTGGATTCACGACTTGTCGGCGTTAGTTAGATCTTCTTTGAGTTTGCATAAGTGTGCTATATTTATTTGTGATAGATGTCTGCAACATTTTGGACGCAAAGATCTCCTGGACCGCCACGAGATTGACTGTGCAAGGGATGATCCTGTAAGAGTGGATTTACCCAGCGACGACGATAAAACCTTAAAGTTTAAGGATTTTGTGCACCAACAGCGTGTACCCGTCGTCGTTTACGCGGACTTTGAAAGTTTATTGCTACCTTATGATTCGTGCAGTCCTCCACCCAACGCCTCTCACACTACTTTGGTCCAGAAACATGTCCCTTTCGCTGCCGCATACCAGGTCGTTTGTCCACGCGTTCCTAGTCTGTCGCGTTTCAACTCCTTCAGGGAAAAAATCCAGAAAAATGGCTTGTTGATGAACTCGTCAAACTTGCCGAGAAAGTTGATAAATTTACAAGAGGTGCATTCCTCTTGTAATGACAACGAGCAAGAAGCAAAGTTTGCTGATGCTACGGTATGCCACATCTGCGAGAAAGACATTGAACCGGGACCGTCAAGGTCCGCGATCATTGTCATATCACAGGTAAATTTAGGGGGGCTGCACATAATGATTGCAATTTGCAGTATAAGACTAAAAAGTACATACCCATTTTCTTTCACAATCTTTCTGGGTATGACGCTCATTTCATTGTAATGGCATTATCAAAACTCGATTTCGAAGGAATGGAATGCGTGCTTCCCATCAACACAGAACGTTATATTTCTTTTTCGAAAAAGATTGAATACACTTCAATCACGTTAAGGTTTCTGGACTCACAGGTTCATGCAGCTCCCATTAGACAAACTGGTTGGAACCCTTGAGGACGATGACATGGGCATTACTAGTGCTCATTTCACCGACCCCGAGAAGTTCCAATTAGTTAAACGGAAAGGTGTCTTGCTGTACGTGGTCTGCAACCAGTGTACGATACTTATCGGTCGTCATGGTGCCTTGCACGAGCTCCCACGTGAATGTTCCCCGCAGTACAGGTGACAGGAAGCTGTTCCCGTAGAAACCGACCAGTTCACACCCTTACTCCGGCAAGATGAAGAAGGTATCGGAATTCATCAGACCATGCACCAATCTGCCACTACGCCAACGTCTAGTGACGATGGTCTCATGCCCATTTCAGTCGCAGTGCCGATGTCGTGGTGCACATGCATGTGTCGTCGGCTGCGGAGGCCCATCGTTAGGAGTGTTCGGTGCACTGTGTGTTCAGGTACACTTGTACTCTGCCCAACATTAAAGTCTGATGTTAGTTCCGCCACAGTTCGCCCGCCACCTGTCCTGTTTTACGTCTGCCCAGCCTACGACGTCCGACATGCGTAATAAGGGGTGGCCGCCTGACCGGCATACAAGCAATAACTCTGAAAAGAAGACGAGTGGTGATAAAAAATGGCCACGTTTTTCACTTTACCTAGAGACTGCCATTACAGTAGAAACTTTTTTCCGTATTTCAATGCACAAACAATTATTGTGAAGTTGTGGCACGCATTCGCTGTACCCGCGCAAATATCTGTATTTCAAGAATTTTACAGTCACCCCTCAACAAGAATGAGAAGTGGTAACTTAGGAGGGTCTATGAGTATACATCACTGACACAGGTATTCGAGCAGATAAACCTGTAGAACTCCCACCACATACATCGCGTTACCATCCCTGGCTACAGGAACAAACACCACTAAACGCGTTTTATTTTTATTTTTTTTGTCATTGTCGGAATGTCCACAGTGACTCTTGGCGATAAAACGGCTATTGTATGTCTAAACTACAACAGATACTAATTAACATGCGGACCGGGAATCGAACCCTCCATCTCCCACATGGCAGTCCCGAACGTTAACAAACCCACCCACCAGGAGGAGAAAAAAAAGTACCTCTGAAAGGAGGACGAATATATAGACCTGCAGTGAAATCACCTACCTGCCTATAAAGTTATATTGAATTGGATAAAAGCACATGCGATTCTTTTTTATGGTTCTACGCCTTTAGAGGCGGGGAAAGGACAGTGGACGAGGAACGGGGGGGGGCGACTTCTGCCATGGAAAATGATGAAATTATCCCCGGCATTCGCCTCGCGTTATTTGGGGAAACCATGGAAAACCCAAATCTGGATGCCTGGACGGGGATTTGAAACCGCACCCTCCCAAATGCTAGGTCAGATCTTTACCGATCACGATGCGTGATAGGACTGGTGCAGGGAACGGGGTGGAATTCAGACATGGCCTTTTGAAGGAACCAACCCGATATTCAACTGAAGTACGGAGTAATGGCTAGTCTGGTCATTATGACCAGGGTTTTTTATTGCCTGCGCATTCCGCACCTATCCTAGCCTACGTGAACTTAGCCGGGTGTAGAGAACTTACAGTTTAAACTGGAAACCGAACAACGGAAGTGTTATGGTGTAACTACATTACAACGCAAGTTGTGCCATATGTGAAAGTCATGTTAAGGGCTTTTGAAAATCGAGGCTGAGCCGGGATTCGAATCCTGGACTTTTCATGACGGGCGACGAACAAGCGACCTCTGAATGAGAGTTAACGTCTTGTGAAAATACTTTGGATAGAGTTAATGTAAGTTCGTAGTATTTGTCATTGCTGTGTTACCAAATGTCGTTTACTCATTCACTTTTTCCATAACAAAACATGATATTAAATCTGAACAGAGTTCTCAGTCAACATTTAAATAACGTCAATTTCTTCCATCTTGCAACGCGATCTGTTGAGAACTAAATAACAATCGGTCGCAGTGTGCTGGCAGAGCGAACAATCGGCCGAAGACGGTTACAGTGAAGCCCTACATGCATTGCCGATTCAGCGACAAAGAGCCACCCATACTCGTAAGTGCTTTGTTGATCTTGCTGCCATTTCCAGCGAAAAAGTGGTTACCTACGTTAAATTTACTAAAATTCTGTCTGGCAGAAGTGAGATATTCAGCAGCTTTTATTCAACAAAAAGATGCATTCAGGAATAAAATTTTAAACCTCAAAGCAATTACGTTAGTGCATAACTAGTAGAAGGTGGGAAAGTTGTCTACCTTCATGCTTAGAAAGGGATATAAACATGGCGTAGCAGTCAATAACAGTTTTACAGACGTTATGTAATATATACTTTGCACATTAAAGTAGCTGTAAGGACAGTTAAATTATGAATATGCCTTTTTTATGGCGTGATATTTCAGCAATGAGAAAACAAAGAAAAACTTACCAGTACAGTACAGTACAGAGAAGAACTAAAATTATATAAATAGTAGAACTTGTTACTACCACAATGCGGATGTCGACGGATATGAGTAGAACGTAGATTTTCCTAATAGTCAGCAGCGGTTTTCATGTTAAGATGAAATGTACATGAGCGATAGCATAGCATGAAGTAATTGATGTTTTCAACTTCCTTGTGTACTGGGCTGGAGAAATGTTTTCACAATCGCCCTAAAGCTCCTGCCGTTTCACGCAGCATTCGCGGAGGTACCGAGCGTGGTGGGTGAGTGGTAACGCTCTGACCATGCATTCAGGAGGGCGCTGGTTCGAATCCCCGTCTTAACCTTTAGCAAACTATGTACTATTCTACATGCAATCACAAATGAAGATAACTCCATTATTTACGTTAAAGGACGGGCGAAGGCTCGTTGGTTTCAGAAGATTAGTCTGCTACAATATAGAAGATTTAGGATGCCCGCCTCTACATGAACTCAAGAAAAATAATTTGATAAAACTTTGTAAAGGACATTTATTTTGTAACGCTATATGCGCTGTTGAAAATGTATTTTTAATTGCCCAATGGTGGGTGAAATAAAAGATTTAAATAAAATATATACAATCTTATTATTATTTAACTAGGATAGGTGAAATGACACAAGAAAAATCTGGTAAAATAATTTTATTCTTTACTGTTTACAATTCTGCAAACATCATTAAGTACAATCAAATTTTTGTATGCAACTATTTCATTCCTTAATTGCCCAAGTCAATTGTAGAACTGTAAGACACATGAATAGGATGAACGTTGTTGATGTGCATATCCATTAACTTCGACACTGAGGCAGTACATGTGTAGTAGTCACTCAACACTTTGTCAGCCAATTCACTCACAAACACCTTGTAGTATGCTGATGCGATTTAAACACTTTAGTTAATAAGGTCCACAAACATCATATCCAGGTTCATAATTCTTAATTACAATATTATTTACATCACCAGATACTAACAAATTTTTATATGCAATGAGTTCAAGTCTTAATTGCGCATAATCCAATGATGAACTGTATGTCACTTGAGCTACACGAACATTATTAATATGCATGTCAATCAGTTTTTGCACTGTAGCCATATTGAAGTCTCGTAGCACTTTATTAGCTAGAATGTCCACAAATTCAGTATAATATCGTGCCACCAAGTAGCCCCACTTCTGCTTGACGGTCAAGGTGTTGGTCACGGCCGGCTGCGCGTCGACGAAGGTTCCTCCAAGTAGACTGGCCGAAGAAGACGCCGCTGGCAGGATCATCATTGAGGTGGAAACAAACAGTCTTCACTCCGGCAATCGTTCGGCAGGAGACGGTGTGCTCACCAAGCGAGATGCTGTCAGTGCCGGCGTTGAATAAACTCGGACACTACGTCCAATACCTGGATCAGGACGTTCCATTCGTCGTATGTTAAAACAATTTTATTGTGTCCCACTTTTTCCAGAACAACAACAGGTTCAAACTGGTGTTTGGACGACAACCCTATCGTCAAACGTTTCGTATCACCAGCGTTGAGTTGGTAGACAGAGGAGAACAACATCACTAGACGAGGCATGGCTGCAAACTGACGCCGGGTGGGGCTGCAGCTGCGTGGGGGGCCTTAATTGATGGCTTCCGGGTGTGGCGCAGCTGTGCACATTCAATTACGAACCCGCATCCTGCAGCTGCGTGGGGTGCGATAATTCGGGTGTGGCGCAGCTGTGCTCATTCAATTACGAACCCGCATCATGCAGCTGCGTGGGGAGCGATAATTGATGGCTTCCGGGTGTGGCGCATTCAATTACGGACCCGCATCCTGCAGCTGCGTGGGGAGCGATAGTTGATGGCTTCCGGGTGTGGTGCAGCTGTGCACATTCAATTACGAACCCGCATCATGCAGCTGCGAGGGGAGTGATAATTCGGGTGTGGTGCAGCTGTGCACATTCAATTACGAACCCGCATCATGCAGCTGCGAGGGGAGCGATAATTAAGGGGTTCCAGGGTGTGGCGCAGCTGTGCACATTCAATTACGAACCCGCATTCAATTAAACTCCCCTAGTTCCTCGGCTCCCCTCCGCTCCAAACTGTCTGCAAAGACAGGTCCATAAGCAATACATGGGGGAAAAAGTGGGCTCACTCCATCCTCCATAAGAATACATGGGGAAAAAACTGTCCGCTGACCGCTGTACATAAGGAAATAATAAGATCAATCTGAGGTTACAGATGTGAGACCCCCTCCCCGCAATTCAATTAGCATTAATTAAAATCAATTAAGGCTCCCCGCAATTCAATTAAAATCAATTAAAATCAATTAAAATTAATTAAAATCAATTAAAATCAATTAAAATCAATTAGCGTTAATTAAAATCAATTAAGGACCCCACGCAATTCAATTAAAATCAATTAAAATCAATTAAGGACCCCACGCAATTCAATTAAAAAAACAAGATGGCGCCGCACAGACATATTACCACTACTCGCGGTTCATCGCTGAACACAATACGACGCCTTTCATTGCGTTTAGCGATTCTGCACTACCTCCTATGCGACGGTATTGTGGTCTCATTTTTTAATAGGAGATTATCTGTATCAACTGCCTGCGTGAAGCTGAAATACTCCCGTGGCCTGCAAGATTCCCATATCTGTCACCGATAGAAAATGTGTGGAATCAGTTCAGACGTCAAATCGGTCACAGAGCCAGTATCCAGGATTTCAAGGACCAGTTGCAACTATAGTGAGCCTGCTTGACTTAAGAGAGGATACAACGACTTTATCCCTTCCCAACCGAATTAGTGCATGCATCAAGGCCTGAAGGGGATGCAACGTCGTACTGATAAGTGGGCTCATCCTGCCAAGATCTTTGTAAATTTTATTCGATTTTGTTATCACAGAAATAATATCACGTACCGTATCATCCCGTACAGTTTCATTTCACTTTCTCCTCCCTTTCTGGGTGCTTCTCTTTTTTTTTTTTTTTGCCAGGCAGTTTAATTTTACTTGTTTTCCCGTTTTAAATTGTTGATGAAAATCATTTATCATTCATAAAAGGAAATTAAGCTATAAGATTAAAAGGTAAATTAGATCATCAACGCCCTCTCTCCTAAACCTAGACCAGCAGAATGAAAGACATTTTACACAAAAAATATTTTTATATGGTTTTGGAGCAAGAGTTCCTCAGCTCCATTTTCCGAAAAGTGCAGCACACTTCCTCTTCAAGTGAAAAATTATTTGAAAAAAGATGCGAGGAGTGAAAATAAACGTTGAAACATAGGTGACGCTGGCGATCGCGATATTTTGTATTTAAATACCAATAGCCGAAATTATTGAATAAAAAAATTAATTAAAGACACTCTACCTATGGCTACTGTCTACTTAATGATTAAGAAAAACAGTAAAATAAAGGCGATATTATACAATGTTTCACGTGTGAATAAAGAAATCAGTGACTATAAGTCTCAGTAAAAGAATAATCAGAAACGAAAATGGATTTTTTTTCAGTTTGGAATATCATAAAAATGTTTTTAATGACGGAAGGAATAGTAGTCATAGAGTATTTGTAATCCTTTTAACATTTTCAATCATTTTTAGCGAGTTTTCCTTGATATCTATAATTACGGAATTGTTTTAAATTCATCCAGAAGGTAGGGCTCATAGGCATGTAGCATAATTATGTTGTCTTAATACTTTCGTTGCTTCTAAGAAACACTGCAGTGTAGTTGGTAGTCACACTCGCCTTCACTAGGGGATGATACATTCTGTACGACTCCACGCCATTCTTAGAATTCGAGTTCAGTCTTGTAAATGGTTTGGAAAGTTTTGTATTTCTACCCATTTAGTTCAGTCATCTATTAACGTTTCGGCAGCTGTTCTTCTTGGTTAAGTCATTTGAAATATGCCCGTGGTTTTACAATTAAAAGAAGAATAATACAAGAAGAAATCTTGTAATAAATCCAGTTTAAAATCGTTAACGCTCCCCCACCATGCTCGGTGTGGAAATAGAGGATTGTCTTCTGACTACATTGCAAATGTTTGAAAATATCAACGTCATAGAACATTTTATATATACATATATATATATATATTATAATCAGTACTGAAAATGTCAAGATTATTGTATCATACACTCGGAGGCTTCAGCCGAAACGTCGGCGCTTCATATGAGAATTTTTTTATTAATTAATTATGTTCATTTAATATGATTCCCATTACACTTTTGCGATTTTGCATAATTATTTTCCTACAACAACTTAAGAAAAACATAAAAAATTATGTTCATGTGTTTATGTTTTAGTTCCCATTTTGCCTGACTTCCTTTACCGCACAGAAGAATGTGTCTATGGTAACATCACCAATCCAGGAAACTGTTCCAGGTGAGAAAATAATCCCATATCGCTATTTTAATATTATTTGCTTTGTATTATCTGATTTCTATATGCGGGAAAATAATAATTTCGAATCTATTTTTCTTAAACTTATATTAATAACTGAAAACCCATATTGAACTTGCTATATGGTTCATTCACATTGGGTTGTACATACATCATAACTGAGTGTCTTCCATCGCTAATGATATTTTCACCTTCCTTTACGGCATGGGGCACAAGTGCCACACACAGGAAAGGACTCGTTATTACTTTTATTAATAATGGCAATTTCCTTAGTAATATAATTTTCCCTTTTTATTTTAATTATCTTTTATAACTGAAGTGTTAAATTCCTCTCCCATTTAATTTTTCGATTTAGAAATTTTAATTTTAAATTGCTTAAGCGTTTTTGGTAAATTATTCAATTTGTTCCAATCCCTGACACACTTATCAACAAAAGAAAACTTCCACACCCTCAAATGCTGTTAACAGCCACAGCAAAAGGATTAATGCTTAAAACAAATCGTTGGAGTAACCAGTGTTCTAGAACAATATGCTCCAAAATGTCAACAATAACTCAGAATCTAAAGCAAAGCTCTGATTAAAAAAAAGACAAAAATGTATACTGAAGTTACCAACTGTGTAGCTGTTACAGAATTTCATGCCAGCGAGTCGTTATCCTTTTAGATATAAAACAAATTACGGTCAAATTATTCATTGGTTAACGGCACTTCTTAAATGTAGATACGCTAATGAATTAGAGAATTTCAACTACTATAAGCTTTCTTATCTCGTATCTTAGTCAGTTCAGGGATTTTAAAGTGCCAGTCAGACTAGCTTTTACAAATGTAAAAAGGGAATACTTTTTTAAAAAGTTCTCCCTCTTTTCTACCATAATTTAATAAAAAATAAAAACAAATCTATTCATGTGTAAAATATTTTTTTTTTGTTTTATTTGACTTCCTTTATAGAAGAAAGTGAACTGTTTACCCTTGATTCTTAATATTTTGGGCGTTTGAATAAACTGAATTTCTCTCGAATCGGAGACTTGTTCTGTTTTGAAGAATATTTATTCACTTCTGGTTCCGCGAAACTAAATGAATAGGATGTAGCCCACGATCAGCACAATGATTTAAGTGTAGCATATACCCGAAAGTAGTGACTGATTTTCTTAATTACGCAAACACACATGGCTTATCTTCAAGCTGTATTTTTCATCATCGTGATTCAGTAGGGCAAGCCAAGGTTTTAGTTCTCAACAACGCGTATTCTTCCACCGTCCCATTCTTTGATGGTTTTTGAATGAAAGGTAGTACGTCAGGCCTGAAACAGATTCGTTTGTACCAGCATGCTTAGTGACATTAAAATACTATTTATATATTAAAATAAAAATTACGGGAAGTGTTGATCGGAGTGTCTCCCAAGTGATTAATTTATTCTATAAAAAGATGGAGGATTTAACTAATTAACGGGCAATGCCGAGTATCCACTAGTTTGGATATGTTGATTTAATATGTCGTTCCCGTAATAGGCTGCGAATTTCGTGAATCCAAAGTATGCCAGTCCTTACCTGCCCTGAATAATATCGACGTATTAGTCCAGTCATTATAGTAAGTTCACCTCGGAATTCGAGATACCCAGCTGTAAGTCTGTAAATACTTGTATATTGACACCCTAAGAGTTGTCTCAAAACCTACATATGGTAGGGTGTACGCAACTATTAAATTTCAAGGTCAAATGTCACAAAAATCGGTTTTTTGCGGTTTTTTTTTGTAAATATCTCATTTCCTATGGGTTTTTTGCTATTTGTATTTATTATCAATATTGTAGAATACAAAATTCTCTACAAATTTTGTCTAAAAAAATTTTTTGTACGGTGAACCGTTTTCCAGATAGAGGGCGGAGAGCGCGCGGTCACAGCATCACTTCAGGTCAACCGGTGCCTCCGGTCGAAAACGCGCCATATACAGTTGATGAACTATCGAAATATTGCACCACAATTGTGCTGTTGGACCTCGAGCTTTCAAATCATCCAGTTTGTCCAGAAATGTTGAAAGAAAAATGTTTGAGTTATCCATATATCTTTCTACGTTTGAGTAGGATACATCTCGAGAAGTGATTTGCTGTATTAACTCATCCAACGTACCATCTTCAATCTTCATGTCTTCAAAAATGATCTTTGATAATGCAAGTCGTACCAATATATGGCCTCTGATGCTTCTTGAGTAAGCGTTACGGCTCAGCATCTTGTCAACAGAATTCGGTGCGTATATTTTATTACCAAGAGCTTCCTTAAGGCCACTTCCGTCCATTATGTATCCTATGCTTCCAAGAAAAGACATGAGCATATGGAATCCTCCTAATTTCACAACGACTTTACATAAGTTTGAGCTAGAATCTGACGCAGCTACCATTTCACGTGCTTTAGAGTAGAGGGGTTGATCAAAAGTAATTACACACGTTTTATGTCCGTGTGACTTGGCAATATCGAGAGCGCAAAGTAAAGTTGTGTAAATTGTGTCTACATTACTGGCAGGATGATCGATAAAAGGAAGAAACATAACCTGAGATGTTGAAAAATTCATTTCATTTTTAGTGAGCTGCTCAACATAACCGTTCCACCCTGGCAACGATGCAATATCCCTCCATTTTCCGTATAACCACAAAAAATCAGTTGATTGTTTTTTCTGTTAGTGCTCGACCGTCATGCAGATTTTCAACTTGAACTTTACTGTATCCAGGTACGACTGGTTTATCGTAAATTTGTAAAGATACATGTGATATGACTGCCAACTCTTTCGCTTTTGATTTGGTTGTACATTTTTGTATCCGTTTATCGTAGAGAACAGCATTTTTTGGAGTTACTATCTTAATAATCCCCATAACATGAAGAGTATTGTTACCATCAAGAGTCTGGACAATTATATCGGCATTGGCTCCAACATATTGTACAAGTGCACCTGACTCTGATGATAAAATACGAGGCTGTGGGTGATAAACTGCTGGAACTTCATACTGTACTGTATTACTATAAGGGGCTGCAAATACCAAAATAGATAAAATATCCAATAGTCTTTTAGATCCATATCTTCTGTGAAGAAATACAGAAAGGCTCAAAAGTAACTGTGATGAAAAAGAACGTTCCCGTATGGCAGCCATAATTGCATGGCTTATTAAAGTACATTTTGTTTTTAAATGATCAATTTGTCCTTTCCTGTTTTTGACGATGACTTCCTCTAAGAAATGTAATAAAGTTTTTGGAATTTCTTGATTAACATTATCCAACATTTTACTAGGAGGTGGATAAGATTTAGTTTTAACTGTAGATGTTCGGATATCTTCTCTAATAATTGCTGCTGCAGCTTCTACAATTCTTAGCCTTTCTGCTTCAGG
Organism: Vandiemenella viatica; assembly: GCA_031002005.1. NCBI lineage: Eukaryota > Metazoa > Arthropoda > Insecta > Orthoptera > Morabidae > Vandiemenella > Vandiemenella viatica. Next base: position 201,530,839 of record CM061920.1, read on the forward strand.
ATCTATTTTTTTACTTTCGTACCAAGCTTTTGATAGAATATTAGCATGTGCATCACGGAAAGAAATGATTGTGAAAGCTCTAACTTTCTTCGTAATTACAATATCGGTTAAGTACTTCTGTTGTAGTCTTGTAATGATAGTTTTATCATCTGGCACATACCCTGTCGAGACATCTTTAAGCTCTTTTAGTGTGAATTGAGAATCATTATTATTTTCGATGTAATTGAAAATCTCTAACATAGCTTCTGTATCTTGACGAGGTTTCTCAAGAGGCGATGATGATGATGATTTATTTGAAAAGTTTGTAAAGCAAGCAGCATGGTACTTCGCTTCAGCAGCGATCAAATCATACTGTAAAATTATACGACTTTTCACCAATTCTCCGAAATCCTCCCCACGTTCTTCTGCTTTTTTGATAACAGTATCTTTGAACTCAAGTGTACTCACATTTTTTATCTTCCGCCTGTATTTTTCTCTTTTCTTTTTCTCTGCAGCCTTATCAGCAACTTCGCCACAAAATAAACATTATTCTTAAAATCAAACACTTCACCTCGTTTTTTACGGAGTACTAATGGAGAAGTTATAGTTTCTCCTTCTTCTTGTTTCCGTTTTGCTGCTGGATACAGTTTTTACTAATGTAAACACTTCAGCACTTTTCATGCACTTTAACAGAGGTTACTGATTTTAAATAATCAATTTTTCCGTCTTTTCGTTCGACACTTGCAGTTCGTAGAGATTTCATACCACGCACTACTTCAATAAGCGATTCACCTCCCGAATCTGACTTATTACATAGAAAACACAAATCAGCCATAGTTCTTGAAATTGTACGTCCTTAGTTACCAAGATACTATTCAAACTGAAAGAAAGAGAATACGGTCGTAACTATACAATACAATTGAACATCTGTCCCTACTGGCTATAAATAGAAAGGTCCGGATAATTCCCAGGTATAATTTTTGACGTAGTGGTAGGATTTTAAAATTTACAGATTTTAAAGAAGATGCACTTAATTATTTTCTATTTAAAATGTCATTAGTGTAAATGGGAATATAATTATATTATGATTTAAGTTTTTCCCTTAATTATTTTTTAATTTTAGGAAACGGTTATCAGTATTATTGAATAGATATAGATTTAATGCATGAAGAAAATGTTAAAATATAATATAATAGTTAATAAAAATTGACAAATATTTATAATAATTGATTTATCGATAGTTCATCAACTATATATGGCGCGTTTTCGACCGGAGGCACCGGTTGACCTGAAGTGATGCTGTGACCGCGCGCTCTCCGCCCTCTATCTCGAAAACGGTTCACCGTATAAAAAAATTTTTTAGACAAAATGTGTAGAGAATTTTGTATTCTACAATATTGATAATAAATACAAATAGCAAAAAAACCCATAGAAAATGAGATATTTACAAAAAAAAAAAGCGCAAAAAACCGATTTTTGTGACCTTTGACCTTGAAATTTAATAGTTGCGAACACCCTACCATATGTAGGTTTCGAGACAACTTTTAGGGTGTCAATATACAAGTATTTACAGACTTACAGCTGGGTATCTCGAATTCCGAGATTCTTACCTAATTTAAGCTTAAATGACTGGACTATATGTATTATCCACATTAGTTCGAAAGAACATAAATCGTATAGGGAATATCCTTTTCTAACATAATTCTCCTTAATTTAAAAAATGCAATATAGAGATTATTTTTAGCATCACACATTTTGATGTACCATACGGGTACATGAGGAAAGAGGATTGTCGTACACTTTTCTGGAAGCCAGTTCGCAGGCACGGAGAAAGGACAAATCGATTCGACGACTCAACGGAACTAAACAGGCGTAGAATTTTCTCTCACATAAGCTTAAACCCGATAAAAAGTCAGGGATTCACACTAGCACCTTCACGGAAAGAATGTATTTCAGCTGACGATATTCGCAATTAAAACAACACCTACCCAAGAGCATCTTATCGTGAGTTACATTGAAGACTGGATTCCATTCAGTTGAATAAATATTGTATAGGGCACACAAAACAATCAAATATTTACTTTAGTGATATAGTTAAGAGACTTCAAAGTTTTAACCAAGTAAATGAATCTTGTAGGTGACATGGGGAAGAATGTGGGTTCGATACCCGATCCCGTTATCCAGATTTTGGATTTCTATTGTTTACCGAAATCACTCCAGGTGAATGTTTTGGGATAGCCCAGTTCCTACATGTTCCTTGCACCCAACCTCTATCCGCTCTATTGGCCTTTAAGTCAACTTACCATAAAGCCATAAATAAATTAAACTGAAGAAACAACGTAATAAAAAACGTATATTATTATGTTTATTAGAGTCGTATCAGCCAGCTATTGGCTGCGATTACATAGCTTTCTTGATTGTTGTTGTTGTTTCCTTTTCAGCCAGTACTCCTTCATACTCTAGCTCATCCTTTCTAGATCCTCGGCCGAGAAAACAAGCATTGTTCTTCTTGATTTCCCTACAGACAGATGCGTTACCTAGGCAGTTTTTCTTTTCTGTTTGTAATTTCTTCTTCCCTAACACCACATTAATTTAGTTCCTGATGAACTTTTTTGAGTCATGGAACTCCTGTCACTCCGTTCTCCGGAAAGACTAGGATCTTATTTGCTTTCCGTTCATGTTCCATTTCTTAGATGCTCGTAAAAGGATAGTCGTTTTTTCTTCAAAGTGGTTGAGATGTTCTCACACCTTTCTTAAAGATCTTGATTTAGTCTCATTTGTTGCTACTTTCTTGGGTTCCAAGATTTTCAACGTTCCTTCTTTTCTATTTCTATAATTCCCTTTTTGGCTATTGTCTATGCCGCGGAGAAGAACTCAGATTTTACTACCGTATTATCTACTTTTGGTTTGGTAGGATAGAATTTGGACTTCTACATTTCCTGGAATAACCTGAACGCAGGCTCCATATTCCTTTCTTCAATTGATGGCTTTTAGTTGTTGCTCAGAGTCAGTATTTACTCTAAGTACTTGAACTCCTGAGCTTGTTTAATATCCAGAGTTCATCTTTGGGATGTGTGCTTATTTAGTTACTAGCGGAGTTCCCGGCTTTGCCCGGTATAGTTGGCGTAGATTTAACCGTACCCTATTTTTATTCCCGCAAAATATTTGTACAAAGTTTCATAAAATACGCGCAAAATTTTTCCGAATTAAAGCAAACTTACCCGCCCCCTACTAAGAAACTGGTGGGCTGAAGTTTATTTCCACGTATACTATTTTCATTCGTCCGAAAAGATTCATGTATATCAAGCTTCGATAATTTGGTTAAGAAATTTCATTACTACATTACCCTAGATTATGTTAAAAACTCACGTTTGATTCAATTGCGAAGTGAATGGATATACTTGTGGCGCGAAACGCCAGATCCTTTAACTCAGCAGATAAAATATCAAAAGGGAATCCGGAATAATATTATCGTAAACAGAAGACTAGAAGCCAGAGATATTGTCCAGAGATCGTGCTTAAAGAAAATCTCGGTTGTTTTTACGGCTACCTATGTCGTTTAAAAATTGATATCCCGAGTTAAAGGAAAGAATACTTCAAGCTATGGCTTTTAAAAATTGAATATATTGAATAAAAAGAAATAATACTTAAAGTTTTGTTTAGTGTGCAAAATAGTTATTACTATAATGACTGGATATTGTGGGCCATTTCCTCAATTGCAGGTTAATCGATTTTTTATAAAGGTGAATAACACGCCAATGCAATTGAATTTTGTTTGGTGTCGTACGCGTTTCGCTCTATATCAAGAGCATCATCAGCGACATATGTTACTTTTTACTTTTTTCTCATGATCAGGGTTAGCTTCTCTGTGTATGTTTTCAATAATTTGCTGAAGGTTTGAAGCACTACACTGAACTGATCACATTTCATATTAACACTATTATTTACAATTCTCAAAACATGAAACAGTAAACACCACGCCATGTTTTTCGAAAAACATGGCGTGGTGTTTACTGTTTCATGTTTTGAGAATTGTAAATAATAGTGTTAATATGAAATGTGATCAGTTCAGTGTAGTGCTTCAAACCTTCAGCAAATTATTGAAAACATACACAGAGAAGCTAACCCTGATCATGAGAAAAAAGTAAAAAGTAACATATGTCGCTGATGATGCTCTTGATATAGAGCGAAACGCGTACGACACCAAACAAAATTCAATTGCATTGGCGTGTTATTCACCTTTATAAAAAATCGGTTATTACTATAAGTTATCTTATTGCTTTAATTAAAGGCTATGGTCAGAGACATTGTGTTGCGTGTTTAGTGCGGAATATGCGGCATCTAGTGATTCCTCCAGTGGAATTTCTCACCGTACGTTCAGAATTTCATTTAATGCTCCTACATTATTTAACGTTGAAACATAAGATATGCCAGACAAGTGAATTAAGATTCTAAGCTTTAAAACGGTGAAAACTCCATCGAAATGTGCCCCGTAGTTTCCGAGTTTTTATACGACCAATATGTCCGGTTTTCGTTTTATAGATATAGATTTGGTATGGAATCTTTGCAGTGACAGCATGTGGTCGGAGGCCCAGGAGACGCCGCGTGTGGGGCTGCTGCTGTCGTCCAAGGCGGTGGTGCAGCTGATGGCGAATCCGCTGCTGGCGCTCGCCACCCGCCGTCTGGGCTACCCGCTGCCGCTGCTGGCGGGCACCATGGCACTCTTCGTAGCCGCCATCCGTTAGTACAAATCTCAATGTTATGTCAACGGAGATTTTCACGGCTTGTAAATGTAACATTGTTTTCACGGGCTTGCAGTTAGATATTATCTTTAAACGATGACGTTTCGACAATGTCCTCTTTTGTTTTCATCAGGTCTCTTGCTAACGAGAATCTGCAGTGATCTTACAGGAGGCCTGATGAAGACAACAGAGGACGATGTCGAAACGTTGTCATCGTTTAAAGAAAATATCCGGCTGCAAACCCGTGAGAACAATGATGTGAATATCAATGTTTCCTCGGATCTAAACATTTGAATATCTTGGAAACCACCCTTCCCTAAAGAATTTCAGATATGGCCAAAAATCTGTTTGTTGGATGCATTCCATTTCTTAATAATTCTTTCAGTCCAAAAGTTACCTAGTACATATTTGCTACTAACAACATTATATGAATCCTTAATTGCCTCTAATATACTCCTCTTAACCCAAATTCAATGCCCATTCTCTATGTGATATGAAACATATTACTGTTAAATTAAATCATCTCCTTAACAGTAGCATGAAAATTAGTAGAAATATTTTAATTATGAGTCGATATATTCGGTGAAAAGCGTTAACATGCTAAAACCTAAGGAGATAATTTAATTAGACTTATAAATACGTTAATTTAATTTGGAATGAAAACAAGAATCTGAAAAAACTAAATTTCATGACTATAATATCATTATTACACGAATTATCGCACTAATCATACTGCCTCATGAACTACCCTTGAATTACAATTTTATCATCGTTGCATACATTAAAGCAACGTACCGAGTGCATTTTCAGATTTATATTCAATAATTAACTAGTCTATGTGAATTAGCTAGAAAAATTAAATTATATCAAGACATAGATTTTAATTCAATTCAAACATGTTTAATGGTCCGAAACAGTAATTCTTAAATAAATTATCCTAGGTCATGCAAATTCCTTGAAATTTCAAAACATAAATCATAAACAAATGAAATACTTCCTCCATAGCATTAAACGTCGACATTCACAAGTCATGGGATACTTCCAAAAACGTGTGCGGCCTACTTTTTAGACGGCGAATTCCAAGATGGAGTCAACTAGTAAATAAAGTCCTCAGGAAAATTTGCTGCATTTTATGCTGTCTCAATAGCCTCCCATATTGTCGTGGCTGTGCTAGCTTCTCGACTTTGTGTATGAATCGTCTTTATTTGATACCGAAAATATGTTCCTCGTGGTTCACGACTGGCGATTTAGGTTCTCAAATCATGAGCTTTAGTTGTACAGAATGCTCCTCAAACCAACCGCGCTCATTCTAGGCCGGGTGACATTTACTAGACTAGTTTACTATTCACGCAGAATACATAAGACCTTTCTGCTGATAAAAACTAATGGAAACGAGACACCAAAAAACTGTGATTGAGCAGGAGAACACAAATGTTTATGTTGTCTATGAAATTACAGTATTTTTAGTTGATAAATAAACATTTTTCTCTGCATGCATCAACGTCACTTCTGCAGATGGAAGTACCATTTTTAATTCTCAGTATTAAGCGACATAATGTCAGTTATAAGTTTTGGTATTTTTTTCCCGTTCTCGACATTGCATGTTAATGTTTCGTTATGTAACAAAACATTATTATTTTGTCTTATACGCAAAAAACGGTAGATCATGGTGTTGTGTTAGATTTTTCTTGTATAAAAGACTAATACCTGGATGACCGATCTTCGCTCGCTATCTTTCGTTTCCTATTCAATATGCAAGATTTTGAGTGAAGTTTGATTAAGGTTAAATTTTAGTCGAAGGTTTCCTAGACATTTTGACGTGCATAGTTCTTGCAGAGAGATACTTAACCAACATCAGTAGGTTTACTGGTATCTGAATCATCTACGAAATACCAAATCCAAGAATTGCTCTTTTTTTGTAAAATCGTGTTACAAACTTGAAAAGCAATACGTTATCTACATATAAAATTATAAAAATGCTCATAAAAATGATATTATTGTGTCAAATAGACATATTACTGCTAATCAGGGCTTAATTAAGGGTGCAAGATTAGTGGTAATTGACTTAAACGAGTACGTCATCAGTGCTAAATTCATTCACTCCGATAAAACTATGCTCTTACCTCGCAATCGCATTAACCTCCCTCCACTAACCGTCCCTTTCCAAATGATACGAAACCAATTCCCAGTAGAAGTAACCTTTGCTATGAACATTAATAACGAACAAGGTCAGAAACTTGAAAAGGCAAGATTGTAATTATCAGAACTTATTTTTTCGTATGGGCACATGTACAAGGCTTTTTCACGAGTTTGTAGATTCATTAATAATTAATTTATGCTAAAGACACACAGGTCAAAAAGTCAACGACGATCACGTTATAACTGCTAATATTGTTTTCAAAGAAGTTTTCTGACGTAAAAGAGATTGATTTCAGACAAAGCCAATATTTTTTAAATATATACTTTTTAAATGTTTTACAATTAAACAAATAGTATTTAATGATAACGACTTTTTACAGTAAAAGTGATATTTACTATAACTCTTCAAAATAAAATACATTTCATTAGTAAATACTTGCATTTAGTTATTTCCTTATTATTATGTTGCCATTCGGTGACTGATCACGATACTGTGCGATACTGTCAGATAATATAAAAGAATTTTTCGTTTAAAGATAGAAGAATTCCTTGTTGTAACAAAGCTAAACTATCAGTAGGCTTTCTGGTACCTGAAACGTCTATGAGATGGCGTTAGAGCTGTTTCAGAGATACCAAATACAAAATGTTTTCGTATACTATAAAATCGCGTTTTTGGATGGACAAACACCTATTTAGATAAACTTAAAGAGCAAAACGTTTTCTAAATATGATATTTCATCCAAATCGTTAGAGAGATTTCCGAGATCCCCTATTGATCGTTTAAAGATATAAGATTTTGCAGACTTTTGTAATGTGTACATTTTCATGTCTGCAGTTTTCGCGACCGGAGAAAGCTTTGCAGCAATGATGGTGGCTCGCAGTTTGCAAGGAGTTGCCTCTTCCAGCATCGGCGTCTCAGGTAAATCCAACTGCAAATCAACGAGCCTCCACGTAAAGTTTAATTGCTTAAATTTCAGAACATCTTACTGGCGATACTGAACTGATTACATTAGAATCGGACAGAAACTTCCATGGTCCTTCTCAAAGATACTTATTACTCCAAATAACATTAAATAAACTGGAGCATAAACATAATTTTTACGTGGTATATTACAACCTGTTGATAAAGGATAACAGTGTCTTTCATTCCTAGGAAAATCAATGACAATTATTCGTTTTGTTCGGATATCTAACAAAAAAACACAAAGAAGCTTTTTTTTCACACACACACACACACACATTCCAAGTAGTCAAAAATATTGATGTCGATTTCCATCATATATAGCAGGGGTGGCCAAATCACTTTGGAATTGATTCATAACTCCGCGGGCCGCATATAAAATTATATATCCCCACTAGAGACTTTTTTCGAGGTGAAACATGAGTTAATATTGTGTTTACTATTATACTTACATGTAAACATAGATAATATATATTTCTTTACAATGTACGTTTAGTTTCATTATTACTATAACACTAAAATTGAAATATAAAAAATATTTTGTAAAACCGTGATGAATCTCGCGGGCCAGAAAAATGGCCACCCCTGATATATAGTGTTTCACTTGAATAGAGATAACACAAAACGATGGCAACGTAAGTGTCTAGCGTTCTTTTGTCCAAATAATGTGAGGTAAATTTTGTAATGTTCTCCTCTTTATTTTGAAAATATCATAAGGGAAGCTGGCCGTGTAGTTTAGTGAGGGTTGCTGTGTCACCTACTAGGGCTGTGCGTGGTGGCGGCGCTGCACGGTGAGGACGGGCGCCGCAGCCGCGTGATGGGCGCCGTGCTGGGCAGCGTGGCCCTGGGCGTGCTGCTGGGATACCCGCTGGGCGGCGTGCTCTACGCGTTCGTCGGCAAACCCGCGCCCTTCCTCTGCGTCGCCTCTCTCGTCGCAGTAGACGCAGGTAAAGCCGCGTTCCCACGATCTCTTGTAACGCAGGCGGGACGGGACGAGACGGGACGGGACGGAACCTCATTAGCCGAAGTGTAGGGACGAGCGCGCGCCTAGGGATTGCAATCCAGCAAAGTGGGATCCCGCAATCCCGCGGGATCCCGCATCATTAGACAGTCTGGCGGATCCCGCACAAATAAAGTGGATCCGCAATCCGCAAAATCCGGCGTAAACGTGTGTTAGTCTTCGTGATTCGCTGCCCCACTCGGTCTCTATCGGATGTATTGCACTGTTTGCTTGTACCAGAGCAGTTGGCATTTGACGCGTGTGAACAAACGTTTGTTTTTGTTAACATTCGTCATTCGTAACTAAATTGATACACTTTTACGTATTCATTTTCGAGTACACATTTCTGTAATTTGAGGCATGCTTATTTAGTAAGGTAATTATTTAGTATGGTAATTATTTTTTATGTGTCGCAAACGTTATCTGAACTACACAGTTACAGCTTTTTATTCGCGGTTTCATTATTCCTATTTTCTGTATTTGTAGATAAAGTTATTGTGACAAATTCCTTATTTGCGGCTAAAAATTTGATTATTCGCGTAATTTTAAAGATCGCATACCTATTTATTTAGCAGCTATCAAAAGGCAATTGTATGTATATCCTTTGACTTGTTGTTTAGGCCGCTGGCTCAATGCGTTTCTTTGACGAAAGCCGCCTGCTTACATTGCCGCTCAGGTGATCGATTAATACCGCTTCTCCTTGTTATTATTTCTACTAAAGGCAAAAAAGTTATAATGAAGTATTCACGGGTGTATCGACGAATTGTGTTGTAAGAACACCATACTTCGACAGCTGCCTCCGCCGTCTACCTCACGTGTGAAATTTCGTGTTTTTACAATGAAATCCGGAGATACAACCTATGAAAACTTCACTGCAATCATTCGCCGAGAAAGTCTCCTTTCTTACTAAAAAATAACAATTTCCACTCTAAACACGTCGTTACGCCACGTAAGTAAAACTGAAATACATGACAGTTTAAGTGTTGGAGAGCAGTTTCTTTTAATAAAAAGGCCAAGTCTCGTGCTTTTGCAGTGACAAAAAGTTATGAGATCTTGTTCTGAGCCAAGTCTACACTTTACAGAGTATATTCACTTCACTTTGTGAAATGGAATGCTTTCTCTCGGTTTTATGGAACGTTTATTTAGAATTTAAAAAAACTCTGGTAACTTGGCCATTAAGCAAACCATGTTTTTAAACTTATGTGATGTATTGTAAGGCACATAATGACCTAACACTGAATATTTATTACTATTTATTTAAAAACTGGTTTAGATTAAAAAACAAAAATATAAAACCTCGAAATGTACCTAAGACATGCTAAAACGTTTTAATGTCATTTTGCCAATTAAAATATTGTTAACTGTTAATTTTTATCATTTAACGTTAAATTTTATTTAATAATTTAATGATTACTTAATTTATTAACGTTTTAAGTAACTATGTTTTAAATGTATGCGTTAAAAAACTGTTTGCGCCAATCCCGCACGGATCCCGCGGGATTGAAAACACTGCGGGATTGCAATCCTTACGCGCGCCGCAGGTTAGCCTTAAAAGGTTACCTCGACGCCACCTCCCCACCACGTTGCCTAGTGTCGTTTGGCACAGAGCTCTTCACAGCAACAGAAGGGGTCCGCACCGCTGCTGCAAGCCGATGACAACAGCGCAACTCTAACACACGCCTGTGATGTTTACCGACACTGAGTGGGTAGCTGCGTGTTGTTGAGTATTCATCCCGCCCCGTCGCGCCTCCGTTTATCGTGGACCTCGAAAAATAAAAAAAAAAAAAAAAAAATAAAAAATAAAAAAAGCATTTTCGTGTTTTATTGCTTTTTTTCCAGGTGTTTCTCATTACTTCTCTTCTCTTTTTGTACTTACAGTTCCTGTCCACTTTCTTATCTTCGCCTGGGATCCTTCTTTCTTTCTTTTTCTCTTTCTTTTTTCTTTCTTTCCTTCAAATGTAATTTCTGTTCTTACATATCTTATATGATTTATTGAAATGACATGATTTATGAATTGGGGTAGTCAAGTATACATTATTTTCAGATGAGTGTAAGCAGCTGCACTTCTTTTTTCATAGATACAATTTTTTGTATATTTCTTGGTTAATCCACATTTACACTTTTCCACTCTTGTACTTTCTACGGTAGTTTTCCTTTTCTATTTCATCTAACTCTTAAGTTATGCTCAACGCAAGACGTCCATATGCGTAAAGACGTTCTTACTTAACAACTGCATTATAGTGTCTTAATTTTACGTGTTTGGATCAAGATTTCTAACCACACATTTTCTTTGCCAAACACTATGTAGTGCTGGCACCTCTGTTTAATGCATTTGGATGTATTATTTTATCTAGGTATTTGAATTTTACAGCCTGGTTATTTTCCGTAACTTTGTTTTCATGTGTTTTGTGATATTTCTGTGGTATATTTGTGGGCCTGATTGTTATGCAGTCTCTCGAAGGATTTTTTCTTTTGCTTTGGTTACTTCCTTTATATTTTTGCTAGGTTTGAGGATTACTGCGTCATTTAGTCAGGCTTCGCAGTCAATCTTGAGATTGCCTCTTTTTCTTTGTGTAACTAGTTCGGAATGTAGTTTTACATTTAACGGCCAACTACTGTTGTTTCCAATTTGTGAAGAGGTTCACGATCTGCCGAATCCGCTCAGAATACCACAGGAAAAGACAGGCATCCCTGGCTCTCGGAGATACAGCTACAGGCAACGATCAGCCTTATTAATTAGTTAGACATCCTGACGGAACATACAGCATACCTTGAATAGGATATTCATCTTGAGATAACATAGCAGCTCGATGATTCACTCTTATGCGAAAATGTATTAAGGTCGGGCCACACTTCACTGCACCGCAGTTTGCCTACTGTTTGCGCTCACTTGATTGAAGTTAGTTCAAACAACGCTGCACCGTGATCACTACAAGCCTGGTAAGTTTAGTTTTTGAGAGTGACGGTGCAGTCGCGGCATGCTACAGGTGGAGAATCTTATGACAGAAGTTCGGAAATTTCCGGCCCAGTGTAACCAAAATTTTTTTCTTCAAAAATGTGTCTTTCTTTCTTAAACCTTACTTATATTTTCATCAAAAGATTACAAAAATGTAGATTGTGTTATTCTAAAATATTCGTAAAGTTTCGCTTCATCATTCATCAGATAAGGCGATAAGTCTTGAAGTTACTCTCTTTTCTTTTTACTACATTGTCGTAGCCATTTCTCAAGTTCCTCCTGTAGCGCTAGTGCTGTGGCATCATACTGACTATAACGGAAGTTTTTTTGAAATTTATTCCGTGAAACAACAATTTGGAAATGAGTCACGTGGATGAACAAGTGTGGACACTAGAGGAGGGACTCGGACACGGTGCGGTAACGTGTGTCCTGTCCTTTAAAAACATGGTTGTAAAATAATTTGCAGGAAAGTGTGACTAAAATACCCCCCAAAATATTTTTTCCTTGCAAAGGGTTCACATGCCACACTAATCCACTGCTGATTTCAAAATGCTGCACAGAGTATTTTTCGTTGCGTTAAACAGACATCAGAAGAAGGACAGCTGCAAAAACTGAAAGGCGAAAACAGGAGGCAGACCTAGGCATCCAATCTTTGGCTGCAAATTCCAACCCTTGAGGCTTAAATCAATAATCAGCTTCTTGGATGCAATGACTCCCACTTCATTACCGTCTAAAAAACGGCGAGCAGAACTTTGATGAAATCTGGCACCAGGAATAATTTGAGAAAATCGAATGTAGAAACCTGCAGCTATATTATCTGGAAAGCCCTAAATAGATTCAGAACCGTTGCATCTCGATACCAAGAAATCTGAAGAAATGAGGTTGCATCCAAGAGGACGAGCTCTGTGCATGAGGGGAAGTGCAGAATAAATGTGCACTGCACACTCGGGGACAAGGCCATCAAGGCTGCTGTTTATTGGATCTCATGAGCAATATAAATGGCTGCCTATAATGGCTACACGATAGAGCTGTTTCAATTGTCTGTATAATAGGTATGTTGTAAGATTATTTTACTGTTTGTTAAGTTCCTTTCACTAAATTGTATTAAAATGGTGTCTTGGACACGAGTCAGTAAAGAAATAACTCCTAAATTGAACAAAATTTTGTATTCTTCACCAATGAATGGTCTGAAGTGTTTATAATCGTATTTTTCTTCAACTTCAGATATTTCAGTGGCACTGTTCCAGATCTTCACTTAAGGAAACACGCAAGAAAGACAAATTATATCTTTTCCTACGTTGAAGCACTCTATAACTTCGTAATAGAGATTTTTTGTGTGTGTGTCATCAGTCTTCCGACTGGTTTGATGCAATCCTCCATTCCTTCCTATCTTGTGCTAACTTCTTCATCTCTACATACCCCTTACAACCCACATCCTCAATTATCTGTTTCATATATTCTAATCTCTGCCGTCCTCTACAGTTCTTACCTTCGACTCTTGCCTCCACCAACAAATTAACCAATCCAACATGTCTCAAAATATGACCTACCAGCCTGTCTCTCCTTTCTGTAAGCTTCTTCCACAAACTTTTTTCCTCGCCCATCATTTCAAAAACTTGTCCATTTCTTACTTTGTCTGTCCACCTAATTTTCAGCATTCTTCTGTAGCACCACATTTCAAATGCCTCAATTTTCTTTCTTTCATGTATTCCTTTATGTTTCGCTACCATAAAGTGCTGTGCTCCACACATATAGTTTTAAAAAGTTCTGTCTAATTCCTAGATCAATATTTGAAACTAAAGATTTCTCTTTCTCATGAAGGCTAGTGCTATTCTGCTTTTAACATCATTCTTGCTTCGGCAATTGGTTGTAATTTTGCTTCCCAAGTAACAGAATTCACTTACTTCTCATGTTGGATCCGATCCTACTTTGATATTTAATATACTATGATTGGTATCATTTCTGCAACATTTCATCACTTTTGTCTTGCTTTGATTTATATTCAGTCCAAAATCTTCCTTCAGTATTTTGTTCATGCCATTCAATAACTTCTCAATATCCTCAGCCCTTTCTGCTAACAAGACAATGTCATCAGCAGATCGTAGCATACTGATTTTTCTCCCTGAACACTTATGCCATATGGGAATTTTTCTTGTACTTTCTTTATTGCTTCTTCTACATACAAGTTGAATATTAACAGGGATAGAGAACAACCTTGTCTCTCACCCTTTTTAACTGTCTCGATTCTCCACTTTTTTATGAATTGAACCAAAATAAATAACTGCTCGTATATTGCCTAATATGTCATGTTCTATTTTTATTTCAGTTCTGCAGATGCTGTACATGGATCTGCGTCCCACTCCGGAGGTAAGTTGATCAAATTACAGTAGTTACTTGGAAACAATTTTTCTACTTAGTCACGAGTTGTTTGAGTTACAAAATACGACTACATAAGCTAGTTTATAAAAGTCCGTTTAGTCGCTAACATGCTGTTTGTGTGTTAGATATTACAGGAAAATAGAAATCAACACAACGCAAGTCAATGTTATCAATTTTTCTCTTAATTTGGTCGGTAATAGTGAGAAAGATATTACTTTTATTACTTGATGTTGAACATTCGTTTAAATAATTTGAAGACATGATAGGGGAACTTTTAATTCAATAAGTTCACATCCTAGCCTTCATTCTGATGATTTTTTAGGGGGGAGGGATTGTTATTACCATCTAGGTTATAAAATCAGTAACGGTAAACGGGTGTGGTTTGTTCTGAGTCGAACTAATTATAACAGACCTAAATCCCGATACCGATGCAAAAATTGAATTCCAGGATGTTTTACTAAATACTGCATTACAAATGGTGGGACACTTCTTTTGAAGATACAGACAACTTGATATTTAGTGTTCCAGTCTTTTCCTTCTAGTATTAGGTAGTAGTAAGTTTATTCTAGAGCTTGTGTGAACTTTGGTACCGTAGGGAACATTTTTAATAGACAGGATATGTCTGGCAGCGTACTATGAGCAAATCATTAGAGTTGCAATTCTTGGTCCAGTAGCGCCATCTGAAATAACTGAATCGATCATAAACAAGATCACAGTTTAGAAACCAAACAAGAAATGCATCGTGGAGTCATTGGGTACTATCCCACGTCTCATCTGAAAAGAATTTTGGGAGATACCAATGACTGCTGTATCAAGGATTTTATAGCGTGATCTAGGTTTAATGAAGGATGAACAAAATAAATTATTCCTTCTCAATTAACAGTGAATGGTACTTCTTCTAAGGCGTACACGTTCGCCAAAAATGTCGCCTGTTTAATATGCCTGTAGCTATGTATTAGGTAATTTATCGTTCCAAGTCCTCCAGAAATAAGTAGAACACAACAACCTGGAAAGTAATTCCCCACTTGAGGTGACACTGAATCAAGAATATAATCTGTGCCAAACACTTCGCCTCCACTGTAGTCCATTAGTAGCATATCGATTCTTATTATGACGAGTAAAGGACCGAAGTTTTGTGTCCTGCAAAATCTTACAGGCAGAAGCAGTTAGCTACTTTGAGCTGTTTTGCGTCTCCAGGTAAAACCCGCAGCGAAATATTTACAAATGTGGATTCCCGTTTCCTTTCATGATGTCGGCAGTGTTATGTGTTTGTAGGAATAGATGACTATGATGAGCGTTAATATGCTGCAATTTGTCGGAGCTGAACTCTCTGTGCCAAGCGAAACTGCTTGCCTTTACCGGTAATGAAACTCAGTGAACCGAGGCGGTTAATTCGGTATTTTTCTTAAATTTCTATCACTCGTCTTATGCCTCTTTTAGAAACTAAAAAGCTCCGGTATGGTTACATTAAAAATCAATCTAGACAACTTCTCAAGACAGTGATAATGCTAATCTAAGTTGACGTAATATTCATTCATATTCTGACTGAAGGCGGCAGAATCAGCTTTTTACTGAACTTCGAAACAGTCACGGACACAAAATCAGAGCTGGGAAGCTGATAGCTGACGACCGCTAATGGGAATAATTAGCTTATTATAAACAAATATTTTTAACGTCCTGATTTTAGGTTTTGTGAATCCCAAGCCTGAAGGAGTTCTTTAATTGCTTTCAGATGGCATTACTCACGCTTCTCTAAGCACAAAAATTACAGACGGATACATTAAACACGGATACAGCTACCTACTATGGAATAGTATGACGTATCTCTCCTCATGAGCATCAATTTGTTTCAAAGGAACATTAATTCCGCTTATGTTCTTTCAACTTAGCAAAGAGACTGACGACTGCTACACGAAGTATTTTCTATTTTGAGTTAGCTAGAATTCAGATTGTGGACAGATGTCTCACAAACTTTTCCATCAGTCCATTTTTTTAGTCCATAGAAATATTCATAAAACGACAAAATGTATCAATTCACACCGAAAAGTAGACAGGAACAAAAAAACAGTGGTTCCCAGCGGAGGCGGTAACACCAGCGGTTGGCGTTGAACAGTTTGAAAGGGGAGTTGCTGGTGCAATGCAAATTTAGGGGGCGCTGAGGTCCAACCGCAGCCCCCTTCCTTCCAGTACTACATCCAACTATAAGGAATGCCTCAAAGAAGTTTTTAATTGCATTCCCATCATCACATGTAGTCAGAAGAAGATGTAGCATAAAAAAAAACAGATAGTCAATAACGGAACTCGGCGATTTAAGGTTGCTGATGATAAATAAGGCACCAAATATAAAAAATTAGTTTCCTCTAATTAATACCTTTTCTCGTAATATGCGTTTGTTAATCAAGTTGTAAGGATACGCCAATTATGGAAATATCTTTTATTAAAGTAATTTCAGAATCACTGCTACAAATATGGGTTACGAGCTAAAAACGTTGGAGCACTATGAGTTACGTGATTTATTAGTAGAAGGAGTGTTATTGTGTTTTTTTCCAAAAGCAGGGTGATGAGCAATTTTTTGTTCTAAAATATGGCGGTGCATCTTTTTATTAAAAAAAAAATGTAAAAAGGGGAGGCGATGAGTATTTTTTTTAAAAATAGGGGCGATGAATTTTTTATTATTTTATTATTTTTTAAAAAAGGAATCTGTAGGTCAAAAAAGTTTGGAATCCTATGGTGTAAATTGATTTTTTGCCGACAGGTGGTGGTGGTGTCAACGCGACCGGTGCGCCATCTGCTGAGCGACGGGCGCATTGCAACGGCTGCGGGTGCCATCTTGGTGTCGACCACCGCCATGGCGGTGCTCGAGCCCTGTCTGCCCGCTTATCTCATGGACAACTTCAAACCTGGGTACAAGGCTAGACTTCTTGCAGCAACTAGAGCGCTTTTGTAGCCGGTTATAGCCAAATTAGTGGCTCACGTAACAATAATTTATTACGAAGATCAAGGAACAAATACTAAAACAATCAAAATAATAGGTAATTCTATTTAGCAAGAGCAAATAATGTGAGCTGAAACGGAAAAAAATGAAGCATATTAATTAATTTAATTGCGATGGAATGCACTTACCGACTGCAATTTTTTTGCACATCCAATTTCCCCTTTACTTTTGCCCTCTACAAATTTCAACTTTAAATTCTTTCAGCATTGTGTTAAATTATTCATCATTTCTCTTGGGCATATTCCAATCCGTGACCATCTTACCAACGAAAGAAACTCTTCCCACACCCTTCTGCTCGAAATCGAGTGGTACTTACCTTCCATGCACTACACCTAATTCTTACACCAACATCACCCACATACGCCTTGTACATTCTCATGATTCTTTTCACCCTATTCCTGTATTCCAGTGAATCCCATCCAGCTTCTTTATCATATCGGTTACTGATTGTGTTCTGCGGTAATTTCTTGCTGCCATTCTTTGTTCCTCACCAACTCCTGTATTTGATACCCAAAATGATGGACCTATACTACACCACAACATTCAAGAAATTATCTGACCAAATTTCATTATTTCTCCGGATACATCTCCTCATCACTCTCTCCGTCAAGTAAAGGATTTTGAAACTTTTTTCTACCCCAAATGTCCAATGTGTCCTGCCCAGTTAAGTTTGTTATCAAATGTTATGCCAAGGTATTTACATTTCAAGTCTTCAATAAGAAATTTTTTCCTCACTTTATTTTCATAAACAACCTATAGTTTTTTGTTTTTTTTTATCTGCGTACCTAATAAGCTGACTCTTCTTTGGATTTATCTTCATTCCATATTGTGTTACCCAGCTAGATATCCTGTTCAGATCCCCCTGCATCTGTTCACAGTTTTCTACCGTTTTGACATTATTATAGAGCACCAGCTGTTACCCGCGACCTCACATGCGTGAACTTGAATTTTATTGCTAGAATTGGATATAGAAAGAAGTAAAAAAAAGTCTCGAAAAAACATGGAGTCAGGATAATTTGACGGTAAAGCCATCACTATACCATTCTACCATCGAACATTGTCACGGAGAGAATGAATATGCAACATGTTTAAACAACAACGAAAAACTAAGGGAGGGGTGCAAACTGAGGGCATCATGTCTTTCAGCATGGTCTTGTCTTTTTTCTTCGGCGTGAGCATCAGATTCTTAGTTTCCAATAATTTTAGCTGCTCGTGCTCTGCGAGGCATATCAAATAAGGATGCCAGAAACTTTAAGGTAGCCACAAAATAATAGTCTGGTGCAGCGAAAATTGACATCTACCCTATATGTGTTTTGTCTGTAAACGAAATTTATGAACAGATCATACACTAACAGCCTGCCAGGGAAACACACACTAAGCGACCAATATAACATTGCAGACTTACACACCCTGTCAGTCTGTTTCGTACCATTCAGTTAGTTTTCAAAATTTGATGTTATTTATAATTTATAACGAAAAAGTATCATGTGATCTTCCTAATGAAACAAACTATTTCTTTGTCAAATTTCATCGATATCGGTATAGCCGTTTAGTCGTCAAAACTTTCGCATTTGTAATATTATTAGTGTAGATCAGACACAAATTGACTGCGGAAAAAAAAAAAAAACGAGCGACCGATACGGCATAAAACGTTAAATGCGTACGGCATTGTTGGTTCCCGAAAGATCGTTCGGTCACATACGTGACAGTTTCGATTTGCCACACATTACACCTTTGTCGTTGTTTGACCTACAGTTTAACGTGAAATCCTTACATTGGAATGTCCAGGCATGTCTCATATGATCAAGAAAAACTCCTGCTCCCCACAGGACTTGAACCCGAGACGCTACTCACAACTTTCGAACGCAAGTTAACTAACCACTGAGCTACCAGTCCACTCTCACACAGGGCATTACAGAGACTTACACATGCTATGCATCTGGCTATCATCATTCAGTTAGATTTCAAAATACCATGACAAAGTATATTATTTATACAGAAAAAAGTATCTTATGTCATTTCTAATCGTATATACTATCTTCTTTTCAAATTTAATCAAGATCGGATGATCCGTTTAGCCCTGAAAACGTAACAGTCGGAGTTACTTTCGCATTTATCACATTAGTATAGATTATATCGTCTGCAAGCAACCTAACTACTGATAGTAAACCATCAACACAATCATTAATCAGAATAACGAACAGCAACGGTCTCAATATAAGACTACTAAGTAAATTTTAAGGCAGGAAAAAGATCAGTAGAATAAACATTACAGAAATAATAAGACAATGTTTCATATAACCCCAATACTTTTTATAAACAAACAAAAAAAGAATGGACTGCACGTAGTTCAACAAATTATGACACCTTTTTGGAACCAGAACTGTTTAAAGACTATGCCGAAGACGTACTGTGTTATATAAAGGCTGGCAGAAAGAGCGTTGCAGTAATAAGAAGCTTTAGTATTGTCATTGGCGTGTTGCAGAAGTGGCAGCTGGGCACAGTGTTCGTGCCGGACAGCCTGGGCTACCTGCTGGCGACCAACCTGTGTGGTGAGGTGGCGGTGCGCCTGGGGCGCTGCAGGGTGGCGCTGGCCGCCGTCTTCCTCGTCGGCGTCTCCTGTGTCATGGTCAGAGTCGCTCCTATTACTTTACTTTGTTTTAATTACCACCGAAGAACACCGCACATTCGTTCAATTGTATTATCCTGAACTTCATGTTTAGACTTTCTCGCAGTACTTAATGGAAAATTAAATATGCACACTCAACAGGCCTAGTGAGAAAGTTTTATCCACATCAAATTGGTTAAAGAAACAGTTTCCAAGAAAACATTGTAATTTATATAAAATAACGTAGTACACTCAATTTTATGATTTGAGAATGACCTAATAACTACAAAACTACCGTAAAAGTATCTGTGTCTGAATAATTGTGTGTACTGAACATTAAATGTTCTTACTTTAATTTAGTGTTGCTCTTCAAATTCCATGAAATTTGTGAAGGGGGCTTTCTGTTACATATACTCTTATTACAGTGGTGGATCCAAGTTTTTCGTTTGGGGGGGGGGGGTTTGACTCGGGCGAGGGTAGGCTTTATAGTCTTCTCGGATAATGTGAGTTGAAATAGGAGGATGGGAGGGGTCAATGACGGAATATTTTATTTCAAATTGCCGCCCTTAAACGAACAGTAGAGCTTTTTTAAAATAATAATAATAAAAAGTCTTCAAAATTACGATGTCGGGGGCGGACATACATGCTTTTTTTTGGGGGGTTGGGGGGGGGGGGATCCGCTACCGTATTATAACACTTTCTTTTTTTAAATGGCCATTTATCTGGTTTTATCTTTTTCATTTATTTTATGTACCTGGTATTTGTAGTGTTTCGTTGGTAGTATTCAATATATTTATATTTCTTATTACCATCTTAATACTTACTTCGGTGTGTATTTACCAAAATGACCTTGGCAGCCTCTGCACACTGAATAGCACAGCTGCTTATCTAATAAATAGGCTGATAATAGTTTACTATTATTTTAATCAATGATTCGGAAACTAAAGGCGTTCGTCATTTATTGTAAACACAAAAGCAATATTTATCTTCATGAAAACAAATGAATTAATGGATATAATACCCCATAATTTTTAAGTAAAACCAACTGCAGTTAACAGTTACTGAAACTTCATTAAAAAGTGTTGTTAACTAACTGTTCAGTGAGTTTTTGTTGAGTATAAGATTTTCTCAGGGGTCGTCACCGGTTTATTTTTATGGTAGCCACAGAAATAATTTCTACAGAATAGTATTCATTGCTTTATCAGTTTGTTTTGTGGTAAAGGTCGGTATCACTGTCCACGCACAAGGTGTGTGTGT
The DNA here is from genome assembly GCA_031002005.1 of Vandiemenella viatica. Taxonomy (NCBI): domain Eukaryota; kingdom Metazoa; phylum Arthropoda; class Insecta; order Orthoptera; family Morabidae; genus Vandiemenella; species Vandiemenella viatica. The sequence goes on from CM061920.1 coordinate 201,551,855, forward strand.
GTGTGTGATGGTTCCAGTCGGTGCCGGCAGTTGTGTCCAAGCGGTTGGCATTCCTGACCACTGTAGAAGGTCTTTCTTGAGTACGCGACCTGCAAATTGTCTCTCTCTTTCTCTCCCCAATTCGATTCTGGATCTCTCCAGCTAGGAGGTGATTGCTCCAAACATCATATATCTAACGATGGACTCGTTCTTCCTCCGCGTCTACCCTTCAACACCTCTTCTTTCTTTTTCTTTTATCAAATTTCAACTTTGTATTGTAACCAGTCCAATTAATCTTTTTCTTCTTGGTCTTGGCTAGCTTACCCTTTCTCCATCTTCTCTTCTCAATAGTTGCTTGTATTACTCTCTATCTTTCAAATTCATCACATCAAATGTCTTACATGTCTACATTATAATAATCTCTGGTTCTGGCCTTGAATTCGGGAGGACGGCGCCTCGAATCCCCGACTGGGTATCCAGATTTGGGTTTTCCATGGTTTCCCCAAATCACTCCAGGCGAATGCCGGGATGCTTCCTTCAAAAGGCCATAGCCGAATTCCTTCCCGTTCCTTGTTTCTAGTCCCATCCCGCCTCTAATGACCTCGACGTTGACGAGGCGTAAAGCCATAAGTAAAAAAAATAGTAATAATCTCTGGGAAAGGTGGTATTAGATTTAATTTTTTAAACACCCTGTATGATGCTAGCTCACAAAAAACAACCAAAGGTTATTTAATTTCATTAAATATGATTAATTTTAAGTTCTTCTCATGACAAGTCTCAGGAGATTATATAAAACAAATGGGTTCACAATAAAAGAAATTTGAATTTATAAGAAATGGTTATCATTTAAAGATCACAAATACTTAGGAAATATATGATAGGCACTTAGGCTTATTATGCTATATGGTTCGGGCATGAATCTCAGTGTAGTTTTTCCGGGCTTTTGAGATATTGAACAATGTGACTATATCAGAAGACGGAACACATTATCCAACATCGGCAAGTCGGCGGACAGAGTTGAATGATCGCCAGACCAGCGCACACGCATCTGTTCTTCTGAGTCAGTCCAGCTCGCAGAGATCAATCGTACCACGAGAGCGTCTCTCCTTCTCTTCAACCCCGCTCAGCTTACAGAAATCCTCGCACCTTTTTTTTTTTTTTTTTTTTTTTTTTTTTTTTTTTTTTTTTAGTGAAAACTTCTATAGGTGGGCTGTAGGCTTGAGGTAAATATATGAATTCGCGTCACCGACATGCTATGACGTGTTGCGAGTTTGCGAGTTCGATATTGGCGTTGGACGCTTTTTAGAACACACAGTTTTTATCCGATTTTGATGGAACGTTGCAAACGTATACAAATAGAAAAATACCGTTAATGGTTGATTTACAAAAACCTAAACACTCTCCTCCTTTCCACCTCACGATAATTTTTGCTAACGTTCTTCATACAATCTCATAGTTTTTAATCCGATTTTGATAGTTCAGTACTTATAAAACGTATTCATCGATAGAAGGGGATCTGGTAGAACAGGTGCTCACTTCCGAAAGTTTCTGTCTTCAAATACCCTGGTGAACAGGAATTTCTATGAGTTGTATTTGATTATATGAGCTACATCGAAAGTTTCCGTGGTTCTCGTTACGTTGTATGCCCATGAGGAAAATATTTGGCCTTCCTGCTTCTGACACAATATCTTGATACATCTCCTTCGGGAAGATTCAACCAATCTTCGGATTGTGGACTAAGTTAGGTTTTTAGTTTTTCAAGTGTTTACAGTACACCTGTATCGGTATGGTGGCTCAGTGGTTAATGTGTCTGGTGAACCAAAGGTCACCCGTTCGAATCCCCTGTGTCGGTGGGGATTTTTCATAGATCCTTAACCCGGCCTTCACCTCTGTCACAGCTTGCTGCGTAATGTGAAGTATGCCAGAACGCTTCCTTCGTTCGCATTACACGTTAAACTGTCGGACTACCTGGCTAGGTTAAGACGGATAAGATAGGGCCCATAGAAACCCATGTCACCAGTTTATTACAATGCAATTTTTACTATGTAGTACGCCTATATCTGTAGCTATAAGTATGACATGTTGCGCGTATGATATTCATAGTTTTATGTTTTCACTTCTGTTGGCAATCCCCAAGTACTGCCAACTGTATAAAAAAGAAATAACGTTACGGCCGCTCCTCCGCGCTCTTTAGTCGAAGATATGATCGAACATATGGAAATTAAAATTTTTAAAAAAATCTTGGAGCAGTAGAAGTAGCAAATCCCCGGATTCGCTGGCTGTCCCCACACTCTGTTACAACATATGGCAAGCCTTTTATTTTTTTTACTTGGGCTTTACGCCTCGTCGACAGCGCGGTCATTAGAGGCGGGATGGGATTGGGGCAAGGAACGGGAAGGAATTTGGCCAGGGCTTTTTTAAAGGAAGCATCCCGGCATTCGTCTGGAGTGATTTGGGGAAACCATCGAAAATCCAAATCTGTATGCCCGGACGGGGATTCGAACCCGCGTCCTCCCGAATGCGAGGCCAGAACGTTAACCGTTCACCCACCACGCTCGGTAAATATGGCAAGCCAACATAAACCGCCTTCTCGACAATGAATCGGTCTCTTCCTTCAACAAACCGTCTGCAATAAATGGATAATCGTTAGACGACACGGTAGTCTATGTCCCGCGTCCTTTCGCCAACAATCCCGGTAGGCCTTCTCTCTCGCTGGCTGGCCCCAGAAAAACTGTGACAGATTTACTGGCGAGCGGCGCGTCCTTATGCACTGAGACATCAGCCTCTATACTGTTTTAGTGAGTTGAGTAGCTGAGTGGGTGTGTTTCAGGTGGGCAGTGCTCGCAGCCTGTGGCAGCTGCTGCTGCCTCACCTGGGCCTGGGGCTGGGGATCGGCGCCGTGGACGCTGCCCTGGTGCCGCTGCTGGCCAAGCTGGCCGGTTCGCGGTACGGCTCGGTGTACGCCCTGCAGCAGTCCGCCGTCAGCCTGGCGTACGCGCTGGGTCAGTACAGTCATAAAGCATGTTGCAAGCAGTTCGCAACGATCCAAAGATAATTACTTAACTGGTCTAATAACCGGCCCTCGATATAATTCATGTACTGGTTTGAAAGAAACTGCAGCTACTGCAGTTCTGAACACGAGGCGATTAAATGAGATAATTGCGCTACTAATACTGTACATAATACTCCTCTAATGATCTGTGATTACTGGAAAAGTCTTTGGTCTGGCATCATAACAACTAGGTATAAAGTCCACAGTTATTAATGAACAATAACACAGCGTACAACTCGCCAAGGTGAACCACCAGGTAATTTAAATTTACCAGACTTCACTACCGAAGACTGCGTCGTCAGAATCGGGAAGCGACACTACACATACGCGCACCAAACAATAGCTAATAGACTATCCGTTCAAAGTTGCGATGTCATTCATGAAAACTTTCTTACGTCACACTTAATAATTGTCTGTGGATACGGACAGTTGACTTCCTACTTTACAGGGGGGAAAAACCAGTTTCATGATTAGACTCTCTCTTCTGCGTCCACTTCCACAGTACTCCTCCGCAATAAAACCTTACGTTCACACCCATAGCTTCTTCTCTACACTATCACTTCTACTCTACTGTCATCTTCCTCTGCGGTAATAATCTTGCAGCAATGGCCGGTATCGATAGTTCCACCGAGATTCCTTAATTGAACTGTTACAAGTTATCTTACTTGTACTGAATGAATTCGCTTGTTTGAAAATTCTTTATTAAAAACAAAAAATAACTTTACTGTAGTTGGTTTGAAGAATAATGTTGTAACACCGTGGACGTTCGAACACGTAAACAATTATTGTCATAGTAGCTATCAGACTTCGAAATGGTTTAATAATACTTGCAGTTCAGGTTCACTTCATAAGTATTATCCAATATACTCGTAATTCACGGCTGCCAGATGATAAGCATATCCCAAGTGAGTAAGAAAATATGGGATAATATATATATATATATATATATATATATATATATATATATATATATAATGTGTAACGCCGAGTACACACACTATCTCCCACGGTCCCAGTGACAATGCTCACTTATTCAATAATCCTGTGACTGAAGTTCACAATTATCCACAATGTTCTGCCAGTTTTTTACTTCATATATAGGTCCTACCGTTTACAGTAGTTACGGCCCGATGTTCACCGATATTCTTGGATGACCATGTATCCAAATTCCCTACTTCGGCACGGATGTCTGACAAATGACAATACCCACCCTATCTCCTGAACTTCCCGCACAAAACTTAATACTTCCGGCTATCCAAAGATGGAAGTGCTCTCCCCTGCACTATTGTCTTTTGGATTCAGATTTCGAACTCTGCTAATTCCTCCCGAAATGTAATGAAATTAGCTACTTAAATGTTCCATGAACGAATATAATTATTTAACTACATCAATGTTTTTCCCATCTTTCAAAATTCTTAATATTACCTATGAAGAAACTTATAAGTCGCAACTCGGCCATACTGTTGTTCTCTTCACAAAATATCTCGTAACAATTAATCATTTTATACAGCACTGTAGATAGTACACATACATAACTATACATTTCCAGGTTATCATTAACACATTAGACAAATTTAACACCCAAAGTCAATTGGATTCCTACTACGTGAGTCCTAAAAATGTTGAAACGGAGATATGCCTTCTGTAGGAAGAATTTATAAAAGCTTCTGATGTAGGATCACCTACAAACATTAAGTTTCTTTTGACATTAAGTACCGATTCGGAATTCAACCGAGCGTGATGGGTGAGCTGTAACGCTCTGGCGTGGTTGAATACCCGTCTGGACATCCCAATATGGGTCTTCCATGGTTTTCCCAAATCAGTCACGGCGAATACCGGGACGGTTTCTTTAAAAAGCCCTGGTCAACTTTCTTCACGTTTCTTCTTCAAGTTCTTAAATCACCTCTAATTACGTCGACGAGGAGTAAAAAAACAGGGCTGTATTTTAAAGTTAGTAGTGTTGTCATTGATAGTTTTCTACTTTCATGAAGTTGATTGTAACAGTCAAACTTGGAGCAAGGACTAATTAAGATTTATCGAGAGATGCGTTGAGATTTAATATGACTGCTTGCATTGGAATTAAAGTTTCAAAAACAAATTAGTAATTAGATTTTGTAAAGTCTCGGGTACTTAATGATGAATCTTGAACACTAAAAGAAGAACATACATTCAGAAAGGATCGGAAGGGTTCGTCAGAACTGCAGAAAGAATCAAATGCGTACAGAAATTATCGCAAGAGCATGGAAGATAATAGGCTCTGGCAGCTGATTCACGAAGTTTCTTCTTTATAAAGGTTAGTGGCAAACAATTAGCTAAAGAAACTGTAATACTCGTACAACTAACAACGATATTGCTGGTTACTAACAACACGTTATTCAGTCGCTCTGCGCTGACTCCCAACTTACTGCTAGTGACAACGTTGAAGAGACATGTGTAGCAGTGATTTCCCTCCGCTTTGTGTGTCCTATACTTCTCCTCTAGTGGGTTCATCCGCCTACGAAGGCAATTTCTTACCCTAAGGACAAAAGAAAACCTATAATAGGCGATCCATCCTTTTCCGAGGCCGTTATTACGTTTTCTACAAAGCATGTTTATCATGGAGAGGTGAATGTTGGGAGTTTTTTTTACTAGACTCTGGGCCAGATTGCGCAAACATCTTTATATAGTCTTTTCTTTATGGTGACAACAGGGTCACAATAAAGTAATAGGAGCCTACATGTGCAACGAACCATTTACAAAGCACAGGATGCGAATGATGTGCTGTATACAACTAACTCTGATGACAGAATTTGCTCATTCACGTTAAAACAAGAAACAAACAAAAACTAAAAGGTAAATATTTTCACAAAGCGTACCTATTGTACAGCAATCTCAGCATTTTTGTTTCCCTTGTGTTTATGTGTTGGTTGTTATCTTATATTTGTTACACTACTTCAGATAAAACGTAGAACAGACAGAATGTTTGAACTGCTACCAGATACCCACTAAGTTACCCAAGAATTCATCCACCTGAGTGTTAAAACAAACAAAAGGTTTGTGAGCTAGAGCCCCGAAAGTAAATAATAAAAGACACATAAAACTGAATAAACTGATAATACGACGAATCACAATGAAGGTTACGGCTGATTTCTTTCCGATAGCATAATTCAAAATTTTGTAGACCGACATTTCCCAGGGTATATAGCAACTAGATGTAGTCTTAAATAGACGATTAGCAGGTTGAACTTTTCATTTACTGTCATGATAAGAACGCTCTCTGTTGTTTATTTATGACAGCCTGCACTTTGAACAAGAAGGAAATTGATTATTTATATTGCTCCGATTATCACGTAGCAGTTTCCACTTTAAGGCGCATTTCTAATGCCGAGTAGTACCTTAGTATTTCATTTTATTTTACACAGTACTCCTCAATATATTGGCGTGAACGATCATTGTACCTTCTGCATTTGTGTTTGTAATTTAAAGGTTACATATGTCAATTTTTTATCGCATTGTGTTGTTGATCGAGAAATTCAGAGTTTAACACACCTTCCACCTTTGTCGTGGAAACCAAACTCGTTTTGAGAAAGTAAGTATCCCGACCTGCCTGCGTATTTATGTTATGAAAATCCAGCGCCAATTTTTTTAATATTACTATTACCCTGCGGTCCACAAAAAGAGGCGAGGATGCGTTACACCTATCCCAATTTGTAATCGTTTACGCATGGGAAGGGATATCTGGGGAATGGTAGCAGGTGCCTATGGGCTATTTTGAGGAACCCTCCGGGTATTCGCCTGGAGTGATCTAGGAAAACCACAAGAAACCCAGATCAGAATGTCCGGATTCTTAGTTTTCTCTCTCGATAAGTAACTTTTATTCTATTCCCTAATTGCTCGCGGAAAAAAAGTACATAAAAGAATTGGTTCTGGACCTGATTTCTTTTAACTTATTTTATCGGTCAGTCTTAGATATGAATGTTGCTGGAAGTAAAATGAGTTTGCTGTCATCCTTAAATAGATCTGTCATGGACTTTCCAATTTACATTGAGAGCAACGCCTACGATGTCCCAGATCTTCAAAACCCGAACATTGCATTTACGCTTTCCCATCAGCTATACATACCTGTCACGAATCGGGCGGCTCTTCAATGGGCCGTCTCCAGTGCCTCCATTAAACCTTTTTGATGGGGGCCTCATACAAAAGGGCAATATTCTAAATGAGGTCGTACTAGTTCTTTCCATACAGTCGATTTAACTTCCGGTGTACACTGCTTTAAATTACGACCATGGTATCTGACAATACGGTTTGTTTTACAAAATAGCTTCTCAATATGTTCATTTCCAAAAAAATTATTATGAATTGTTACCCACTGATATTTTATGTGAGAAATGTGATGTTGTTGGGGGGAAAATTGCAGAGCATTCCAGCAATCACGGAGATGATAACGGAAACCCGGCTAAATGTCGCAATAAAAACTTCCGCTACGTTAGGACTAAGGTTAGAACCGGGACAGTTGTACCCCACTGTGTCCGGTGATACGTCAGAAAAGCTATTCAGAACAATAGAAATTTTTCAAATTCTTATTACCTGAATTTATACTAGTATCGTTAGCGAACACAGGAGGTTATGGAAAGGGGATTTAGTGACGGTGATCTTTTAGCAATCAAATGAAATGAATACGGTGACTCTGGTTATCTGTTGCAGGTCCTCTTGCAGGCGGGCAGCTGGTACCGACCGTGGGGTTCCCTTGGCTGATACGGACCGTAGGAGTGCTCAACCTGCTGTACTGCCCACTGCTTGTGCTTCTGGCTGATACCGACCAGCAGTCCAAAGAGGTCTGTTTTACATATTACAAGCATTATAGTCCATTTGCTGCAGAAAATTGTTGCCTTATGAACATAACCTCGTAAAAAAAACTTCGCGATATAACGATCCAATATAAAATATAAAAATTCATATAAATCTGGCTTTAAAATGGTAAATAAAAAACACATCACAGACACACTAACATTATTGCGAAATATTTGAGGAGTTCTCTACATGTGAAGATTACAATTTTTTTCTGCTGTTGTTAAATTTATTCCATAGTATCGTATAAGATGACAGCACAAACTGTGACGTCTGTGTTGGTAGGAGACGCAGTGCCTGGAGGAGGTGGGTAACGGTGCCGACTACAGCAGCGGCGGCACCACAGGATTCTCCTACCACCGCTTCGTGGATAGTGACTGAGAGCAGAATGCGCAGGCCACGCAGGAACCAATCTGACTTGTATTTCGCCCAGCAAAGGGGGTATAAAGAGCTCTGTATTCTAGCCCCCGCCCCGTACTATATTACAGTAACAAAGAAAAGTTTCGAGGATATTTCCTTTTATACCTCCTCTCAGAAATTCAGTGATATTATAAGATTTCGATTCCAGTTTATAGAAAAAGTAGAATATTTTAAGAACTTCCGCGTTTGCCGTAAAAATAACGTTAAGCTAGAGGAAAAAGGCAATTTTTGGAATATCTTAATCCAAAATTAAAACGTATATACAAATGAATGAATCCATGATTAATTTCTTTATATGCTCTGTTCAGTGTGTATGCTAATCATCAGATTTCCTTGAGAACCTGCTTTACAGTGTAAACTGAAGGAGTATTTCCTAGTACAACTCGCGCAGACTAAAAACAATCGGAGTTATCACACCTATAGCACGATCTTAACAAACAGCACTCCTAAAAGGCCATTCACACTAGCGGTCAGGTCAGCTCAGCTCAGCTCAGGTCAGCTCAGCTCACAATCCAGGATAGCAATCACACTAGCGGTCAGCTCAGCTCAGGCCAACTCAGGTCAGGCCAGATCAAGTAGTAGACGAGGCCATTTCATTTCCGTTGCTCATAGTGAACAATGCCATTTTCTACCCCAACGGAAATTAAATGGCAATGATTTTGGATCAAGAGTCTAAAAATACGTCAAGATCAAAAAGAGGATGGTTCTGGGTGCATCCAGAGTTTCAACCGCAAACAGATCAAGAGAAAAATGAATGCTAACTACCGGCTATGCCGTGAGAGACGAGTGATGGGAAATGCTTTTAGGGCTCAAAGATTTCAAATTTATTTTAGAAAAATTAATTCTGCTACAGGATTAATTGATAACATAATTTTAACAAGATGTATTTGAACAATTATTTACATAAGGATAAAATTTCATGCCATGTGCAAAGTGAATTTCAGGATGAGCGAAAGAAATCCTACAAATATTCTTTGTTTATGTGCTAACGCTGGTACAGAAGCATTTGATTCTAAAAATATATTCACAATATTTAAAAAAAAAATCGGAAACAGGATCTGTATCTTGACAGTACTAAAATGTGTAATAATATTTGAATTTTTATTCAAGTTTGCCGACTTTAAAATAAACAGAAATAACATACCGTTAAAACATTTATTTTTTATTGATCACTCTTTCTTTATTGCTTACGAGCATAGTTTTCAGACGTTCGCCGCCCATTTGATCTGACCTGACCTGACCGTGTCTCGTTCACATTAGCGGTCAGCTCAGCTCAGCTCAGGTCTTGACCGTTCTTGATCGGTGGCGGCGCGATCTTCAGTTTGAGCTGCCTTGCCCTGACCTGAGCGGACCGCGTAGTGTGAATGCTCCCATTTGATTACGCGTATAGCGATTTTTGACCTCAGCTGAGCTGAGCTGACCGCTAGTGTGAATTGGTCTTAAGACTACATTACAGGGGATTAACCAGCATTCAGTCATATCTATACCAGACTTTTGAAAGCTTCCGTATATGTGCTGCTGTGTAAAATCACTGGCCAGTTTCATAAGTAATGTAAACGTTTTTTAAGGAAACAAAATTAAGCTTTGCAAATAAGTTGTGATAGAGCTGCGTCTACCCAGTTTAAATAAAAAATAGTGATACAACACTTTGTTTTCAAATTGTAGCCTCTAGGATACATACAAAAACGCAAAAACTCCATACATCAGCAAACCATTTGAAACCACCTTGTAATACTAAATTTCTAAATAGATCTCTAACTTTTTTTTGTTTGTAAAAAGACCGATTTATTATCATAGCGAGCTAATTTTGGAAGAAACTTAATTCAAGAGCAGTAACTGTGAATAAAACAAAGAATCCTTGTGTAAAGACATGACATAACTAAATGTTGTAAAGTTGACATTTTCCTGAATTCCGACAAAGAAAAATATCACGACTAAAAACTTATAAACGTAAGTTCCTCTGCTGATGATGATTTCACGTGTGCTCCAAAGGACCGTGCTGTGGAAACACGACAGCTGCCAGTCAATCTCCAAGATAACGGCGTTCAAATATTACGTTTTCTAAACACAATCCGGAGTTACATCAGAGAAGGCTTCATTGAAACTATTCGCCTGCTAACTTCCTGTTTGCCGGAGCCGGTAGCGTAGCCAAAGGCCGCAGGTTAGAACCCGGCTTATGGAATGATTTTTCTGATTAAGTATTGGGCTTATCTTGCGCCGTCCTCTACTCAGATGGTCAAATACACTTCGATAACAACGAAATACACTTGTATTAATTCGGAAAAAACATAGGCCTTCGTTATTTGTGCAGCCGTCTGTTCTTACATTATAGACTTCTTGTTTATGCTGCCGACTTGTCGCACCTTGTGAAACTGAATGTGCACTTGATGTATTTGATCGTCGATGTGTGCGAAAGAAAGTCCAGTTTTCGGCCAACGGAAACAGATTCTAGAACAATATTCATCGTTTGCAAAAACATGTTTTAGATGAAACTACGGACGTTTTGTCATATAAATGTATTTACTAACGACTCTAGAGAAACTGAATAAGATAGCTTTAACATACAGTGTCGTGTTGTTTTACATATAGTCCGCTCGGACACAACGTCGCTTGTCGTATATCAAATCCATTATTTTTTCCTCATGTATGTGGTAGCCAGCTTATTCAACAAGACGAGGTCAGCATCCAATAGGTCACCTGTCAAGCGTTTACCTGCATAAAACATCATCTTTCTATCAAGGTAAAAATTCTGTGACACCGATTCCGAACTGTAGGCTGGCACTATTTACCCCTCCACACAACACAGCAGGCAGGTAAAGATTGTGCTACTTGAAAGGTTCCATTGTAGCGCATTTGCAATGCAACCCCACATTTCAAAAAAAAAAGAGGAGAACTTTGCCGATGGATGCTTTCTAAAAGATGAGAGCTAAAGAATGCTGTCATAGGCTGTCTAAATCTTCTGGTGGCCACATCATGCAAGGACGGAATCCATAACGTGTTATCCCATTGCCCATACCGTCACTTAAACGATGTGCTCGTTTCCGCATGAACTGGCACATTCATAAATAGAAAATAAACCCACTATTTCACCTAATAGGATGTCACCTTCTTGTTAGATTTATGATTATCGTGACTTTCTCATTTCACTATTTCCTGGCTCATTCCTGTTGAAGAAACGTAACCAATATTTCGCTTTGAAAAAACTAAATGCATGAATAACAAATAAAGCTTTGTTTCGATATAAACTATAACATCTACAACATTTATACCAATATTCATGCATGAAATAAATATGAAGAAATAAAAATCTCATAAAAAATAGTGTTTTTAATGAATTCCTTAAAAATCACCAACTATGTTTTATCGAATAATTGCCCAATTTAATAAGATCTGTCATAACTTGGATCTGCCCATCCACGACGACATGGACAATTAATTTCAGAGACTTAAATCAAGAAGTACAAGCCTAAAAACTGTTAAACAGCTTATATCTGATAATTTTAATAGGAGAGAAGCATGGAGATTGGAGCGGATAGCCTCAGACCCACCAGAATGGCACTCCCTGTTTGACAGTCACCAGGCATTAAAGGGACTCGATCTTCCTCGCGAAACCTGGGCAACTCTTAACAGAGTTAGGTCTGGTCATGGCAGATCTGCTTCAGCTCTGTACACATGGGGAATGAGAGATTCGTCGAACTGCGACTGTGGTGAGGAAACACAAACCATCAGTCAAGCGACCTTAGATTGCCCACTTCGAGCCTTCAGGGGATCACCAATATACTTTATTAATATTTCAAATGAATCTCTAGATTGGATGCACCATATTGACTTTGAATTTTAATTATAATTTAATGTTACATTGTATTATTGATTTTTGTGCACGGCCATAAGATAAATAAATAAATCGAATAAGATTACTGACTAAGGTAACGCTTTCACTTCTGATGCATTATTGCTTCCATATGCTTTGTGCACCTTTCCTCTGAATATTTATTTCTCTTTTTAAGATTGACTCATTTCTGGGTATGGTATCGCAACAATTCAGAATAATGTTTGCTGTTTTTGAAAAACTGTATGCTTCGAAATACTTTTGAAGTTCATCATGGTTGTTGGTTGAAAAAAATGGAGAGAACAGTTTTATTTGTGACATTGTCATTTATGACACTCCATCATTAAATTTAAAGGATGCTTAAACTTAAGGCTTTCTTATCATCGATGTAATTATTGTAAAATGCGTCCTCATTCGCAATTATCTCTCTTGATACCATACGTTATTCACGTGACCTCTATTAATCTCTCTTGATGGAATGGTGAATATTAATGACTCTACGTGTATTTTTACAATTTAATAATATAATAAACAATTTGATTTTCACGTTAATTAAATCTCGAAAAGAAAACATATACGTCAATTCTTCGATTCAATACGTATTCCACGCAATGAAGCTACAGTAACATCAATTACAGGTTTTAACCCAAACACTCATTCTAATTAGAACTGATGAGTGAGGAATAAAGAAGAAATGTACACGTATACCATCAAGAACGGCTGTTCTCCTTCATTAGAGAAGAAATTTATATCTTTAGTTTTTCAACAAGGGATTCTTAAGAATACATGGTAACAAGGTAAAAGACTCTTTTCTCGTTTAAAAATAAAAAGTGAAGTATTTACTGGATCTTCGTACTACTGAATACGTGAGAATATCCGAAATGACAGTTGCAAGAATTAGGTTTTTTTTAATTATTCTTTGTCTATTTCTATATATCACATGCGATTCGGTTTTTTCAATTTTGTATTACTAACTATTGTTTGTGACCCGCACAAAGTGTTTTGTATTCTGACATTCAATACTCATCTTAGATAGTAGTTGTAGGAATGGATACATTTAAATAATCTTTAGATCGGACTTACAGTCAAATTTACTATATTACTGACATTGCATTAGTCTAAATTCGATGTACACTCGTGTTACTATGTTTGTAGCAAAAACGCGATTAAGAAAATACTTAAATACGTTTTAAGCTAATAACCCCAAAAGATTGGGCTGTTTGCTCTGTGTCTGCTGCTGAGAATATTTCACTATGTAATATTCCAAAGTTTTCTATAATGCCAAGTTGTGTTGCATACGGTTGCTCAGACAAGATAGGAAACAACCTGGAATAACGTTTCATAAGTAAATCACATTGTAATGTTGTTCTTGAAGTGTCTGATAGGTAACTGCAACATTAGGGCCTATCGCTATAAATTTATTCATTGCTCTCACTAGGATGATGTGGTTGTCAATTGTTTGTTGGTGTAGTGTAGACAATCAGCATGTTACTACTTCGCACCTGAAAAGCTAGCCTTATTGTAGACAAGTGTTGAAAGTCTAATTAGGCGGCTCAAGTTTACATCACGACACAGTGAATATCGTATTCTGCATGCAGTTTACACTGAAAGTGTACGATGAAATTAATTGTGATTATTTATTATTTCACGTGCGTTAGTTCAATTGAGTTTATACTGAAGGTATATGTTGAAATTAGTTGTGATAATTTATGCTTCGTGAGCTAGGAATCCTGATATTGCCAATGTTGTTGTAGCTAGAAATGTACGAGGCGTATTTAGTAAGTAAGTACCGTTTTGTCACACCGTGGCTGCAGCGCTACAGTCGGCGTTCCACGCATGTGGACTGGGTACCTGCATCTCTTGCCTACGCACTGACGCTATTACAGTCTAATTCTTCCTTGTTTACGTTGTTCACTGACTGTTTAAGATGCCTCCGATAATCGTGAGTCCCGCCGACTGTGAAGTACGGGCCGTTATAGGATTTCTTTGTGCTAAAGGCCTAAAACCGATCGATATTCATCGTGAGATATGTGCAGTTTACGGACAAAACACTATGAGTGATGGAATGGTGAGAAAGTGGGTGAGAGCATTTAAAGATGGCCGCACAAATGTGCATGATGAACAACGGAGTGGGCGTCCTTCGGTCGTTAATGAAAGTTTGGTGCAGAAAGTGGACAATAAGGTGAGAGAAAACAGACGCTTTACGATTTCCTCCTTGTGTGATGACTTTCCTAATGTTTCTCGTAGTGTTTTGTATGGCATTGTGACCGAGCACTTGAATTACCGAAAATTGTGCTCACGTTGGGTACCGAAAATGTTAACGGATGTGCACAAAACCAAACGTTTAGGCAGTGCATTGACTTTTCTTGAGTGGTACCACAACGATGGTGATGATTTCTTAAGCCAAATTGTTACGGGCGATGAGACATGGGTGGCCTACGTCACACCTGAATCAAAGCAACAGTCCATGGAATGGCGGCATTCAGATTCACCCAAAAAAGTGAAATTCAAGCAAACGATTTCTGCCCGGAAAATCATGTGCACAGTTTTTTGGGACAGAAAAGGAGTATTGCTTGTGCAATTTCTGCCTCGTAATGAGACAATCAATGCAGCAGCTTATTGTGAGACATTGAACAATCTGCGCCGTTCAATCCAGAACAAATGACGTGGCAAGTTGAGCAAGGGCATCGTTTTGCTGCATGACAATGCCCGTCCACATGTGGCTAATCAGACTAAAGATCTCATCACATCTTTTCGATGGGAAACTCTAGATCATCCTCCGTACAGCCCTGATCTGGCGCCCAGTGACTACCATCTGTTCCTGCACTTGAAGAAACACTTGGGCGGTCAGCGTCTTGAAGACGATAACGAATTCAAAACAGTTGTGATGCAGTTGTTAACAAGTCAACCGGCAGACTTCTATGAAGAGGGTTTTCAAAAACTGGTACTACGTTATGACAAGTGCCTCAATATTGAAGGAAATTATGTAGAAATGTAGAGTAAGGTACAAGCTTTCATGTAAAAATAAAATTATTGAGATATATTTACACGTCTTTTTTTAATTTCAAAACGGTACTTACTTAAAAAACATGCCTCGTAGTTTAAATTGAATTTTGTGTATTGAGGTGGGCAGCACTATCATGACCACGGCGATGTATTTGATGATTGATTCTCATGTAAATCGACGAGACTACTTGAAAATCAAGAGTAAATTGTTTTTGATATGTCCCTTAGTTCTCGAGATATCAACTATAAAAAATTAGTTATAGTTTTAGTTCTTTGTGCCTTTGGTGACGTTTTATTTCTTTTCCAGGCCGCGTTTCAACCTAACTACAAGGATTAGTAAAAAATAAAACACCCAGTCTGCATGTGCAGCAAAATTATTTTTTGGTCCAGACCGCATCACAACCTAACAACCTCAATTTGGAGACAGTATATTTGGAGAACTAAGCGAGATATCGAAAAAATTTATTCTTTATTTTCGATTTGTCTCGTCGTTTACATACGAATCTATCATCAAATTTGACCGTGGGGAAATTTTTCTTGTTAATTTCAACCCAAAACGCCTCACTTTTGGGATAGTATATCTCGAGAAATAAGCAGGATATCAAAAAAATTATTCTTCATTTTTGATCTGTCTCGTCGAGTTACATAATAATCCATCATCAAATTGCGGTGCCTCGGTGTTCGTATGATTACCCTTGAGGTTTTTGTGCCTATTCCCCGTGTTTCTACGGCCAAGCAATTTGGCGATCTCCCCATCCCACTTCTCTCTACCCAGCTTTACTCCAGTGCGTGGTAAATATCCCATGGGTCGTCTCCACTATCTTCTTTCCTCCATGTGATTACCTCACCAGAATTTTTCCCCACTGGCGACGACAGAGACACATTGAATTTTGTGCAGAACAACGTAGTGGTCCTTCCGCATACTTAAAATGTCCCCAGCGAAGTATTCTACATCTTCAAAATTCATTCGATGTAACCGATGACTCTGGACTACTGACACTGTTCTCTTTTAACTGGCAAACAATTCGCTTTTTCATCGCTATCGATGTTTTCAATTCATTATTGTAACGGATTACATAACCTGAAAATCATTTGACAGCCGATGCCGTTTAGTAAAGTGTGTAGTAGCTACAATCAACAACAATATTTCCTAAAAGAAATTACTGATTCAAACTCATTACTGTCTTAACCTGGATGTCAAGTATGCAATGAGCACTACACTTTTTTACAGTAATCTGAATTTTCGTAACAAATTGTACTAATCTATGTTTAAAAAGTGCTATGATTACTAATTGCGTACTAAGCTGCATTTTTTTGAATATACATGGTCTCGCATCACTTCATGTTAACTTCAAATGAACGTTGCTAATATTGCTGTATTGGATAAATAACAACGTATCGTGAACATCACATGAGCTGAAGTGCACCAACGCCAGGCTGCTCCACTGTAGAAGTTAGCAGTCCTTAGTTATGCAATTTCATGAGTAAGGCAGTCTTGCAGTGAAATGAGAAATTTTGAATGAGGAAGTATCGTTGCCAAGATAAAGACCACTGTTTCATTCGGGAAAGTGCATATTTAAAGAGATTCAGTGTTCCATGTTGAGTTAATAAATGCTGATATCACTTTGGAAAAAGACATCACACATGTAAAAGTTAATATGTTCTTTAGGACGAACAGTGACTATAATCTATTTTCACATCAGTGTTAGGCGTACAGCTACGCTTGTTAAGAATGAAAACAATTAATGTATCAATTATGATACAGATCGTGTTTTCCATAACAGGTGATAGCAAAACTGGATGTCTCATGGTGGTACTAGAGCCCAAGAGAATTCTGATACATGACAGCAGCTACCAAGTTCCAATGTTGAAAACTGTACACGTTTCTTTCCAGTCAAGTGTAGTATTGAAATTTTTATGTCCTTAACGTGTTGTGAGGTAATTTTTGGCTAGAAATTAGTAAGTATGTTACTGAGAGACCGGAAACGAACTAGAGATGTATGTAAGCCGATAAACACAACATATATTTAAAAAAGTTAAAAATTAAAATGAAATGAAAGAAACGCTTCTTTAGTATCAGCATGAAACAGTTTCTGTTTATAGCAGAGTGACTTCATGTAATTATGATCATTACAGGACAGCTTATGTTCTAAGCTGAAGTAAGTAATTATTATTGTTGCATCCTAGTGCGAATGGTAAGTTACATCCTTAATGAATACTCTAATTTCCTCACTGTGTCATAAAGTTAATTTTTTTAAGTTTAGAAATAGTTTGCAACAAAGTATTTATGATTTGTTAGAACAAAATGCAATCTGCTAGTTTTAATGTTCATGTCAGTTAGATAATAGTACCAACATGATCTCTCTTCTTACTATAAAATGTGAAACCATGTCGGACGTGTCGAATAATAGTTTAACAGAAATATTACTTTTTCAATCCGTTATAAACGTAAAAATAAACTGTAGGTGTCAACCTTTCACATGTAACGCTGTGTTTCACGGAAAACTAGATTCAATGGTGGTCTAATATCATCTTCAAAAGGTTGGTGATCTTCAGCAAAAAGACTAAAACAGTGAGAATCATTAACTGAACGCATTGAATCATTTATATTGTTTATCGTAACATCTAAGCTTACTCGCAAGACTCAGACACACTCGTTAACTGTGCTTCCTCCCTGCAAATGCAGAGCTGTCACTATGACGTCTACAGTTTTATCAGTAACTGAAATTGTCATTCGTTCATGTCATACCACAAATCATTAGATATTTCCAGCAACCCTTCAAACCGTAAGTTAATATCATTAGGCATTAGTCTTCCTCACCTAAACATATTCAACAAAATATGAAACAGACTGTTTACAGACTTCAAACTCCCGCTAAACGCACTAGACAAAACACCATTGGATGAACAATTCAACAATAGCACAAGTAACTTGTTTCTTTTTATTGTATAAGACAAATTAAGCAGTGCAGCAAAAGTAATGCAATTTATGGGGCCAGAAGTATTCGTATTCCACCAATCATTACAATCTTGTACAAATTGGATGTAAAACGCTGGTTGAGCGCACAGGTGATATTTGCCACGCAACAGTATAGAAATGTAAGTCCTCTATAATACATACATATATAAATTCAATTTTAATAATCGTCTGTACAAAATTTACAGAGTGTAAACATATTACAGAAAACATTACATCACTGAAAATACCTTAACGAGAGGCGAATCGCTTCGGAAAATAAACGAAAATTCCGACAATTGCTTTGGTGTTTTATTAAATAATAATTTACCATTTCCTAACACTTTTACAAGTCTAGAATTAAGTAAAGATTAGTCTAAATGTAATATAGTTCGTTCCCTATTTTAGGAATTCAGAATATGAAAGTCCACGTTAGTGGAACTGATATGGACATCAAACACCATCAGCATCTGCGACTGGTAGGAGGAACGTGTTCTGGGCCGGTTCTCAGCTTATGCAACGCCCGAATAAGGCTGCTCCGGGTTCAACAGACAAACCGTCCTGCAAAGAATAAAATAATAAATTCCTATGAATGAGCGTAATTTTTAACAGGATATTACGCGTTACAGATTAAGGAAGCGGTTTCCACCATAACCGTTTCGTTCTGACAATATTTTGTTATAGATGACATAATTCCATTAACTAATTTTTTTAACGTACTGTAGAAGTAAAGTTTACGATTGCGATATGCAGTGGATAAAATTCTTCAAACTATTAAGAACCTTCAGAACTTTATTAGATGCCGATATACACAAATAGTAAAAGACACTGTCAAAGATAAACACCATCTTAACAAAGAAAGTCTGTAACTCTCTTACACAAAGGTGTTAAATATTCAGGTAAACATAATTCCAAAAATCTAACAATATGTTTAAGATATTTGGCAGAAAATGAGAAAGAAACCGGAAGAGGATTATAGTAACTTTTATTCGGTGGTTAGTTCCTGTCCAGCAAAGAATTTATCAATTTAAATTACCGACTTATTATTGTAGTTATATTATACATGAAAGTACTTAAACATGTTTTACGTCACATCCAGCACGGACAATATTCATTGGAATTAGAAGAATCAGATTCAAGTGCCTGTAAATTACACCCTTTTACTCTATAGCAGAACGTGGTCTTTGTGAGACCTAGGCAAAATGTTCGACTTCATAATTGAGAATTATAATTAAAAGGTCCATGTTACAGGGCTGGCCTCAATTTTTAATCTATGAGTATTATAAACGTATATTTGTGTCAGCGTAACTCACAATTTGCACAGTTAGCAAGGATATACAATTATAGCAACGTTAATAATTATTTATACACTGTTCATTTTATTGAATACAGATTTGAGCGCTCGGGATGTCAATTTTAGTTCACGACTCTATGTGTGGTATAAAATTGTTTTAGAATACAGCTGATGCTAGGTACACTAAATATTCAAATGGTAAACGTAAAATCGATCGTGTAATTAATATCCAGAATGAACATAAGGGAAAGAGAAAGCTGTGGCCTAGACGTATGCTTTATTCAGTGGCATTTGATCAACGTAAAATCGATCCGGAATGAACATAAGAGAATGAGAAAGATATGGCCTAGACCGGAGGTCCCCAAACTTTTTACCCCGTCGACCCCTTGATAAGATATTTGCCTTCTTATCGACCCCCACAAGTATTTAATAAAAACATTAAATCGTATTTGGCATTTCAGATGGTAAGCAATAAGGAGCCCTGCATAACAACTCAACAAAATAATGTATAAAATCCATCCAATAAAATTAATAGAAAAACGAGATACTTTACACTCTTACTATAATCTCAAAAAATAGGAACAAAACTATGGATAGATGGAATAAATTTCTAATAAAAAACTGCCAAAAAGAACAGATGGCTGTTGTACTGTTTTAACTTGTCACATAGCGATGGATCCACCTTTCTAAAGCCGTCTTCAACTCTTGACAACCACCTTACCTCAGTGAGCAAAAGTAATTGGTTGAAAGTTTCATCATTTACTTCACACGACTTCACAAACATACGACAATTGAGAGGATGAGTTTTACTTTTATTTATTGACCTGACTTTTAGTAGAACATCCCTATTTTTTTCATGCACAGTTTAATTGATCCTCTATAGTATTAATCGACCCCCTTTCGACCCCTCTGCATTAATCGACCCCCGGAGATCTCTTATCGACCCCAAGGGGTCGCTATCGACCACTCTGGAGACCCCTGGCCTAGACGGATGCTTCGTTCCGTGGCATTTAATTAATAACGGTATCGTGCGCCCGCTTCCAAATATGAACAGGGGTAATTCAATTTAGTATTTGCAGCATTGCGCAACCAATAGTGAAATTTGGTTCCATCATTAGATGTTAAAGGGAAAGAACAGTGAAGGAAATAAAAACGGTTTCATCAGCAGGTAATAGCGTTGGAAAAATTTTATTGAGCTATTATAAAATAAATCCACTTTGATAACTAAAAACTTGTTTCTAATAGTTACTGACTTAGCAAACTAACTTCGTACGCTGCTGGATTAACATGCAATGATCATTGTCGAAATGTTCTAGCTATAATAGTATTTTCGTATTCCTCTGTTTGTAAAACGTTTGTTTTGGGCTAAGTTTACTGGACTAAGATGTGACACATTGCAGTACACAGTTGATGCTCCAAAGGAGAGCTAAGACTGGAGCAAAAGAACTAAGAGCTATAACCTGTAACGCTAAGTAGAAAATGATACGAAATATAACTTATTTTCCTTGTCTCATTTGTTGGATTGTCCTTTTTCGTGAAGAAGTCAGTCCCAGAAACGGTAGCTGCTCTGCTACGAATATCAACGTGTCCTTTTTTAGAACGAACTGTCTAGTTTCGTGGAAAGTTAAACGTTATTTGCCCTAGAATTAAGTTATGATTTCTTTTCCATTTAGGATAATCGGATATTAAACTCTTCATTTCTTCTGCAAATGTGATATAACATTACACTTCACTATTTCCGAAACAAAGATTTTGTAATTTGTAATCGTTATTCCGAGTCTATTCAGTAACTCTTATTTCATTTACGAAGAGAAGCTACGATAAATAACAGTAAAGAAACATTTGTGAGTTTCCTGACAGCACATGATATTTCAATTCGTCCATAGTCCAAAAGACATTAGGTAATGTGGAGTCAGTTTCTAATAGCTGACAACATACTCATTCAGGGTTTCTGTAATCTTATCAGGTGATTATAACAGTTTTGTCGCCAATCCAACATGTACAGTTCATCAGTCAAACGAAACTTTATGTAAGAAAAAAATGCAAAGCAATTCAATAACTGTTTTAAAAAAAAAAAAATTGAAAAAATATTTCAAGAAATTTTCACCGATATGTTTTTAGACACTGTCGTAAGCCTTCGATACCCTATAATTATGGACAATAAAACAAAACAGGTAATAAAAAAGTAATATGATTTCGAAGGATAACGCTGCTTACAAATTAACAATAACGAAATGATTCCGTTTAGTGTTGTAATAGAAAAGTGGGGTTGTAATAGCTATGCAGTCCATATTGTGGGAGATATTATAGATTTGAACGGGTTCTACAAGCGATATTAGGTTTTAAGCTATACTTCGACTTACAACAGATTATCTATACGTGTACTCCAAGTTGTTAATTGTCACGATAATATGACACCAGGGTGACTCTTTGGTTAGCAGGAGTCCAGTGATTGTTCTGAATAGTGATAATACATTAGATCTTACCTAAGCCACATATCATTAAAGTTGTTCCACTGTCTGAAATAATTCGCGTTCAAACTTAACGACCATAACGACTTTACAACATAGTGAATAAGTTAAACAAATACTTTAATTGTAGTGACTTGGCTGCCACCCGTTTGGGATGACCCTCACAGTCACTCTGTCCAGCCGAGCGGTGAGACAAGGACAGATTGCCATAGGGAGGCATGGATAAGCGTCTACATGGAAATCGACGGATTGTTCGGATATGAGTCTTGTGATAGGAGTATTACTTGGAAATCAGGGCTAATCACTGATGAGTATTTACATATTTATTTACACCAGGTTCTGAAGGTTCTGTACACATATTTACACATACATGGAATTTAGCTGTGAATAACATTTACTATCAATATTACTTTCTGAAACTGATAAACTGGTGCAGTGGCGCCTTGCTAACCCCCACCAACATTATGGGAACGAGGAGAGACAGAGCGAGCTTACAACATGGGTACCTCTAACCCAAACACGACAGGACTATTGAAATACATTGAACTTCGGCTTAACTGAACCTATCCGTCTCATATCCAAATAATCTCAGTAGAGCCTACCTTCTGCGTTGCTGTAGAACATCTCTTGTGACTGTACTGGCTCCGCTCCGAGGCCGGAGCCCGGTAACTTCTTTCGTCGTCTCCCGGCTGCTGAACAATACGACGATCAACTCGACCAACGGATAGACAGCCCTAGCTAGCTGTGCTTACGGTTTTACTAACATAACCCCCACTCCACTCCAGCTCTTTGGAGAGGGCAAACTCTGACATCACCTAACTGCATTCGGTCATAATGCCAGCTTGCGTTCTCTTTTCGACGCCTGACAATTGCCGAATCGCTGACTCGTGCTCTACTTGCAGGTTGTGGCTCTCGTAATGTTGCTTAATTTTGCTCGCTCGTCTGTCCTCTATCCCAACCCCAAACAAGTGTATAAATTACTCAAGTAAAACCTCTGGTATTACTACATCTCCCATCCCACGACACGTTTTGGCTCCACTCCAAAACCAAATTTGAATCTAAGTTACATTTTACTTGTTTACATAATTTTTTTTTCTCTAATGCTAGGTACAATTTCCTTTTTAGGCCGACTGCATTTTCCATGTGTTCTGGCTACTGTGTTTTTCTTTACAATTCCCATAGTGTCTCAGTTACATGGCAAGATTCTACGTTTTTATCTGTATACAATATTTACCGTGTTCTTCTCTGTTTCAAATGTGAATCTAACTATAGTTCCCTCAAGACTACATACAATCTTTTCTGTGTTTGTCTATGTTATAATGCTTAGACAAGGAATAATGGTGTTATTTATGTGGATTGACTGAGATCACAGCAGACTCCAGCGTCCCAGAGCAGATGCGATCTGTTTACATTCCGTCAGCCATAGAGTGACCAACTGCCTTGTGCTGAGTGCGCGCTTGTCTCAGCACAGCGGCGACCTTGTTGTCAGCATATGCCGTGACGTCACAGAGGACGCGGTTACTCTCGTCTGAAACACTCGTATTAAACAATGAGTTAACATTCCGCTTTATTCTAACATCACCTTCACATTCAACTAATACATTCTCACACAAATAAATTCTACAAAGATTACAAATACATCTCTAGTTTTCTTTTGATGATTGATTGTCTCTTCTGTGGCACTCGTCATTCGTTTTAACTTGATAAATAAGTGTGTTCTAATTATCTTCTCCAGAGATTTTTATACTAATTTAACATTTTAATGGCTCTCCCCGACTTATTTTTATCTACCAATGGTACAATAGTTTATAATTATCTTTCCTATGTACCTCTTAACTTCTAATTACAGTTCGGCTACCTTCATACAATCGTATTATCTCTCATACAACAAGTATCAATTGTACATAAATCCTTCATTCATTTCTCTTAGTTTCTATGCCTCTCTCGAATTGAAAGCTTATATTCCGTTCGCTCCATTTGTTCAATCGCATATAAGCTGCTTCACAATCTTTAACACTTAGCTAACGTAGCTAACACTCTTTTAATGACTTACAATAATTCCCGTTTTAATTTTTACATAACTTCTCGCGTTTGATTATATTCATCATAATTACAGTTTATGTGCTACCTTTTAACTTTTTACGACATTCCTGTTTCCTCTCACTCGCTTCCAATAATTCTCTCACACAACTGTTGTCAATTACGAAAACATATTTGATTTAAAAAACTAGGGTTATAGGATTTATACCAATTAATCATGCTCTACATATTTACTCCCCATGAACATTTTTTTCATTTGCTTACAGTTCTACATTTTTCCCCTACTTATTATTATTTGATATTTATTACGTTAATGATGATATATACATAAATTTGTTCACGGATTGCTGTGCAATATTTCCGCGTTAATTCTTTTAATTCTCTTCCACTGCTTACAACTTAACATTGAATTTCGCTGCACCTACCGATTTGTATTATGCAACCCGTCACAACTTATTGTTCTTGTTACTCACACTTGTGACATGATTTCGCTGAGCTTTGCTTGCACAACGATTCTACAACCTCCGTGTCTCCTCGAGACCAATTACGCTCATGGTGCTCCAACATAGCTTTGCTTTTAAGCTGGTGAACGGCCCCCCGTTTTTTTTTTTTTTTTTACATTAATGTGTCGCCCATTGCTCACACTATTAATTTTAAAGTCCCTTGACTTTTTCGCCATTTGACGGAGTTCATTGACCCCCTGCATGAATCCCTCGTTGCATTTTCCCGTGACTCGTCCACAGATTTGCTCTTTTTGGCGAACCCTCTCTCGGATTCACTACCTCGTTTACTGATGTGTAGCCTTCGCATACACTACTCAACGCGGAGTTCCCTGACTCCATTTTCTTCGTAACACTTCGTTCGTGTTCGAATTTACCATCGGCGGTATACCCAACCCTCACAGGTGGCTGGATTCCGTTCACTTAACAGCTGAGACACGCCTTACCTAGCGTTCTCCTTACCCCCCGGGATACCACAAAATTTTTTAGTCCCCCGGCAGATAACTTCACATGCGACTCTTCCTCTTTGCCGCTACGTCCACCTTTACCCGGATTCTACAGTCTCACATTTGAGTGAACACACTGCAAAATCCCGGATTCCGCGTGAATCCCATAACTCCCCTTATGGCAAAGATCGCTTCTACCTTTCCAGGTTAGCTCACAATCTCCATAACTCTTTAACGACCTGTAGATAGAGGCTCTCTATGACCCCTATGCTTCACACAATACTGCCCTCTTGCAGTACCTCCCTTATTTTCCTCCGCACTTGTTCCACCTTTGACCAAAATCCTCTTTACCACTATTTAATTTTGCGAATTTTCCAATCCGAAAATTATCGTGGAACAACCCCCAGTGAACTGCACTCCTCCATTGCTTCTCTCGATAACCTTTTGTCACCAACTTTTCCGTAACACTTTAAAATATTGCGTCCTTCTTCGACACAATTCATTTCCCACTTTACCGTTTATGCATAATCCCACTAACCGATTAGACATTAAACCAGCTGTTTATGCAATTATTTATCTCGTAACACTCACGACCATCCTCTAAACCTGTTTACTATCGGAACATATTGGGTACTATGGCCAGTGTATTCCCCTACTTACAGCTTTATCTTAATTGCAGCATTATTTAATTATGTAATTATATAATTGTCAACACATATTCTCAAAGCATATCAATGTTATCTTTCGCGCACTCTAGATTCCAAAATTCGTCACTTCCCATGCCCGCACAGTACGTTAAGCAATTCATTAATTTATTTTATAACTATACAACATTACCGTATTTTACCGCGGTTGCAGTATCTCTATTTTTATGTAACTCCCTTTAGGTTGAGTTCTCTTTGCTTAGGAATTATTTTCATTGCTAACACACCTTTAAATATTGAACTATCCTTCATAACTCTCGTCTTGTTTTTCGTTTGTGGAACTTCGCACCATGATACCTCTTTTACAATTCTAACAATGCCATAACTTGACCTCACTAGCATTTGTACGACGCGAGTAACTCAATTTCCAATCGCGTATAATCTTCAGAATTCTTGTAACCCCTTTCAAATAAATCATGCTTCTAATATTCAAATAATTTATAATTTGGTAATTATTCATACTCCTTTACATCTGAATACATATTCCACTTAAGTACTAGGTTCATTGCTTCCATTTAAATTAACTATAACAATTTCCGTGGCACCACTCTTGTTATAAAATATATTATTTAGCCGACAAAACCATATGGTAACCGATTAGATTTTCTGCTAACTCATCAACATCTTCGACTGTATTACGCATCTGGTTATATTCTTAAACAGCACTCTATTACAATGGATACAAAATGAGAGTTTTAAAGTGCCTAATTTCTACAGAAAATAATCATTGTTTATTTTGGCAAAGATCTGTCTTCTCTAGGTCCAAGGATTTCCAATTTCAACGTATTCTGAACAATTTCTAACACAACCATATCTTTAGTATTTTTTTTTTAAATTTACCTTGATTACAATGGATAATATACTCCGGTAGCAATTTTTACCTCGATTCCTAGAGTTTAATCATAAATAATAAGTATTACATAATCTCTTTTCTGCTTATAATTTCACATACAGGAATACTCGTTTCATACTTATCAATAACTTATGGACTACATCCCCCCGAAATACTGGCTTATTCAATTTTCAAGACTTCTCTCGCCGAAATCGATTTTAAAACTTACAGTGATTTATCTTTTTCACACGTTAACATATTTCTTTTTACAAAAAGGTATTTTTTTCCTAATGTATACTGTGCGATTTAATTCAAAAATGCATCTTTCACTAATCTTACTGACATATTGACTTCCATAAACCACTAATTTCTTCATAATAATATAGTCACAAAACTTTTTTCATTTCTCAACTACAGTTTTTTCTGATGGAGTTAATTTTGTTTCTGTTAATGCACGAGTTGTTAACACATGGCATCTGTTAATGCGCTGCTTGGCTAGCTGCTTTTTTGCGTCACTTACTATGAAATGCTGATGCGGTTGTGCGCTGTGCGTGTGCGTGCTGCGACGCCGCTGTATGACGTTTGCTGAATGGACTCTGAACCTGTTGGCTGGTGCTGCGTTGTGTTGTTGATGGCGAACTCGTAGACCCCTTTTGGCTGCTGACGACTGCATGTCTGCAATTCTCCAACCTGCTGCGTGTGTGTTGACATTGGCTCCTCTTGGACTGCCGTAACTGTAAACTGCAACTCTCGTATCGATTATAGACGATGCTTCCCTTTGCTCCTCTGATAACTCTGTCAGTGGCTCTACTGGAAGTTGGATAATGGATATGACGGATCTGCTCGCTCCTCCTCTATAATTATAATTACAACAAGCCGATGCGTCTGTTTTTTTGACTCAGGGCTGTGATTTCAGGAAACTAAATACGTAATAACTCCTACTACAGACAAAGACTCAGTGATCCCGTGTGAACACCAACACGCGTCGGCTTACCCCACACCTGAACACCAGAATCCTGTAGTGACTTGGCTGCCACCCGTTTGGGATGACCCTCACAGTCACTCTGTCCAGCCGAGCGGTGAGACAAGGACAGATTGCCATAGGGAGGCATGGATAAGCGTCTACATGGAAATCGACGGATTGTTCGGATATGAGTCTTGTGATAGGAGTATTACTTGGAAATCAGGGCTAATCACTGATGAGTATTTACATATTTATTTACACCAGGTTCTGAAGGTTCTGTACACATATTTACACATACATGGAATTTAGCTGTGAATAACATTTACTATCAATATTACTTTCTGAAACTGATAAACTGGTGCAGTGGCGCCTTGCTAACCCCCACCAACATTATGGGAACGAGGAGAGACAGAGCGAGCTTACAACATGGGTACCTCTAACCCAAACACGACAGGACTATTGAAATACATTGAACTTCGGCTTAACTGAACCTATCCGTCTCATATCCAAATAATCTCAGTAGAGCCTACCTTCTGCGTTGCTGTAGAACATCTCTTGTGACTGTACTGGCTCCGCTCCGAGGCCGGAGCCCGGTAACTTCTTTCGTCGTCTCCCGGCTGCTGAACAATACGACGATCAACTCGACCAACGATAGACAGCCCTAGCTAGCTGTGCTTACGGTTTTACTAACATAACCCCCACTCCACTCCAGCTCTTTGGAGAGGGCAAACTCTGACATCACCTAACTGCATTCGGTCATAATGCCAGCTTGCGTTCTCTTTTCGACGCCTGACAATTGCCGAATCGCTGACTCGTGCTCTACTTGCAGGTTGTGGCTCTCGTAATGTTGCTTAATTTTGCTCGCTCGTCTGTCCTCTATCCCAACCCCAAACAAGTGTATAAATTACTCAAGTAAAACCTCTGGTATTACTACATAATTATAAAATCCTAATCATACATTTATCCGCAATTACTGACTATACTTACGCTGGAAGGAAATAACATACTTGCAACGTTTGATTGCAGCGCTTCCAACTTGTTCCTGCAAACTGACTGAATGGCTTCTTCATACGAATGTAACGGAAATACAGCTTTACTGGATTAATACACTGAACGACTGAATGATTAAATAACTATCCAGCCCAGTATTAATTTAATGTAATTTAATTTAATTGCAATGGAGCACAGGCTGCGGTGGCAATTTCCCTACACACCCATCTTCCCCCTATCCTGCACCTACCTACATTTGCCCTTTACAAATTTTATCTTTAAATTCTTTCAAAGTTTTCGGTAAATTATTCATCATTTCTCTTGGTAACTCATTCCAATCCCTGACACCCTTACCTAAAAAAGAGAATCTTCCCACACCCATGTGCCTGAAATCGAGTGCCAGCTTGTGGTCATGATCATCTTTTCCCTTCCATGCACTACTTTTCATACCTATTGCAATATCTTTCCATGCCTCATCGCCAGTATATGCGCTGTACACTCCCATGACCCTCCTCATCCTCCTCCTGTCTTACAATGAATCCCATTCTAGCTCCTTTATCATATCCGTCACTGATTGCATTCTGCGATAATTTCCAGAAACAAATCTAGCAGCCCTTTTTTGCACCCTAGTAGTAGGAGAACCTGTTTTCTGTATAGAAACCGGGAAAACCCATGAGTCACGAGGTGGTGGGGGGGGGGGGACCTCCCTCCCCTCCCTCCCCTCCATGACGTCACAGTTGGATGGCGGGAAATTCTAATCTAGTGCAGTGTTGCCACATTGACGGCATGACTACAGCATATTTCAAATTAAACATATATAACTGTTATTTAGTCTTTATTCTAGCTGTTATTTCACTTATCTCCAACAATGCTACTCTCATATCAGCGATATTATTTCCGATTTTGTCCTATGTGATGCAGATATTCCAGCTGCACAAATGTTGCAATGTAGCATATACACACATCCTGCCACCAGGTGTCTCCACCGAACAGCCGATGCCACGAGAAACTTCATCTGCGCATGCGCCGGCCAGAGATATTCCACTTCGCCACGAAATCTTCTATCCTTGTCTTGCGGGGGAAAACCCTACCCTAAGGCGTATTTGCACAGGTGTTGACATGTACGTACTTGCTCGGCCGCCGAGACCCTGTTGCGACATGTGCGATAACTTGCATAACTGTCGCTAGAGGTCAGCACACGGCAGAAGACATTTGTCGCTAGATGGAGCGGGTGTAGCAATATGCGTGAAATATTTCGATGTTTGCGAAGCCACTCGCGTGTTTGACCGGGAGTCCGACAGGTTACGAAATGGCTCCATTACAGAGCGATACAGCTTGGCTGGTGTGCCATCCACCATTATGAAAGCATAGCTGGTGGACAAAGAAAGTAGGGCGTCCAACACATCGTTCGTAAGATTGCAGAATTTTGTACAGAGTCTCAGGCTTACAGCGAATTTCGTATGCATTTGTTCAGGTGTCCTGCTATCGATAAGGAATTCAGGTTGCGCCATATGCTCATTGCACTGCAAAACCGCCCCAGCGGGATACATAGAAATATTTCAGCATTCACTTCGGTTCAAGAAGAAATTATTACGAGATGAGAATAATTATTATATGTCAGTTTTCGTAGTACAAATCTAAGAAACATTTATGGTAGCCCAATCACTCGTGTTTTCAAAACGAAAATCGAAAATTTTGTTTTCATTCTGGGTGAACAGAAAAACTGCTTGAGTCTTTGTATTTAATTTTAAAAAATAGACCATGTGAAAGCGTAAGTTTTACGTTTAAGTACGGTGGGATTCCAATATAATTAATCGTTAATGATAACTCGCGAATTTCTGTCACACCGCCATTATTTTAATGTATTAAATTATGTGCAATGAAACAAAGCGAGAATCCAACTAATGTTTTAAACTCAAATAAGTGATTTTATAATGCATGTGTCTACAACCTCGATGAACTTTGGGTAATTCTTTTTTTAATTTTTAATATCTAAACGTCTCTCTAACAACGTGGTCTTTAGAGGACGGTAAAGGATGGGGGAGCAAGGAATGGGAAGGAATTCGGCCATGGCCTTTTGAAGGAAGCATCCCGGCATTCACCTGGAGTTATTTGGGGGAACCGTGGAAAACCCAAATCTGGATGCCAGGACGGGGATTCGAGCCGCAGTCCTCCCGAATGCGACGCCAGAACGCTATCCGTTACACCACCACGCTCGGTTTGTGTATTTCTATCCTATTGCTAAGGCATTAACTTCCCTGCCCATTTTACCTGAAATATGGCCACTAAATTAGATTCACATGAATATCATTGCCTAATTCAAAGTTGCAGATGTGAAATCCAGCTTCTTTCCAAACAGAAATTTCTGAAGTGATTACATGTTAATCTTTCCACTGATGTCAAACCAATCAGCCCGTAATATTTTCAAGCCTTTTTCTCAACCCTGTCTTAGGACAAGAGCCCACATGAAAATATTTGTGAAATGCCTTTCCCACACCAAAGCTAGAAAAATCAAAGTTTCCAGTTTGACGATGGAAAAACTCATGGAATGCGACGAGGGAAGAAAGAATTCGTATCAATACGACACCTCTCTGCTGTCACTGGTATAAAAAAAATATTTCATCGCACTCGTAATTAATTTGAGTGCCCCTAGCTATACTAAAATTCCAATCAATCCCTTGTGACACATCAGTTATTGACTAGAAACAGAGAGATATACGCTGTGGCATGTACTTACCCACCTTTAACTGTATTTTACAGCACAGCACGGATGTTCCAGGAACGAAACACAGTCTGATAATCTTACTAATCTCATTCGTGTGGAATCAAAGTACACCAGTCCTATGTGATAAAAATCGAATCACCATAAAACCATGCTAAACACAGAACATGCCTTAGACCATCACCTGTGCCAAAGGTAGAGATATAGAAAATTTAACCACTCCCTTATACAAGAAATCCAGTGTACTATTCCTAATTCTTTCACCAAGATCTACCCTAGCCTCATCGCCAACATACGCCCAGCACTTCGTCAAACCACCTTCTGTTTTCCAATGATTCCCATTCAAACCCCTGATCAGTTACAGACAGGGTTACCTTCTGTTCGTGCGTTAAAGTAAACTAAAAATTCAAAATTCGCAAAGTCTTCTACTAATCAGTAGCCAGGTACCAAAATGTTCACTTAAGGTGCTTCTACTGCAGTTTTCCAGGAAAATTCTCCCCTTTTCCAAGAAATTATTTTTCAATAAATCAGGACCCAGGAGAGTTCTCCATTCGGTTTAAAATGTTCCCATCTAACGCCAACCTTCGGATTCAGGACCAAGTGTGACATTTGTTTGTAATTGCATGCTTTGTTCAAGTAACCACGATAGAGTTATCATAATGCTCTTAGCTAACTGATAGTTTCTTGGTCATCAAACAGATATCATAACCCACATTTTCATAGAAGATCCCCACACATCGACAAGTATCCAAAACGCCACCATAGGTTCTATTACGCCTAAGATAGTGCTCACACCTGAACTGTCGTAAATTGTTAGGTCAAAGTGGGTGTTTAGATATTTTTTCCACTCAGACCTCATCACCTAAAGTCTAGTGCGAGATTGTGGTCATGGTCAACTTAGGCTCCATACACCACTCAGAATTATTCCACCAATATCCATTCTAACAGCATTATACGCCACCTACAGCCCCTCAACACTCTTCCTATCTTCCAATGACATCCATACAACACCACACAAGCAATGGTCTGACTGTGGGTTTGTACCCAAGTCCTTCGCTTCTCTGGTACATCACCCCTCTCTGTTAAATGATTTTTATGTAGTGAGAATCAAAATTCACATGCCAACACAAACGGCAGTAAACTGTAAAGAGCACATCGAAATGGGAGATTGTCTAAGCCCTGAAACAATGGTTAGAAGCACACGTTGATAATTCTATAACCATATATTTTAGACTCAAATCCACAGAGGAATGACACACGCACACACTTGTACATGCATACAGCAAGGTCGACAGAACTAACAGCAAGCATCACGGAAACGATGAAGTGGGGGGGGGGGGCAGAATTGTCGTTACAACTGATTAACTGGACAGAACTATCGTTACAAAAGTCATCAGACAGACGAGTTACTTACGCTTACATGCACAAAGAGAGACGCAGATACACATGTCCAAGACTACACAATTACCGGTACCAATCATGGAAACAAAAAAGTGGTGTATTACTCTCTTGCCTCATGACTGGCTGAAAAACAGAAGTCTCCTTACATATCATCAGCTTGGCGAGATAGAAGGTGTGCAAAAGATGGCATGTTTTCACCATAAACCTAAGTGTTTATACCATAAATAGTGTTCATCGCGCCCCAGTTGATTATATTAACCGTCAACCAGGGGCGTAGCTACTATGGGGCTAGGCGGTGGAGTGCACCGGGGCCCTCATGCTCAGGGGGCCCCCAAGCATACCTCAAGGGGCCCCAAAGCGCACTCTAGGGGCCTTCAAGCGCAGTTTAGAGGGCCCCACGAGCCTTCACGGCAAACTGGCGACCTTTTTTTTTTTTTTTTTTAGCTCTACCGTCGCCTAAGGGGCCCCTGAGAGTACAAGAGCCCCTCACTAAGGGCCCTCGCTGTGCTCAGGGGAGCCCCAACCACTGCTCGGGGGCCCCTAAAGAATAATTCAAGGGCCCTCATCCTCAGTTCAGGGGGCCCCTACCAGCACACAAAGCAAAAAAAAAAGGTCGCCCGTCTGGCCTGAGGGCCCAAAATAAATTTTTTGCACCGAGGCCCTTGTTGACCTAGCTACGCCACTGCCGTCAACACGTCTCTCCCACACCGCAACCCTTTCTACCATTCAGTAAAAAAGTGACGCAGGTACCATGAGTTGCAATAGACACTTGTCTATCAGATCTCACCCACAAATCCATACATCTCAATACACTAGCACAAACAAGCATAAGTGGAGGGACAGCAAAATCATTCGTCCAGACAGACGTGTTTATAGAAGGTATTACCATATTTACACATACAGACACAGAGAGAGACGCACAAACACCCACATTTCCATGCCTTCAGCGAGCTAGACACAACATCCAGCCCCCAATCATGGAGACGAAAAAGTGGGGTAGAACCCCCATGGCTCATAACTGACCAAAAAAAATCATCAGTAACATATGTTACAGGCACCATACTCTTCACATCAACATCATCTCATTTATTTCACACTACAGACCTCACTACCATCCAGTATCATGTGTGCTAGGTACAAAACTGTTCACATCAGCACCAACACGTCTTTTCTGCCATTCAGTAACATGTGCTCCCCATGTACCACGAGTAGCAGTAGACACTTGGTCATCAGACAGATACCATAACTCCCATATTCATACTAGGTCTCACCCACAAATCCATACGTCACCTCACACAAGCATAAGTGCAGGAACAGCACATCATACATCCAGACAAACGAGATAAAGGAAGGTATCACCACATTTACGCAAAAAAAACAAAAAAAACACACAGAGATAGAGACGCATACACACGTACATTTCCATGCCTACAGCGATCTCGACTCAACAACTAGCCCAATCATGGCAAGGAAAAAGTGAAACAGAACACCCATGACTGGCCAAAAATCATAGAAAGACACACATACACACACACACGTCAATGTATTCACACAGTTCCATACATCACCACACATAACTGGAGGAAAGAGACTGAACATGCTAGATCCAAACT
Source organism: Vandiemenella viatica (assembly GCA_031002005.1). NCBI lineage: Eukaryota > Metazoa > Arthropoda > Insecta > Orthoptera > Morabidae > Vandiemenella > Vandiemenella viatica. The sequence continues at coordinate 201,585,901 of CM061920.1, forward strand.
GAAGAGTTACAGGATGTGTGAAGTTTGAAATCACAGCCACATCTCGCCCACACCACAACCCTTTCTGTCATTTAGTAATATGTGCCCCCATGTACCACGAGTAGCAGTAGACACTTGGTCATCAGACAGATATCATAACTCCCATATTCATACTAGGTCTCACCCACAAATCCATATGTCACCTCACACAAGCATAAGTGCAGGAACAGCACATCATACATCCAGAAAAACGAGATAAAGGAAGGTATCACCACATTTACGCAAAAAACACACAGAGATAGAGATGCATACACACGTACATTTCCATGCCTAAAGCGATCTCGACTCAACAACTAGCCCAATCATGGCAACGAAAAAGTGGAACAGAACACCCATGACTGGCCAAAAATCATAGAAAGACACACACACACACACTCACATGTCAATGCATTCACACAGTTCCATTCATCACCACACATAACTGGAGGAAAGGGACTGAACATGCTAGATCCAAACTGAAGAGTTACAGGATGTGTGAAGTTTGAAATCACAGCCACATCTCGCCCACACCGCAACCCTTTCTGTCATTTAGTAATATGTGCCCCCCATGTACCACGAGTAGCAGTAGACACTTTGTCATCAGACAGATATCATAACTCCCATATTCATACTAGGTCTCACCCACAAATCCATATGTCACCTCACACAAGCATAAGTGCAGGAACAGCACATCATACATCCAGACAAACGAGATAAAGGAAGGTATCACCACATTTACGCAAAAAAAAAAAAAAACACACAGAGATAGAGACGCATACACACGTACATTTCCATGCCTACAGCGATCTCGACTCAACAACTAGCCCAATCGTGGCAACGAAAAAGTGAAACAGAACACCCCATAGCTCAAGACTGACAAAAAAAAAAATCATCATTAACATGTGTTCCAAGTACCAAACTCCTCACATCAACATCATATCAGTTAACTCACACTACCGGCCTCTCTGCCATTCAGTATCGTTGGTAATATGTACAAAACTGTTCACATGATCAGCACCACCTCTATCCCACACTATTAGCCTTTTCTGCTATTCAGTAATATTTGTCCCACATACCACGAGTATCACGACTAGACACATGGTCATCAGACAAATATCGTAACTCCCATACTCATACTAGGTCTCACACACTAATCCATACGTCACCACACACAAGCACTCACAAACAACCATCAGACAGACGTTAGAGTGTGTGCAAAGGATGACATGTTTTTGCCATACACCTCAGTACTTATCACATTATCAATTAATTACATCAACACATAGGTAGCCAGTTATTTTGAAATCTCAAAGTCGAGTAGAATCCTATCGGGATAGACACACAACCACATAGAAAGACACACACTCACATGTCCATGCATACACACAATTACCATACATCACCACACACATACACGTAACTGGAAGAAAAGGACTGAACACCCTAGGTCCAGACTGAATAGCTACAGGATGTGCGAAATATTTCATTTCTTTGTCACAAACCTCGGTGCTCATCATACCCAAATGATCACATCTACATAGGTGGCCACTGATGGAAACATCTCAAGTAGACTCATACCACCATAATTACACACATAACCACACAGGAACACGTTCACACACATATGTCCATGCATATACCACAATTTCATAAGTTACCACATACATACAAGTAACTGCCGGAAAGGGACCCGACACACGACGTCCACACTAAGGTATTACATTATAGGCAGATGATAGCATGTCTTTACAATACATCTCAGTGCTCCCCACACATACTTAATTTTTAATGTGCCATCAGTATAGCTGGTGGCTGGAACTAAGCTCTTGGCAATGTTTGGCCAAAAGTCATTTGTTAATAGCAGCTCATCAAAGACAAATTTTGGGTGAACCTGCCCAGGCGGGCGCGGCGGGAGGTGGCCACCCTTCCCCACTGCGGACAGAAATACCGTAATACGCCGGTCTAAAAGCGCGGACCGCGATGGTTTACCGGAGTTTTCCGACCGGGACCTACTACCGGTAACCGCATTTTTAGGACCGCACTGAAGACCGGAATTTCATTGCGCTCGAGGCGGTAATATGCGCCGGTATACCGACCTACTAAAACACGATGTACGCGTCCGCTGTGAGGAAGGGTGGCCACCTCCCGCCGCGCCCGCCTGGGCAGGTTCACCCAAAATTTGTCTTTGATGAGCTGCTATAACAAATGACTTTTGGCCAAACATTGCCAAGAGCTTAGTTCCAGCCACCAGCTATACTGATGGCACATTAAAAATTAAGTATGTGTGGCGAGCACTGAGATGTATTGTAAAGACATGCTATCATCTGCCTATCATGTAATACCTTAGTGTGGACGTCGTGTGTCGGGTCCCTTTCCTGCAGTTACTTGTATGTATGTGGTAACTTATGAAATTGTGGTATATGCATGGACATATGTGTGTGAACGTGTTCCTGTGTGGTTATGTGTGTAATTATAGTGGTATGAGTCTACTTGAGATGTTTCCATCAGTGGCCACCTATGTAGATGTGATCATTTGGGTATGATGAGCACCGAGGTTTGTGACAAAGAAATGAAATATTTCGCACATCCTGTAGCTATTCAGTCTGGACCTAGGGTGTTCAGTCCTTTTCTTCCAGTTACGTGTATGTGTGTGGTGATGTATGGTAATTGTGTGTATGCATGGACATGTGAGTGTGTGTCTTTCTATGTGGTTGTGTGTCTATCCCGATAGGATTCTACTCGACTTTGAGATTTCAAAATAACTGGCTACCTATGTGTTGATGTAATTAATTGATAATGTGATAAGTACTGAGGTGTATGGCAAAAACATGTCATCCTTTGCACACACTCTAACGTCTGTCTGATGGTTGTTTGTGAGTGCTTGTGTGTGGTGACGTATGGATTAGTGTGTGAGACCTAGTATGAGTATGGGAGTTACGATATTTGTCTGATGACCATGTGTCTAGTCGTGATACTCGTGGTACGTGGGACAAATATTACTGAATAGCAGAAAAGGCTAATAGTGTGGGATAGAGGTGGTGCTGATCATGTGAACAGTTTTGTACATATTACCAACGATACTGAATGGCAGAGAGGCCGGTAGTGTGAGTTAACTGATATGATGTTGATGTGAGGAGTTTGGTACTTGGAACACATGTTAATGATGATTTTTTTTTTGTCAGTCTTGAGCTATGGGTGTTCTGTTTCACTTTTTCGTTGCCACGATTGGGCTAGTTGTTGAGTCGAGATCGCTGTAGGCATGGAAATGTACGTGTGTATGCGTCTCTATCTCTGTGTGTTTTTTTTTTTTTTGCGTAAATGTGGTGATACCTTCCTTTATCTCGTTTGTCTGGATGTATGATGTGCTGTTCCTGCACTTATGCTTGTGTGAGGTGACATATGGATTTGTGGGTGAGACCTAGTATGAATATGGGAGTTATGATATCTGTCTGATGACCAAGTGTCTACTGCTACTCGTGGTACATGGGGGGCACATATTACTAAATGACAGAAAGGGTTGCGGTGTGGGCGAGATGTGGCTGTGATTTCAAACTTCACACATCCTGTAACTCTTCAGTTTGGATCTAGCATGTTCAGTCCCTTTCCTCCAGTTATGTGTGGTGATGAATGGAACTGTGTGAATGCATTGACATGTGAGTGTGTGTGTGTGTCTTTCTATGATTTTTGGCCAGTCATGGGTGTTCTGTTCCACTTTTTCGTTGCCATGATTGGGCTAGTTGTTGAGTCGAGATCGCTTTAGGCATGGAAATGTACGTGTGTATGCATCTCTATCTCTGTGTGTTTTTTGCGTAAATGTGGTGATACCTTCCTTTATCTCGTTTTTCTGGATGTATGATGTGCTGTTCCTGCACTTATGCTTGTGTGAGGTGACATATGGATTTGTGGGTGAGACCTAGTATGAATATGGGAGTTATGATATCTGTCTGATGACCAAGTGTCTACTGCTACTCGTGGTACATGGGGGCACATATTACTAAATGACAGAAAGGGTTGCGGTGTGGGCGAGATGTGGCTGTGATTTCAAACTTCACACATCCTGTAACTCTTCAGTTTGGATCTAGCATGTTCAGTCTCTTTCCTCCAGTTATGTGTGGTGATGTATGGAACTGTGTGAATGCATTGACATGTGAGTGTGTGTGTGTGTCTTTCTATGATTTTTGGCCAGTCATGGGTGTTCTGTTCCACTTTTTCGTTGCCATGATTGGGCTAGTTGTTGAGTCGAGATCGCTGTAGGCATGGAAATGTACGTGTGTATGCATCTCTATCTCTGTGTGTTTTTTTGCGTAAATGTGGTGATACCTTCCTTTATCTCGTTTTTCTGGATGTATGATGTGCTGTTCCTGCACTTATGCTTGTGTGAGGTGACGTATGGATTTGTGGGTGAGACCTAGTATGAATATGGGAGTTATGGTATCTGTCTGATGACCAAGTGTCTACTGCTACTCGTGGTACATGGGGAGCACATGTTACTGAATGGCAGAAAAGACGTGTTGGTGCTGATGTGAACAGTTTTGTACCTAGCACACATGATACTGGATGGTAGTGAGGTCTGTAGTGTGAAATAAATGAGATGATGTTGATGTGAAGAGTATGGTGCCTGGAACATATGTTACTGATGATTTTTTTTGGTCAGTTATGAGCCATGGGGGTTCTACCCCACTTTTTCGTCGCCATGATTGGGGCTGGATGTTGTGTCTAGCTCGCTGAAGGCATGGAAATGTGAGTGTTTGTGCGTCTCTCTCTGTGTCTGTATGTGTAAATATGGTAATACCTTCTATAAACACGTCTGTCTGGACGAATGATTTTGCTGTCCCTCCACTTATGTTTGTTTGTGCTAGTGTATTGAGATGTATGGATTTGTGGGTGAGATCTGATAGTCAAGTGTCTATTGCAACTCATGGTACCTGCGTCACTTTTTTACTGAATGGTAGAAAGGGTTGCGGTGTGGGAGAGACGTGTTGACGGTAAATATAATCAACTGGGGCGCGATGAACACTATTTATGGTATAAACACTTAGGTTTATGGTGAAAACATGCCATCTTTTGCACACCTTCTATCTCGCCAGGCTGATGATATGTAAGGAGACTTCTGTTTTTCAGCCAGTCATGAGGCAAGAGAGTAATACACCACTTTTTTGTTTCCATGATTGGTACCGGTAATTGTGTAGTCTTGGACATGTGTATCTGCGTCTCTCTTTGTGCATGTAAGCGTAAGTAACTCGTCTGTCTGATGATTTTTGTAACGATAGTTCTGTCCAGTTAATCAGTTGTAACGACAATTCTGCCCCCACTTCATCGTTTCCGTGATGCTTGCTGTTAGTTCTGTCGACCTTGCTGTATGCATGTACAAGTGTGTGCGTGTGTCATTCCTCTGTGGATTTGAGTCTAAAATATATGGTTATAGAATTATCAACGTGTGCTTCTAACCATTGTTTCAGGGCTTAGACAATCTCCCATTTCGATGTGCTCTTTACAGTTTACTGCCGTTTGTGTTGGCATGTGAATTTTGATTCTCACTACATAAAAATCATTTAACAGAGAGGGGTGATGTACCAGAGAAGCGAAGGACTTGGGTACAAACCCACAGTCAGACCATTGCTTGTGTGGTGTTGTATGGATGTCATTGGAAGATAGGAAGAGTGTTGAGGGGCTGTAGGTGGCGTATAATGCTGTTAGAATGGATATTGGTGGAATAATTCTGAGTGGTGTATGGAGCCTAAGTTGACCATGACCACAATCTCGCACTAGACTTTAGGTGATGAGGTCTGAGTGGAAAAAATATCTAAACACCCACTTTGACCTAACAATTTACGACAGTTCAGGTGTGAGCACTATCTTAGGCGTAATAGAACCTATGGTGACGTTTTGGATACTTGTCGATGTGTGGGGATCTTCTATGAAAATGTGGGTTATGATGTCTGTTTGATGACCAAGAAACTATCAGTTAGCTAAGAGCATTATGATAACTCTATCGTGGTTACTTGAACAAAGCATGCAATTACAAACAAATGTCACACTTGGTCCTGAATCCGAAGGTTGGCGTTAGATGGGAACATTTTAAACCGAATGGAGAACTCTCCTGGGTCCTGATTTATTGAAAAATAATTTCTTGGAAAAGGGGAGAATTTTCCTGGAAAACTGCAGTAGAAGCACCTTAAGTGAACATTTTGGTACCTGGCTACTGATTAGGAGAAGACTTTGCGAATTTTGAATTTTTGGTTTACTTTAACGCACGAACAGAAGGTAACCCTGTCTGTAACTGATCAGGGGTTTGAATGGGAATCATTGGAAAACAGAAGGTGGTTTGACGAAGTGCTGGGCGTATGTTGGCGATGAGGCTAGGGTAGATCTTGGTGAAAGAATTAGGAATAGTAGCACTGGATTTCTTGTATAAGGGAGTGGTTAAATTTTCTATATCTCTACCTTTGGCACAGGTGATGGTCTAAGGCATGTTCTGTGCTTAGCATGGTTTTATGGTGATTCGATTTTTATCACATAGGACTGGTGTACTTTGATTCCACACGAATGAGATTAGTAAGATTATCAGACTGTGTTTCGTTCCTGGAACATCCGTGCTGTGCTGTAAAATACAGTTAAAGGTGGGTAAGTACATGCCACAGCGTATATCTCTCTGTTTCTAGTCAATAACTGATGTGTCACAAGGGATTGATTGGAATTTTAGTATAGCTAGGGGCACTCAAATTAATTACGAGTGCGATGAAATATTTTATACCAGTGACAGCAGAGAGGTGTCGTATTGATACGAATTCTTTCTTCCCTCGTCGCATTCCATGAGTTTTTCCATCGTCAAACTGGAAACTTTGATTTTTTTCTAGCTTTGGTGTGGGAAAGGTTTTGTTAATCATTTCACAAATATTTTCATGTGGGCTCTTGTCCTAAGACAGGGTTGAGAAAAAGGCTTGAAAATATTACGGGCTGATTGGTTTGACATCAGTGGAAAGATTAACATGTAATCACTTCAGAAATTTCTGTTGGGAAAGAAGCTGGATTTCACATCTGCAACTTTGAATTAGGCAATGATATTCATGTGAATCTAATTTAGTGGCCATATTTCAGGTAAAATGGGCAGGGAAGTTAATGCCTTAGCAATAGGATAGAAATACACAAACCGAGCGTGGTGGTGTAACGGATAGCGTTCTGGCGTCGCATTCGGGAGGACTGCGGCTCGAATCCCCGTCCTGGCATCCAGATTTGGGTTTTCCATGGTTCCCCCAAATAACTCCAGGTGAATGCCGGGATGCTTCCTTCAAAAGGCCATGGCCGAATTCCTTCCCATTCCTTGCCCCCCATCCTTTACCGTCCCTAAAGACCACGTTGTTAGAGAGACGTTTAGATATTAAAAATTAAAAAAAGAATTACCCAAAGTTCATCGAGGTTGTCGACACATACATTATAAAATCACTTATTTGAGTTTAAAACATTAGTTGGATTCTCGCTTTGTTTCATTGCACATAATTTAATACATTAAAATAATGGCGGTGTGACAGAAATTCGCGAGTTATCATTAACGATTAATTATATTGGAATCCCACCGTACTTAAACGTAAAACTTACGCTTTCACATGGTCTATTTTTTAAAATTAAATACAAAGACTCAAGCAGTTTTTCTGTTCACCCAGAATGAAAACAAAATTTTCGATTTTCGTTTTGAAAACACGAGTGATTGGGCTACCATAAATGTTTCTTAGATTTGTACTACGAAAACTGACATATAATAATTATTCTCATCTCGTAATAATTTCTTCTTGAACCGAAGTGAATGCTGAAATATTTCTATGTATCCCGCTGGGGCGGTTTTGCAGTGCAATGAGCATATGGCGCAACCTGAATTCCTTATCGATAGCAGGACACCTGAACAAATGCATACGAAATTCGCTGTAAGCCTGAGACTCTGTACAAAATTCTGCAATCTTACGAACGCTGTGTTGGACGCCCTACTTTCTTTGTCCACCAGCTATGCTTTCATAATTGTGGATGGCAAACACACACCAGCCAAGCTGTATCGCTCTGTAATGGAGCCATTTCGTAACCTGTCGGACTCCCGGTCAAACACGCGAGTGGCTTCGCAAACATCGAAATATTTCACGCATATTGCTACACCCGCTCCATCTAGCGACAAATGTCTTCTGCCGTGTGCTGACCTCTAGCGACAGTTATGCAAGTTATCGCACATGTCGCAACAGGGTCTCGGCGGCCGAGCAAGTACGTACATGTCAACACCTGTGCAAATACGCCTTAGGGTAGGGTTTTCCCCCGCAAGACAAGGATAGAAGATTTCGTGGCGAAGTGGAATATCTCTGGCCGGCGCATGCGCAGATGAAGTTTCTCGTGGCATCGGCTGTTCGGTGGAGAACAACTGGTGGCAGGATGTGTGTATATGCTACATTTGTGCAGCTGGAATATCTACATCACATAGGACAAAATCGGAAATAATACCGCTGATATGAGAGTAGCATTGTTGGAGATAAGTGAAATAACAGCTAGAATAAAGACTAAATAACAGTTATATATGTTTAATTTGAAATATGCTGTAGTCATGCCGTCAATGTGGCAACACTGCACTAGATTAGAATTTCCCGCCATCCAACTGTGACGTCATGGAGGGGAGGGAGGGTAGGGAGGTCCCCCCCCACCACCTCGTGACTCATGGGTTTTCCCGGTTTCTATACAGAAAACAGGTTCTCCTACTACTCACCCTCTCCAACTCCTGTATTTGATACGTAAAATGAGGGTCCCATACTACACTACCATATTCGAGCAATGGTCTGACCAAAGTTTTGTAACCCAATTCCTTTACTTCTCTCGTACATTCCCTCATCACTCTCTCCAACAAGTGCAGAACTTTGAAACCTTTTCCTACCACCTGTCCTATGTGTCCTGCCCGGTTAAGTTTGTTATCAAAAGTAATTCCAAGATATTTACATTTCAAGTCTTCAGCAATCAATTCTTTCCCCACCTTATATCCATAATTAACCTTTTGTTTTTTATTTGTGTATCTAATAAGCTGACTCTTCTTAGCATTTATCTTCATTCCATGTTTACCAACCCAATTAGATATCCTGTCCAGATCATCCTGCAACTGTTTACAATCCTCTATCGTTTTGATTCTTTTATACAGCATTATGTCATCTGCAAACAATCTAATTTCAGATAGTAAACAATCAACACAATTATTCATTAGAATAATGAATAGCAATGGTCCCAATACGCTACCCTGCGGCACTCCCATTTTTACTTCCACATCCTTTGATACCGCATTTCCCACCCTAACTTTCTGTTTTCTACCTTTTAAAAATTCTTCTAGCCACTCCACTAGTTTTTATCTTATTTACTACCATTTTGTGGTTTACTCTGTCAAACGCCTTTGAAAGATCTAGTACTACACTATCAATTTGGCCTCCCTTGTCCATTTCATCTGAAATATCTTGCATATATCCCACCAACTGAGATTCGCATGAATATCCTTGCCTGAAACCATGTTGCCTTCTTGAAAACCACTTACGTTCCTCACATACATTTCTGATGTGGTTGCATATCAATCTTTCCATTAATTTACCTACCACTGAAGTCAAACTGATTGGCCTGTAATTTTCGACTCTATTTCTCACCCCTCCCTTATGTACCGGTACTACTATCGCACTTTTCCAGTCTTGTGGTAAGCAGCAAGTATCCATACTCAATTTAAATAATATTTCAAGATAAGGTACAATGTCACATCCGGCTATCTTTAAGATATCTGTAGTAATATTATCTGCACCAGCCCCCTTATGTTTTTTCAGCTTGCTTATTTCCTTCATGATTTCTTCAGGATGAATTTCAAATTTTTTAGTATCTGCATTTCTAATCGAATTGTTAAGCTCGTTCTCCGAATTAGACCTTCCCGTTACTGATTCATTGTCCCTAATGCTCTCACTAAACCTGTTACTTAAAATCTCTGCCTTTTTCAAATCCTCAGTAACTACTTCTCCATCCTTATCAATGAGCATCTCTACACCCTCCCTTCCCCTCAGTTTCCTGATATAGCCATAGAAATTTCTAGATGCATCAGTCAATAGTCCTCCTGCACTGACAATACTCTTCATAAACCCATCTTCAGCCATTTTCTTTGCTGTTATTAAGTCCTTGTTTAGTTGTTTTAAATATTCCCTACTACCCTGCTGTCTCTTAACTCTGTTATGTTCTTTTCTTACCAACCTCTTTAACCTCCTCACTTCCCTATTATAGTACATAGGTTCTCTACTTCTCTTTATTTTCTGCTTTGGAATAAATTTTTCTTCCCCCTTTCTTATTATCTCCTTGTACTCTTCCCACCTTGACTCTACTGTACCTGAGCCTTCCTTCCATTTGCTGAATTGTTCTCTGAAATATCTCTTCAAATTTGTAACCTTTGCCTTTTTATTATTGTACCTATTTCCCCCTTCAATTTTGGCTGCTGGTTCACTGAATCCTCTAATATCCATCAGAACTGCTTAATGATCACTTATTCCTTCAGTTACTTGATACCTCAAAAGGTTTTCATCGGGCTTAATTAGAAATATATCCAAAATATTTTGTCCCCTAGTGTTTTGCTCAACTACTTGTGTAAATCCTCCTTCCCTTATTAAGATATTTGCAAATCTTTGTTCCCTTGTGTTATTTATCTTATTTCCTTCCCAGTTTACACCTGGTAAATTCAAATCCCCGCCGATGATGATCATTCTATTCTCACCTCTGAAATCTGAGTATGAATTTAATTTCTCCCCAAGAGCCTCATGCTCTTCTGTCATTCTTCCACTGCGGTAAACAGCTAACACTCTGATTTTTTCTTTTTTTATCACCCCAGAAATCTACCCCAAGAAACTCATGGTCTTGATCTATGAACGCCAGTGAACTGTGGTAGTTTTTGCTAACTAGTATGAAGACTCATCCACCAATTGCTCCTCTATCTCTGCGGTACACTCTGTAACCATCAGGAAAAACCTCACTGTCTAGTACTTCTTCTTTTAACCAACTCTCTACCCCAATTATTACTTGTGGTTCGTGCATCTCTATTAAGTTTGCAAATTCGATTACTTTGTTCATTATACTTCTACAGTTTACCATTAAAACCCTTACTACTGGCTTTACATTTTCAGAATTTATCTCCTCTTTCCCACTTTTACCGCAGTCAGTTATTGTTTCAGCCGTTTCATCTATTTCTTTAATATCTGTGACTTTCCCCATCGCGAATCTGCAATCAGTATCACTTTGATAATCTATTTCTGTCCCTTCACCAGCAGCCCCTAACCTAAAAAAGGCACAGTCCTGACCCCATCATCACTGGAAACGGGCTCCCTCACTCCTTTAGCTAACAACTCAGAAAGTACTCCCTTCCCCCTTCTATTTAGGTGTAGGCCATTCCTAGTGAAACCCCACCTACCAATAGTGTTCACAGGCACAACCCCCAACACAGAACTAATGTCTTTCCCAAGTAGCACTTCCGCTTCCACAATAACCCGCCTCACAGCATAGTTCAATTGTGGCCGGTCATGGCGACGTAGGACCTGCATGAGCTCCACCCTGGTATGCTGTGCCTCCTTCACCACCTTCCTCAGGTCACTCTCTATACTATATCTTGCGTTTCTATCAATACTATTTCCCGCACCTCCCACTATCACTACTCTATCATCCTTAGTGAAACTCCTACAAAGGGAACCTATATCCTCTATTACCTGACCTAATGTTGCACTAGGTTTGAAAAAACTTGTGACCTGATATCCTGTACCTAACTGATCCTGCAGAAGAGGACTTACACCTCTCCCATGGCTACTACCTAGCAGCAGAAACCTTTTTTTCCTATTCTTGCCCTGCACCCCCTTATTCCTAAAGGTCTGCTGCATCTTACCTACTCCTACTCCTACATTTACATGAGGCTCTTCTCCTCCTGACTCTGACAACAGGTCAAACCTATTTTTCCCCGCAATTACGATCACCATGAGGCATTTCAACATTATTATTAATATAAAGAATTAATAATAACTTTCATGTTACCCAGACAGAATGAATTATCTAACCGAATATCCAAACAATAACAGGATACAAAACTGCGTGAAAGCATGGATTGTCACGCCACCCAAAGGCAACAGCCAGACACATCTCTTACATGCTACATGATTGCTGGCAGACCTCATTCAACATGGCGACAGGCTTTTATGTGCTCTGGTGAGATGGGTGAATGCGCTGTACATGTTTATGCACTAAGCTGCGCTGCCGTCACATTGGACTTTGAACTTGCAAGTCTGGAAATTACTGCAGAACAGAATCAGTAACCGATATGATAAAAGTGCTGGAACGGGATTAATTGGAAGACAGGAGGAGGATAGAGTCATGGTAGTGTACAAGGTATATACTGAACAATCAACAGCGCCTCTGTCCACCACCTAGAGAATGCAGTGACATCACTAGCTGGCCCTTGTTCTTACACGAAAGGCTACTCGCAAAATAACTGAATCAACGGCTCTTCCAGCTTCGGCAGTAATGTCGTGATCGGGAGGTCTGGAGGGCTGTGGAATAACGATAAATTATATTTAATGATAAATTCAGGCTTTATCTGACATTGTACCGTACTGTACTTGGGTATAGAGCACTGAATACCGTACAGGATTTCATTGTTGAGCAATGCACCGTCAGAAATTGTGATGTTGTGGTGTGGAGAGGAATCTCCTATGAGTCTCAGTCATCCAAGGCAGTTGGCAGGCGAACACTGACAGCACAGCCATACGGTCAATGGATTCTACAGCCTCATTTACTGTCCTTTATTGCGAGATTCCAACTGCTCATTTATGAGTAGAATAATGACCGCCAACACAGGTTTCTCAAGAGTACCTTCCTGTTCTCGAAAGATTACCTACGCCCTACCAGTCTCCATCTATAGGATGACCTTCATGAGATAACGTTGTATATTTTTAAGACTATATGCCAGACAGTATCGCCGGATGTATCCATATCGAAAGTCGCAATTACCACATAGTTATTACTCCTGGAGCACTGCATGCCAATTAGCTAGCCACAGTAAAAGCGACAGTTGCCGATTTGGCGAGAAGGTTTGAATAATAGTGGCAGCAGGCTGGTGTACGTTTTATTTATGGATTATTGTGCCAAGAGTGTTACACGAAGAAGGGCTAATTGTAAAAATTCTACCTTCATAATTTTTCTGAAATACTAAAAGAACTTGTAACCTGCCCAAATGAAACGACTCATCTAAGTGTACATTATAATCTGCTGCTTATCACTGCTCCCGTTATTTGCACCGACTTTCATTCCATATCGTCACCTTCTTCAGGGGCGACTATTTTTGTTGCAATTAATGCATAAGTTTTACACAACTACTTTGTTAATTTATTTGTCATTACCACTTAGGATAATCGGCATCCCCAGGCCAAGGACTACTCGGACATGGTAATTTGAACTTTCACTGCCTTCATATGAAAATTAAAGGATGTAACAACATTTTTAAATCTCTTTTTACATGCATCAATATTCGCAGTCACGAATTTAGTTGAATGTTACAGTGTTTCAGCAATCATCGCTGAACAAACTCAAAAATATGTCCACGAAAAATATTTCGAACTTACGTGCGAACAATTTTTTATATTCATTTCATCTTAGTCCTCTTCTAATATTTTACAAGGAGTTACAAAAAATTATTCTTTTGAGAGAAAAACACAAAATTTCTTTACTGCATTTGTAATTGCACAATTTTCTCACCAGAAACGTTATCGAAACGAGGGGAGATCATATCTCCCACTAAGGAAAGAGATACTGCTGAGCTTATAAATGAACCGGAAAAATGAGTTCATGTCATGCTGATTCCCAGCCTGAAAGTGTGTCACCTACTTGGAACTTGGCACTGCGATGTTTAGCCGATGTCAAGGCGCAAGGTCTTTTGCTATCAATCAATTTCGTAACAAATACTCTGATTCCAAGTGACACTTTCACTGCGAAAAAATCCCCACGATAAAGCATACCAGTTTCGATCTACGCAGGCTGAGTAAATTCATGCCTATACGGGATTCTGCTGCGTATAAAAGAAATTCTGTTGTACTTTGTCCCAGTTAGTAAAAATTAACAAATCTGGTTACGTTTAAACTCGTAACCATAAGGATGATCTGTTTTAAGATAGAAGATTTAGCTCCACACATAAATGTACAAGCAGAAACTGTGATACGTACAGTATCGTAGCTGAGAGCTATCGTTGAAAGTTAATATCCAGTATTTTTCGTTCTTAAGGGCTAGCAACTAGTTTAATACTGAGATGTAGTGTATATTGTGTGTTTCCGTAAGAGATTGTGCATCCAGATGGTGAAGGCTGATGCGAAGTGAAATTAAAATTTCTATATTTTCGCGATGTACGTGTCTATACGCCTATTTATTGACTTTGCTTCTCTGGTAATGAATTAAGCTGAGTGGACGCTACAATAACAATTTCCTGGTAAGTTAGATAAGAAGAATCTTCTGAGCAACATCGTACTAGTTTTAACCAGAGCAATCGAGTTTAGCGTTTATCGTAAAAGTTTGGAACATTCAATACATGTTGGTTCCTTTTCAGAACAAAATAATATAGTTGCTAAACGCATGCAGTTTACTAACCACAAAGAAAACAACTAGATATTTATATCTAATCCATTATAGATATTAGTTTATTAGACGAAATAGATAACTTTTTAGGGATTAAGTCTTAGAGCCATAGTATGGATAAATTACTTATATTGGGTGCATGACTACTAATATCACAAACTAGGCAAATAAAAGTAATCGAAATGCTACTTTTATCCTCTCTACTCTTTGTAGTATTTCTCGGTATTAAAACAATGGTCACAATGTTTAACCATTCATTTTGTACTAGCGTTATGCTATATATGGTAACTAACGGAAACTGATCGAAGACAGGAAAGACACTTCCATTTGTTGCTTTATTTTTTACCAGCGTATGATACGATTGGAATTTGCATTAGTTCATTTCAAAATACATCAGTTAAACAGATTAGGTCTGAAGGAATCTAGTAAAAACATAACCAAAAGCAAAT
This sequence comes from Vandiemenella viatica, assembly GCA_031002005.1. Taxonomy (NCBI): domain Eukaryota; kingdom Metazoa; phylum Arthropoda; class Insecta; order Orthoptera; family Morabidae; genus Vandiemenella; species Vandiemenella viatica. Next base: position 201,601,005 of record CM061920.1, read on the forward strand.
CATTATCTAATCCACATCTAAGTACTCCTTTATCCTAGAAACGTATTACCATTATTAAAATATTAAGAAAACTAGAAAATGAAACAATAATTAAGACTATCAGTTTAAAAGAATACATTAAATACTGTTCGAAGAATGAATATCAGAGGAAATAATAAGTGTTTGTATGGTGCAGATGAGTGAAAATGAAATACAACTGAAGAGCTAGTAAGATATTTATTTTAGAATGATTTCAAAATGTGTTTGAGAAAAGTTGAAATATAGAGTACTGCTTAGTACCAAAACTGCATAAAGTGTAGAAATACCGATCTTTTAAGCTCTAATGCTTGACGCCGCCATAATCGGTTGTAGCTGTGCATGGATACAATTCTTTCCGCTAAGCCGTAGCCAATTATCGAGACCATTACAGAGCGCTGAAACGCTATTAAAAAAAAAAAAAAAAAAAAAATTACTGTGATCTTCTTATTCGGGCATGTTACTTAGGTTAGGTTAGTATTTAAAATATTAGTATTTTTTTCCTTCAATGATTTTGAAGAATAAAACTCATTTTAACTTCATTTATGTTAAAATAAGATAATGATCGTGAAGTTTCTAAGAACCACTGATCAGTTTAATGGTTAGAAATAAAAATCTGAATGGCAATGATATTGACCAATAATTTCCCAGCTTTATCATCAATTATATAAGTAAGGATCAAACAAGGAGATGACCTTAAAATGAGATAGAAGTTTGTGTTACTAACTATTTTTGATCCTGCCATATGTGAAAGGCGCAGGAAGTATTCAGTGACACTCAATAATGCTCATATGGCCACAACGGCGCATGGACTGATATATTTCGTAACTCTAGTTCGTCAAGACAGCAACGCTGATGCAACGCTACTGTTATTCAAAAACAAAGTTAAAAAAAGTAGGTCTCCTCTGCCGCCAAAAGACGCCGCCTGCTTCCAAGACAGCAACAGCTGTGACGTAATGGAGAGCAGTATATGAAGTGAGTGGGCGGTCCAGCGACGGTTCAGTGTCACGACAGACTCCACGGCTAACGGAGTCCACATGGGACTCCTCCCAGAGCACATGCACCACCGAGCGGACACCTGTTGAACGCACTTCCCTCATGATCCGCTTCGCCCATTGACGCCGCTTCCAGGGTGCTGTCCAACACTACGGCGCAGCTGGACAGATCGTTCTGAAACTGCCTATCAGTATTACGGACAAACTTCGTGTGCTTTACTATTCCCGTACCTGTGTATATGATAAGTCCTATGTCATCACGCCGCTGTGTGTAGTCTATCGACAGTCGTTTTTTACTTCGGAGATCTCCATTTATTTTTTTTTTGGTGTTAGTCAGTTGCCAGTGTGTCTCAGTGTTGGCAAGATGCAGCTGCTGGCCGGGTGGTTCTTATTAGTGCTGTTGGTACTCCCACAGTTGTTGGCGAAAGACGTTTCGTCTGTCGGTAACGAGACATTGACGAGCACAGCTTCTCCGCGGCAGCGTAAGGCTATGCTCATAAAGAAGCACCTTAAGCGACTTCGAAAACACGAGGGCGCAGTCAGACTCGTCGACGGATCCGACGATCACGAAGGTAAAGTGCCGTTACTTCTTGTATTCTACTCAGTACACTGCAAATTGAGTACGGGGTGTGGTGTGTAATATCGATATTACCGTCAATTTCCTGTTATTTTACAATTCCTGGAAGCATTCCTTTTTCCTTATTGTGTAAGTGATTACATCTGATATACAACTCTGAGTGAACGTAAAAAATAGTTTCTTTGACGTATCACTCCAAAAAAAAAAAAAAAAAAAAATCAGATAAAGTATTAACATCAGGACTGAAAAAACTTGGCCTCATAATGTACTATCCGAAATTTATCATATACATCATTTACATTTTTGTAAAATGTTTGCCGATATTTGTTAAATCAAATACCAGTGGTAAATTTTTAGAATGGTTTTGAAGTTATTCCTAGCCCAACTGAGAGATCGTGGTGGGTGAGCGGTAACGCTCTGGCCTTACATTCGGGAGGACGCGGGTTCGAATCCCAGTTCGGCCATCCAGATTTGGATTTACCATGGTTTCCCCAAAATAATTTCAGGTAAATGTCGGGATGGTTCCTTTAATGGAGAAGGCAGAATTCTTTCTCTTTCCTTGCCCTCAGTCCATTCCCGTCTATAATGACCTCCAGTATATATATATATAGTTCACCTGGCTTTAAAATTATGTTAAAAAATGAGTAAGAATAATAGTAAGTAAACAAAACAGAGGCAAACGTTTAGTAATCATGACTTTCTGTAGAGTCAAATTCTTTCAGCAGTTTAGATTAAACTGCCAAATTCCATGGGAATTCAATTTTTTGTCTGCGAACATGCCCGTAAAATATAATCACTATCTATTATCAATTATCAAGAAGACCACTGACAACTAATTTGCTAGGCATTATCAGACATACAATACGGTGCTATTTCAGAAAAACTTATCAGATTTTACTAAGGATTTTAAAAACAAAAACTTATGAAAAACTTCAATCATAGTGAAAATGCAAAACAGGAAACCATCCAAATGCGGGATTTCATTTGAAGCAAGAATTATTATCAATTATTCAATTGCTAAAAATGTATCAAGGGACGTCCATCAGACTGAAAATGTACACTAACACTACCGACAATCATTAAGTGTGAATATCTGTTGATATGTACAGTAGAAGGTTTACATTATTAGTATTTTCGATTTTTCACTGTATCTAGATCTCATCTATATATCTCACAATTCAATTTTTTTTTATATAATGCACATAAAACGCTATTTTTTCTGAATTTTTTTACGTTCACGAAGAGCATAAAAATTCTAATTAAAATTTTCGTATGTTCATTTTTATAATTTTAGCTGACTCACTAAAAACCGATTACTACTCCATAATGCCTGAAATTGAATGTCAACTTATTGTCATATTTTCCTTCCGTGCACTACTTTTAAGTCTTCAATCAAAATCTTTCCAAGCCTCATCGCCAACATACGCCTTGTACACTGCCAGCACCTTCGTCACCCTCCTCCTATCATCCAATCAATACCAATACAGCTCCTTCATCAAATCGGTTACTGATTTTGTTCTGTGGTAATATCCGAAAACAAATGTAACTTTGTTACCCATCCTTTATAGATCTGTCGCATTCTCACACTTTTCTAGCCTGTGGTGAGCAATAAGACTCCAAACTCAATAAATAATATTTCAAGGTAAGATACAATACCCCTTCCCTTACTAACTTTTTCTTACTCTTAACGAGTAAAGTTCATGCAGTGTTAGCGTTTTCCATAGAAAACAGATGGTGAACTTTAAAGTTCAAAAACACTGTAGTGTTATTACGTTTATATCTTACCCAAAATATATACTGTTAAAGGGCAAAGTAAAGCTATTTTTACGTAAAGCTATTCTTCACCAATGTACACTTAACACCTGCCTTTGTTGTTAGATGTCTCTGGATTTTTAATCTTGATAATTTGAAGAATAATGATCAAAACCAAACAAAATTTAACAATTAGCCCGTTGTTGCCTTTCTTTCAATTTAAGCTGATTTCTATCACATAGTTTCTTCGAAAACTCTGATAATTATTTAAATAAATATCTTTTTATATGACGGGATCTGTGGGCTCTGGTCGTGAGGTTTTAGCTGTCTTAAGAACTGTCCCATATCTATTGTCACATACCACTTCTGGAATACGGAGAGTGGTGGGTGAGCGATTAGCGCTCTGGCCTCGCATTCGGGAGGACACCGGTTCGAATCCCCGTCCGGGCATCCAGATTTGGGTTTTCCATGTTTTCCCCAAATCACTCCAGGCGAATGCCAGGATGCTTCCTTTAAAAAGGCCATGGGCGAACTCCTTCCCGTTCCTTGTCCCCAGTCGCATCCCGCCTCTAATGAACGCGACGTCGACGAAGCGCAAAGCCATTAAAAAAACCAATCTTATGGAATAAATATAACTTTAGATTTTGACCACTTAAATTAGTTCTCACAAACAAGGATATCACATTAAAGGATGTAGTGATGTAGTGGCTACACCATAATTCTTCACGATGGATTAAGGACAATGAGATTGTAACCATATTCGTACATTTTCTAATACTACACTCGGCAGCGATAGAATTCTTGGGATGGGCAAATTCTTGGTATAAAGCACTGAGACGCAAACGAATTGCTTCCAACAGATTGTTTAATCATATCTAAGAAACTATTATAATCCAGGAAGCTCTTATATCTATAGTTAATTTAATTTAAATTACGATGGAGCACATACGTTCTGGTGGTAATGTTCCTACACCCATGTCATGATTATTCACCACCTTCCTTTACCCGCCCTTTACGAATCGTAATTTTAAACTCCTTCAGGGTTTTTGGTAAACTTTTCATTATTTCCCTTGGCAATTTATTCCAGTTCTGAGTCCCACTCTCTTTCACCTGAATTCAAGCGCCAGCTTATGATTATGGTCATCTCTTCCCTTCGATGCAGAACTCCTAATCCTTCTACTGATATCCATCCATACATTATCACGATTACAAGCCACGAACAAATCGAACACTGTTCACCTCCCTTCTGTCTTCCAGTGACTCCCAACCCAGCTCCTTCATCATATCAGTTACTGATCGATTTCTGTGACAATTTCCGCAAACAAATCTAGGTAGTTGTCCCACTTAAGCTTAATTTCCTATTTGAAAGAAGACAACTAGCATTTTAAAGTCCTTGTGAAACACTTTAGTCAATAGTTATTTATAGATGATGATGTTGTGACGTTTCAGGCAACGTGGAGGTGTTCCACTTCGGTCGGTGGGGCAGCGTATGTGACGACGAATGGGACGAGCGCGACGCAGCCGTGGTGTGCCGCCAGCTGGGCTTCAAAGGAGTCCTCACGGCCACGCACAACTCTCACTTCGGACGTGCCAGGCGTGAGTATCTAACATTATTTACGTTCCCCAGGCATTCAGATTGAGTTTATTCCCAAACTCCACAACCGTCGAAATGGTTTGGAAAATTCTTATGGTGAAACTGACTTTTCAAAATGATGAAATAGTACGCCTGTTAACATTTCATCCACATATGGTTTCAGTGATACTGATAACTGAAGGGGTCATACCAAGAACATGGTTTACAGTTCAAACCAGCTAAATTCCGTGTACTACGTTTCCTTTTAAAATTATTAATGGCTGAATAAAACACAGTCGCTCAATATTCTAACGTAACTGCTAGTTTTGCTAATTCCTCCATATCTTCACTATGTTCATCATTTTCGTGAGATGTTATTCACAGTTCAACTTCTGTCACCGAGCTTGGTGAGTGACCGGTAACGCATTCGGGAGGACGCCGGTTCGAATCCAGATTTGGGTTTCCCATAGTTTCCCCAAATCACTCTGAATGCCGGGATAGTTCCTTTAAAAGACCATGACCGAATTCCTTCCCGTTCCTTGCTCCCCATCCTTTCCCCCCTCTAATGTCCCCGACGAATCGTAAAGCCATAAAAATCAACTTCCGTCAATATTTTGTCTTTTGTTTTTGACTGTTTGGAATTGTTAATTTCTGAAGGTTTGGTATTTTATTCCAGCAACGATGTTAGAAGTTCTTTACTGCACTTACAGAATCTGTAAAGATCTCGATCCTGTTTTTAGCACTTATATATACGAGGTAAGAGTTTCAACAACGGCTTTACACAGAAGTATTGTTTTCTGTGCCGAAATTGTTCTTTAAAATATCCCTTGCCATTTCATCAAGTGTTACTCTATTGAAACCGCTATCCCTCCTACTGCCCCGCCCCTTGTCACCTTGGAAAGTATGGTACAAGGCTTTCACATCTGTATTAACGATATGTGGTAGGAAATAAACTATGATAACATCAAAGATGATAAAACCTCTGAATAACTTTTCTTTTTTTTTCCTTGGAGCTCATGGCTAATCGATGTCGAGGTCATTAGAGGAGGCAGAGGATTTGGGTGGAGGATCTGAAAGGATTTCACTAATAGCCTTTAGAAGCACTCATCCCGGCATTCACCTGGAGAGATTTCTGGAAAACATTGAAAACTGAAATCTTAATGGTCGGACAGGGATTTGAACCTGTGTGAACATTTTTTTCGTCGATTTCGAGGTCATTAGAGGCGGGAAAGGACGGAGGACGAGGAACGAGAAGGAATCCGGCAATGTCCTTTCGAAGAGAGCAACCCGTCACATGCCTGGAGTGATAAGGGTAAACCATGGAAAACCAAACTCTGGATGTCCGGACGGAGATTCAAACCCACATCCTTCCGAATGCGAGACCAGAGCCTTACTGCTCATTCACCGCTTTCGGTGAGAAGAAATTCAGCCATGACCCATCCCGGCATTAGCATGGAGTGATTTCGGGAAACCATTAAAAACTGAAACCCCACGTCCTTCCGACCATCAGGCATGAGGGTTACCAATTGCGCTTTCCGTCGCAGAGAGAAAATAATACTGATAATGTTACGAAACTGTCTGTATTGCTTGTATTTATGTTTTAAACTCAGACTTAGTGTTTTCTTTATGTTGTCCTATGTTTTCGACCTTTTATCCAGCTACCTTACGTGATTTCCTTATTTTGTGCATTACCGCAGACGAACATTTCTGGATGGACAACCTGTACTGCACGGGCGACGAGACGGTGTTGTCGCAGTGTCGCTTCGACGGCTGGGGAAGCAGCGACTGCACGCAGGCAGAGGCGGCGGGCGTACAGTGTCTGCGCGACGCAGCAGACGCTACCACCGCCGCCCCCACGACGTCGCCCCCACCCAGGGACTCGCCCAGCATCAGGATAAAGGTCGGCTAGCCTTAAGCCAACGAATGGAATAATTAGGCGTACATACCTTTGATTAGAACTGATGGTTTTTAAGGAAAGAAATAAGAACGGAACGCAAATTCATTGTAATAAATTAAGCTTAACTCATTACTGAATTATAAACTTAATCTACTCAATCGGCAAACTGTTTTAACATTTGAATACGTGCTTTCAGTCGTCCAGCATAACTAAGGAAATATTGTTTTTCTTATTTCGTTTGCTGTTCAAGTCTTCGAAGTCGCGCTAGCAATAGTTATTACTTCAGAAACAATAGCATCCTACTCAAGTGTCTAATGAGTGTCAAGTGTCTGTTGTAACCGAAACACTGTAGCCTGTTGCTAAGGCCATAGGCAGTTTGTTTGGCTGACAATAGTGCTGGAAGACCCAGCTCCAGTGTAGCTAGTCAGGCACTGTATTTTCTAAAACCTTTATCCGAAAATAATTGTCCCCAGTACGGCGTTTAAACCACAGAGAGACTGCTTCGTCTCATTTGAGCCCATCAGTCATAGATGTAGAAGTGTTGAATCAGGCCAGGGTGGGTATGGTGGATAGCAGTTCCCACCAGGAATTCGAGAGCTACCTAACGTGCATAGAGAGAAAGAAATGATAGAAAGAGAAAACCAGCTTACATATAATAGACTGCTCATAACCCATGGCACCAAGATAGATGGTGGGAGAGGCGTCCACGGGCATACTAAAAAGGTATGCAATACAGAATGGCTGTAGCTCTATACCCATTTTGATATTTTTTCTACAGTCAGTCAGGGCCTATTATATATGTCTATGATACAAACGCATGCTAATATTGTGAGCATGCGTTGTGCGTATGCGCATTATGCTGCGGTCACTTGTATAACTAGTTGACATCTTCAGAGGTACTTCCCTACGTCTGGCTACCCACCCGGACCTAAAACGTTCCGGGGGCCCTGGGCGGAATTACTGTCGTAATTTGACGGAAGCTGAGGGAGAAAACTTCCATCCGCCAAACTGGATATGATTCATTCGTTCGATTTGTTCATCCAACGGAATAGCAGAAATTTTTGAGAAATTTTTTTTTGGTATGTTTCCGCTCCATTGACTCGGTCATCATGGCACCGTGGATTCTTTCACCTCGCACTGGGTTAGCTGGTTCGAGTATCAGTGAGGAAAGAAAATTTTACCTTCGAAATATGACCAGCAGAGTAGGAAATAATTCTAATCACCATATTAGTTATAAAATACCCAGGGTTAAATACCAAAACTATGCACAGTGCATATGCAATGATGGAATCGCAATATCGCGTTATAACATCACCACAATCATCAACAATCAGAGTATGATAGGTATGCTCTCTCCACACTCACGTAAAATGATGACGGGTCAATAATTTCGATGTTAAGAAGTTGTCTTTATTCTGGAATAGGGTCCCGATGAACGACAGATGTAATCTGAAAAGATTTCGTAAGATAGTTATGACTGGCAGATCAGCCCATTCATAGTTCTACAAAGTCATGGTTCATTGGTAGATTGGAGAAAGCGTCGCTTATCGTGTGAAAACTATCTCTCTCTCTTTTTCTCCTGCTCTCTCCATTTCTCTCTCTTAGCCTCTTAGCTCTCTTAGCTTTGTTTCCTGTTTCTCATAGTTTTTATTCATTGTTTGGAAAAATCTTTCTGTCAGTTCATCGTCGGTGAGGATTATTCCGTATTCAAATAACATGTAGAGACCTGAATCCAAGGATCAAACATGCTTGGTATTTTGCCTAAAGCGAAACGTCGCTCTCCCTAGTGACAGATATGTCTGTAAGGGAGGAGTCGCCGGCTGAAGAAGAATTGAGGGCTTAAAAGCTGGTCCCCAACAAGAACACAGCGATGTGGAATTTTGATTCATGAACCCGTTTCGATTATTTTACAATGCGTGCTACAGGTTTTTGATTAATAGCTCAATTACTTCTTCTTCTATTCGATTTCGGATATCTAAGGACCACGAAAAATAATCCTGTGCATTCATTTCCATGCTTCCAGTAATTTTCACTTTGCTGTTTCCTACTTTCTCGCGTCCAGATATTATTACATTTCCTCTTCTCCTTCTACTTGAATTTTTGTATCGACCTACTGAAAGTTGCTCAGTTATTCCGAATTCTATCGCATCTTTCTTTGTTCCTTGGATCCACTGGTTGCCATTCTTACTCTTGTAAATGTGCATGTAATTTCTTTTTATAGGTCTGTTGTTATCAGCTCTTGTTATGTGACCAAAGAAACTGATTATCCTCTTTCTGATCGTATGTGACATAATTTCATTTTCCTGTTCCTTGTACTGATCTTTATGCCTCCGGTGCTTAAACTCTCTTGCTCCCCAGGTTTTCCTCAAGATTTTCCTTTCTATTTTCTCTCTTCTGTTTCTCCAGTTTTCATAGAGATTGATTACTGCGTTGTATTGATTGATTTTAGTTTTCCGTGAGAGATCATGAATTTAATCTTCTTGAATTCCGACTTTTCCTGCTATTTCTTTAAAAAGGCTGATTTGTTTGAGTGCAGTTTCTATACTTCCAAAGAGGATTACTATGTCATCAACGAATACCAAACGGTTTACACCGTCCTCTTTATGCTTTGAACCTTATCTTATCTTATGATGGAATCCCCTTCCTTTGAGTTTCTTTTCCCGTAATCTTGTTACCTTCTTCAGAACACACTGAGAAGAATCGAGGAAAGATCATCTCCTAGTCCGACACCGGAATTAATTTTAAATTCGTCTGAGATATCTCGCATAAATTTCACTCTTGACTTTGTTTCAGTGCCTGGTTACGATTCTAAGTAAACACCAAATTCCTGCAAAATTTTCAGTAACGAGACTTTGTCTACTGAGTCTTGAAGTCCACATAGATTGTAACGTAGTTTTTGTTCTTTGTAATCCTGCCTCGCATTATAGTTTTCATATTTAGAACCTGATCGATTACAAATGATCGAAAACAAGTGAAATTTCCATATTACGTCATTCGTTTCAGCCTCTTCCCCCTACTAGAATCAACAAGAATTAAGAATTGTACTTTAATATCACTTCCTGAGATATTAATTTCCACGATTTGTCCATGCTAAGTTTCGCGAAATGAGAAATCATCATGAAAGTTTGGAGCCACATATACCTAATTTACATGAGTAATTAACTTAAAGAAAGCTAAAATTTGCGTTTATTGGTAATGACATCTACTTTACGTCTTCTTGGACAAAATAGCTAAACGTATTAGATAGCGTTATTGAGTTGTTTTTCGGATAGAAATATGTTACAAAAATTTTAGAGAAACATAAAAACTACGATCCGTGCTTAACACTCGTTTACAGAAGCATCAGGGTATGAAAATGGGAGAAATTCTTTTACAGCTAATCTGGCCATTTTCACAGGAAATCGACTGCTGTGAACTTACGGATTGTACTATCACAGCTATAATTCTGAACAGTGATTATTTTCTTTTGTAAATAGACGTTGCGTCTGTTGTTGCAAGCCAATATCAGTGCTACTTCAAATTGTCAGTTAAACTGTTTTCTTAGTCATTAAGTCTCATTCGCTGCTGTGTATTCTTACCAGAGGTTAACAACTGCTGCCATTGTGGGTGTGTGCATGTCAAAAGTCAACTGACTTTTATGGATAAGCAGTCCTCGCTGATGACGATAAATGAACATTCCCCGCCAAGCAGATGATACGTTCGGTCGTAAACAAGATATGAAGTCAACATCTACTCTGTAACAGTTCTGAGATACAGTCTGTTTAATGGAGGTCTCATTCAGCTGGTTCGCGCAATCTGTTGCTACTGGAAAAATGCAGACAGAATAACCCATAGCTCCATTACGACGCATGAGCTCTTTTCCCGCCTATTCTAGAGTCTTCCACAACAGTCAGGATTCTTCTGTTAAATTCTTTTGGCAGTTGTTTCTTATACATACGCCTACAATCCTGAAAATTTTTCCCATGTCAAATTCTTTCAATTTGCTCAGTCTCTTTTTCCCGTGTTACTTCTTTATTCTCTTCAATTCCAGCTTACACTTCATGACTATCATAATATGGTCAGAGTCTATGATAGCTCGTGGATATATCTGACAGTCTTACGAGAACATAGGTTCTGAATCTTTGATTAACCGTGAATCAATCAACTGACATCTAATTGTTCCTTCGAATTCCAAGGTGTGTATACTCCGTTGTTGTTGTTGTTGTTGTTGTTGTTGTTGTTAGGGTTTTAGGGCGCGTCGACGACGGGGTCATTAGCGCCCTATGTATACTCCGTGCACGAATCATAAATCGTGATTTTTCTATGATTAGTTTATATTTTTCACAAAATTCTAACAACCTGCTTCCTCGAAATTTCTTTCTTCTATACCAAAACTTTCTGCAATATTTTTCTCTTTTCGTTCTCGCCCTGTCGCATTCAATTTTTATTTTTTTATTTTTACTAGCACTTGGTTACAAGACCATACAGCCAGCTCGAAGTTACATAGTCATTACACTGACCTACGAAAGCTGATGATTTTCATATAACATCATCTTTCAGAACAATTCATAACTGTACATCTTGAGATCACATTTAAAATACACATTTGGAGTTATTATAAAAGTTATTTGAGACAGTAAAACTTACGACATATACACTGCCTAGCAAGCATTTCAAAATAGTAAATCTATTATGCTATTTGGATAAGCAGTACATTGTTTGTTACACTTATGAACTACAAAAGCTAATGAATTTCATATAACACCATCTTTCAAAACAATTTATGGCTATACATCTAGAGATCACATATAAAATACACATTTGATGTCATTATAAAATTACGTATTATAGACAATAAAACTTACAACGTATACACTGCATTGCAAATATTTCATAATAATAAAAGTATTTTGCTATTTGGATAAGCAGTACATAGATTATCCCACTTCCAACTCGGACTGATTTACATTTTTATTTAGTTGTTTTCTATAAACGTTACAATGACCTTGGTCTTCCGTAGATAAAAGGTTAAAGGTATTTGTTGCGAATTTACGCCTTAGTTGTTGTAGGTCTTTCAGCAGTTTGGTGGACTGCTGCCAGTGTCTTTTGCATGAAAATATAGCATGGTTTACATCTCCCTCGCTTGTCTCGTCACATCCACACAGAGTAAATGATATTAAATGTAATCTGAACAAATTTTTAGGAAAGCAACCGTGGTTGAATTTTAACCTAGGTATAATACTCATAGCTTTACTTGCTATGTACGATCTTTGATACCACTGTTTGGTTGGTGTCGTTGGGTGTAAATAGCCATAGTGTTTGCCTATATTTTCTATAGATTTCCTCCATATGTTGTTCCATTTATCTCTTATGGTGGACCTAATCGTAGATATTATGTCTGCTGCTGGGATTAGATGGTGGTGTATCCCTGATTTTGTTGCCGTTTTGGCTGATGTATGTTCCTAGTATGCCCGTGTGTGCTTTGATCCACTTCAAATGTACCTGTTTTTGGGCGCTCTGTAGGTGCTGTAACTGTTCCATAATTTTATACCCCAATATATTTCTCCCATTACCAGTATATAGATTCACATTCAATTTACCCATGATTTACTCGCCCTTCACATAATCGATTAATTCTTCAATTACATCGTCTATTTTGTCATCATATTCTTGTGACTTTGGTAGTAACTTGTACTAACGTGTTGGGTGCAGGCTTATTTTTCTATCCTCACTAAACTGTTCATAGTAACAAACTCGTTTCCCTAGCCTCTTGCTCATTAAAAATCATACACCATTATGTCCATAGAGACCTTGTGCATTTATTATTCTATATTCCCCAGAACAGGTGCATCCATATACTTAATCTACCTATTCAGAAATACGTCTAACTTAATTAGGTCCAATCCATTTTTAACTTTTATTCAGACTTCTAACATTCCACTATCCAACGGGTACAATATTTCTTTCCATTCTGATGACTCCTCTCTGAGCAGTCCGCATCCTGATTTTCGATTTGGGAATTATTTCATCTCCGGAATATTTTACCCACGAAGAAACCATCAATCTACATGCAATTTGAGAGGGGTAAATTGACTCGGAAAGCCCTTTAGGTCTCTAATTCAGTGGCTTCCCGTTCCATTCTGCATCCTAATGGCGCTATGATAATTTCTGATTCATCTCCACTCTTCTGCATTCCTTTCAGTACGCCGTAATGTAGGGAATCGTTCAGTTGCCATCGCTTCGTCCGTGCAAACAGTATTCATCATATGAAGGATAGGCTGACAGTTGGTTGAAGGAGGTTAATAGAGATTCTCCTAAACCTTCACTCCTCGCTCCCTCATAATTAATTGTTATTGACAATATTTCCATCATACATTTTCTCTATGTATGTCTTCAACCGATTAGCTCTTTCTTGTGAGCTGAAAAGACGTTTCTCGTGAGCACATTTAATCTTTATACATTTGCCCCCAATAATCTGTTTAATCCTTCCACATGCTGTATCTATTTCAAATACATTCATTTTCTTTTGCATTTTTCAAACTTTGCTTAGAGACATTTACCTTAGGTTTTTTTGCATTTAATACACTATTTCCCAAAAAGTAACTAGACACCTGAGAAGATATTCCGCACGTGTGACCACCATATGCTGAAGGCCAGTGTAAAACAAATTTACAAGATATCTGACTTCGATAAGGGCGTTTTTATGTGCTGTCTTTTTGGCGGACTCTCTAGCCGAGTGATTGCAGTGAAAATCAACAGGCTCATATTAACGGTTGCATTAGTTTTGCGTAAGTTAAAGATTTCTGTAGGTTGAGTCAATGCTGCAAGGTCTGGGCGACCACTAATTTTGACCGACAGACGTCGCACAACCCTGAGAAATGAAATTGTCGAAAATAGGTTACAACCCATGGATACTATCCAACAGGAGTTTCGTGCAACAACAGGAGAATCTGTTTCCCCTGGAGTTTTGAGTACAGAGGCCAACCGACACGGATATTTGGGAAGAGCAGCTGTACACAAGAACAACATCATGACAAGCAATAAAGCTCGGCGACTCGGACAATGTTTGGACCTTCGTAACTGGTCATTGGAGCAGTGGAAATTGGTTCTGTGGAATGATGAGTCGAGGTTCACATCATTCCGGTCAGACAGATATGTATGGATGTGGAGAACGGTTTCTGTCGGAATGTATAGTGGCAAATAAGAAATCTTATGGTGGTGAAGTGATGGTGTGGCACTGTTTCACGGCCTTTAATTTAATTTAATTTGATTGCGATGGAGCGCACGCTCCGGTGGTAATTACCCCACACACATTTTCCCCCTTTCCTGCACCCACCTACAATTACCCTTTACAAATTTCAACGTTTTTGGTAAATTATACATCATTTCTCTTGATAACATTTTCCAATCCCTGACCTCATTACCTGAAAAAGAGAATCTTCCTACACCCCTGAGAATTGAAATCGAGTGCCAGTTTGTGGTTATGGTCATCTTTTCCCTCCATCCATTACTTTTAATTCTTACGCCAATATCTTTCCATGCCTCATCACCAATATACGCCTTTTACAATCCCGTTCCCTTCCGAATAGGACCGCGGGTGGTAGCACGAACAGAGGCCTGTTATAACATTTTGCGTGTTAAAATGCTTCCAACATTGGGATGTTTTTCTGAACGGAGCCGTGTTACTTTCAGGATGACAACGCCAGGTGCAATGTTTCAAGGGTTACAATGCAATGGTACGCCGACATAATGTTCCCCTATTGGAATGGCCCTCCCAGAGCCCCGACCTCAGCGTCATAGAACATCTTTGGGACGAACTGGATCCCCGGGTAAGGACTAGTGATGGGTGACTAAAATTTATTGCTGAGCTCTTGGAATGACTGCAAGAGGAATGGCAACGAATACCTTTGGAAGTCTGAAAACACTCGTAGAGAGAATGCCAGACAGGTTGGTTGTTGTTTTAGCCGCAAGAGGTGACCGAACAAGATTTTAACAGGGTGACAACCACCGAGACAGGTGCTCAATTACTTTTTGGTAGATAGTTTATTTGACCGATTTTTAAAATATCAGTAATGCCGTCTTTCTGCTTTAATTTGATCGCATTTGTACCTTTTCCTCTGATCAAATACTTCTTCGAAAACCAATGCTGGCTTCTTGCCTTTAGCAAATACAGGGCGTTCGCCGGAAAACGCTACCCTCCCAGTCTGTTGCCGTCGGCAACTTGCTCGGTCAGTCGCGCCAGCAGTTTCCGCCACACGGCACCGTGAATCACCGCACTGTTTAACACCTCCACTGCCCCAACAGTGCAGTGCAGTGACCCTTACATTGTTAAGAACGGTTTCTTTGCATTGTAGATAGTTTGTGACTTCAGTCTCTTATTAATCAGTGTTGTGAATAAACGTTTCTTTGCGGTTTGGCTGGTTTGGAGATTCATACTCTTATTAATCTGTACCGTGTTTGAGTGTGAGTAAAATTATGGTACGTTACAGTTTGCAACAAAGAATATTTCTCTACGATACATATGTGAAGAAGAAGTCGTTTAAAAAGTGTCGCAGTAAATTTCGTCGCGAATTTCCTGGCGCTTTACTGCCAGCTAAATCAACAATTCTGCGTCTGGTTAAAAAAGTAAGAGAAACGGGTTCATTTTTTAACAAAAAGAGACTGTCGGTCAACCGTATTCTCACATAGGAGAAAATTGACGATATCGCTTTTCGACTAGAACAGTCACCCAAAAAATCATTAAGTCAGTTAGGGCAGCGTGTGTCTCGAAATATGTTCAGAAGATGTGAAATGTGCATTACACAAGAGGGTCAACACTTCCAGCATCTTTTATAAGGTAAGCTAATGAATTACGTCACATTTAAATGCTTAGCACACAAGTTTATGAAGTTTATGAAGCGTAATTATTATGAAATAGTCCGCGGCCGACGGTCGAACAATGCCGGAAACTGAGCGCTCGCTCGCCGGGAGCAGTTTCTTCCTTGTAGCGCTAACAGTGGGTTGCGTTTCCCAGCGAACGCCCTGTATTTTCTTAACTGCTTTGACTATCAACTTCTTTCATATCTTTCTTTCAACAGTATCAGAACCTTTCTGTTTTTTGTGAGATTCTTTCAGCTTAACTGCTTAATATTTGTGTGACCTGTATTGCTTCCTTATTCTCTTGAATTTCAATATGTCCTTTATCGCTAGTTTTATCTAGAAGAAAAGTGCATTGTAGACTGGACCACAAAGGAAGGGAGACAGGTAGGGTTGAAAATTTATATGCCGACTAGTTTGTCATCAATAGTAAGTAAATGTATAGAAAAGTGCAATCGCAACAGAAACGTCTCTTAGAAATTAAACTGGTTTTCAAAAAGAGAACACGGATTTAGGAAACTATATTCATGTGAATCTCAGTTAGTGAGATATAGTCTAGATATTTCGGATGAAATGGACAAGGAGGGCCAAACTGGTAGAGTAGCACTGGATCTCTTCAAGACATTTGACAAAATAAGCCATAAAATGGTGGTAAATAAGTTTAAAAACACTGGAGTGGATAGAACAATGGCTTGCTTGGCACAGAAATTCTTAAAATACATAAACCAAAGAGTAATGTTACCACTGCTATTAATTATCTTATTGAATGACTGTGTTGGTGATCTAGTTAGAAGTTAGATTCAATGAAATCCTCCCGGGTGTCCAGCCGGATGGTGTTAGAAACAGACGTTTCTACAGCTAGCTCTGCTGTCTTGATCAGGTTTCAGGTGTCTTCTACCTGTCGCAAGCTGTCTGTCACAGCCTAGACCAGGCGACAGTTAGAAGACACCTGAAACCTGATGAAGATCGCAGACGTTGTGTTTATACAACACCATCCAACTGGACACCAGGGGAGCATTTCATTGCATCAGTGCGCTGGGTAAATCTCCACTCACACAGAAGTTAGATAGTTTGCCGGTGACATAACGATAATTGGATCAAAACGGGAGAAGACTGTGAATAGATATATGAGAATCTAAGTGAAATGAAGATAAAAGATAAATTGTAGGGTGAGAGAAGAATTGCTTGTTGAAGTTCTTAAGCTTCGTTATCTATTCAACAGAACATACTGGGAATGTGATACAGAGAAGTTTCAAAATCCTTCATTTTTAGAAAGATTGATGATCAGACCATTACTTGAATATTTTGGTGTAATATGGAAACCACATTTGATGTACCAAATACGGAAGATGGAGTGGATGCAAGGGAGGTTGTAGAAAAGAATTATATTAGAAACATTTTTTTTAATTGCCTATTTCGTTTTTTGTTTAAAATCGTAAACTTCACAAAGATCTCTATCACTTTCCTGTAATGTTTAGAGTTCTCTTTATTACTGTGCTTTATGAAAGAAATGTTAGGTCAGAAGTTTTGTAAATAATGAGGAAGTTTTAGGGTAAAATAGTGAGTGACTGCAGCTCACCTACTACGAAAAATGCAATTACATTACGGCTTGATAAAATAAAATATTTCAGCTTATCGTATACGAAATCAAAAACTTTATAGGTAAAGGAAGATGGTTTGTTCTTTTTCAGGATGCCACGAAGCACCAGATGAAAGTGAGACTGGCTGGAGGTCGCGTCCCTACTGAAGGCCGTGTAGAGGTCAAGTTCGGAGATTCAGGTGAGTCTTTTCTCCTGACTTTAGCAAAAATCTTGCATAGCGGACAAATTCAACTTTATATATATATATATATATACATTGAACGTTAAGTGTTTAACACATCTACGCAGTAATTTGCAGTCTGTTTTCGCCTTCAACTGAGTACCTGAGATAGCAGATAAAACAGTTGCCCGTGAATATCAAGCAAGGTTTCTAAAGGACGAAATTAATCCTAACACACAATGCAGACTAGAAGGGAATACACACATAAAATGAACCCAATACTCAAGCACGTAGAAGCAGCGTAGGAAGCTGAGAAGTGTTTTGTTAGGACGGCTCCTTTCCCCACTAGTTCAACCATTTAAAATTAAAATTGAAGCAATGATACCTCACTGTTACCAAATTTAATTTCACAAGTGGTTTTAGAGAAGATAATAATGTATTCATCTTTTCCGGAAAAGTGAAATTCGTTCGCCATATCAAATGACAATCAAGTATCTCGGAATAAAGAAAAGGGTAGTTTTGTGTATCGCTGAGAGAAATATTAGTATTTAACATTCTATTGGAATTAAACAACATCCTTCATTGAACATTAATATTACGTATTTTAACATAAACTGGCTGCCCTTATTACAAACTCCTTCTATTCTCACATGTATTTGGTCTATAACAACATTATTTAATTGAAAATTTAAGATGCTTAGCAAAAAACGTGAACAAAAAAATCATAGATCGCACTCCATCCATGTTCTTGTTTGCTGCAGCGGATTAAATAACAAGCGCTTCAGTAATTGCACACACCAATTTGGCAAATATCCCGCATCACTAACAGATGTTTTAAAACATATGATTTATTGTTTACAGCAACCTAGAAAAATTTTATTTTAACATGTATTTACAATTCTGTGGAACAATATGACTATCGTTAGTGCAACCAAAACAAACGAGGCGACTAATGAATAAAATCTTACATAGTAATAGTTATGATAGCAAAAATCCTCTTTTGTGGCTTGTATGTCCATTATTAACTACTTTGGAACGTTAGGGTAGATCAAGCTGAAAAACAAAGTCACTGTTGTGGTAAAATGTTAGCAAATGTCCAGGGCCGCATTTAGGCTCTGTGGGCCCCTAGGCTATACATGTGGTGCGGGCCCCCTATCGGCAGTGGCTGGATTCTTAAATTTCGAAATATTCGAAATTCGCCCTAAAAAATTTATGGGCGACCTTTTTTTTTTAGCTCTACTACCCGCCCAGGCGAGGGTTGTGGGTGGTGAGGGCCCCTATTTGTGGTGCGGGCCCCCCCTTTGTGGTGCGGGCCCCTAGGCTACAGCCTATGTAGCCTATGCTTAAATGCGGCCCTGCAAATGTCAAAGAAAAAAGAAGTTATTAACCAAAGGAGAATAAGGCTATTATGATGTACGTACTAGAGTCTATACATACTGAAAGACCAACGCTAAACAACGCAAGCGTTAAAACACAAGTTAATATACGAAGGCATTTCGGCTTTAACATCATCTGCTTTTAAAGATAAAATTTCTGAGAATTTTTAAATTTTAATCTTAAATTATTATTATAAAGTTCATAGGAGCTTACGACTCGGCAGTAATTTCCGAACACACCTTCTTTTGCATTATAGGAATTATTAATTCCATTTCTTTTACTGAATTTAAAGAAAATAGTTGGTTTTGTTTTGTCAATTCCAACAAGCAACGCCTTTTGCGAGAGAAGTTTTAGCCCGTTGAACAATTTATGGACTAGAGAGCAAAACAGAATATCCATAGATTTGACCAAGGCTGAACTGCAAACTCAAACAATCTTGAAGAGTCTTGCTCAGAGATTTTAACAGTTTTTCAAAACAGTAACGGAGCAAAACTTGTGATAAAAGCAAAATCTAGTGATAAATATTTAAAAGAGAAGTAGTTGATTAAGATTCATTTTAATTGGTGTTAATTTTTGATTTAGTCAAAGATAGAAGTCAATTTTTGTTTATTTGTTGATAATACCTGATGTGCATTTTCTACATAAGTTTAATTAATAAGCCTAACAGAAGTGCTCAATTTTTGTTTAAGCTTAATGTTTTTTTGGGGTTTTGATTGATAATACCCGATGTTGGTTTTCTGCTAAAGTATAAAAAAGTCTTAAAGAGGTGCTCGATTTTTGTTTTAAGTTTAGTATTTTTCCTTTTGATTCATAATACCTGATGTTGATTTTCAACTAGAGTTTAATTAATAAACCTAAAGGAAGTGCTATATGTATGTTAGATAGCATAGTTTTTACCTAAAATACATTTTTTATTAATTTTTGCTCACATACCACCAAAATACCTTAAAATTCCTTGTTTTATAACAATTTTACTAAGTTAATCAGTTGCAAAGAAATGACTTGTCAGAACATACCGTTCAGCCCGTCATTTTTGACGAGCTTTGAAGCTAGTAACATAACAAAGTAGCGGAAAAGCATTTTTTCCAGAAAATCGTTGTTTCACAACAATCCGTATGTACACTCGTGAGGACTTCACTGCAATCATCCGCCAAGAAAATCAACATTCTTACACAATTTTTTCACGTTTTGTTTATAAGTTTATGGTTTTGTTGCTTTTTTTCAATTGAAATAGCTATTATTTTTTTACTTTATTTCATTTTCGATTTTTTCTATAATTGTATGCAGTCAAGAAGTATTTTAAACGAAATACGCAACATCTAGAATATCGATTTTTTTGATTTTTTCTACGATCGATATGTTTAATTCCGTGGAGTGGTGGGGTGTAAATGGTTTAAAATAAAATAATGTGCTTGACGAAAACAGATTCGTCTACTAACAAAATCTCAATGGCTATTGGCGAGGTATATTATTGGGTAGTCATTTTTAATATATTGGCCGAAATTTCATTTGTTATATCTGTTAGAAGTAATGAGATTAAATGGGATTTAAACCCGGGTCGGGAAATTAGGGAGCGGGCACCTTACCGACTACAGCACGCTGACTCTAGGTAATATATTTGCAACAATTTCTCTTAAAGTCTTGAGTTCAGGGTGAAATGTTCCCTGCATCATATATTCAGGAGATTGAAAACCTTTTTTAAAATTTATGATGGTCTCCTTTGTGAGATTTAAAATGTTCGTTTGAATTAAGCTTGTATAAGAATGATTTTAAACATTATACGTATTAATCTTTTGTAAACTACAAATTTAACATAACAACACTAAACATTATGTAGTAACATTAAAATTATCTTCATGACAATATAAACAACTAGTTGAAGATTCTTTACATCTTATCATAGCTATACACCACTTTTTTTTTCTTACATTCGCATCTCGCGGGATATAAAAATACACTTTATCAGGTGCATTTCTTATTTCATTTTTGTACGTAGATACAATACAGTATTTATAAAATAATTTTCGACCTCGTTCCACATGGAAATTGGTTATAAAACATAAAACTTTTGAGATATAACACCCCACAATATACAATACATCGATATTGTCGTGTATAATGACGTCACGATGCAGCGCGCCAAATTGGCGGCTTTAAATCGTCGGAACTGGATTGCAGTTTTAAAATATTTTATTTTTTTATTTTAAGCTTTAGTATTTTCATCAATATTATATGTTTAGCTGTTATATAATAGAGTAAATAATTGAATTAAAATATAAAAATAATACATGCATATACCCTTTCGGCGTTCACGGGATATGGCGGTCCAAGACCGACTCAGATGCCTTCATTCCCAGCACAGCGACGGCATCAACGCCTGAAGTTCGGGTCACACTTGACCGATACTAGTCCGCATTGTCACCGCACCGACAGTCAGCCAATTGACGGCTCGTCTGCCTCGTGTCCACACTAGTCCGTAGCTCGTCCGTGGGACGGACGTGTTCCTACTCGGTCTCAAGTCTCCTTTACGGTTTTCACGTGTTTGCTCCACCGAATCAATGTTAAAAAATTTCTGTAAAAGTGAGTTGGGGTCACAACTAGAATTGCCACCCTACTCTGTAGAGTATTATACTTTATTTTGCGTAGGCGTACTTTAAAATCTACGAAAGTAGTAAAGTACGTTAATATATATATATATATTACGTGACTCACATTATCACTTCACTGGTTGATGTTTTACGTACAAAATTAGTATCCCAATGCAGCTTAACGAACCATCATTAAAATGTTTTAGCACACTGTACTCGACTGAAAGATTCTCGCATTTCTGAACGGAATCGCAATGAAACGTCAGACTCACTCACGTCACACTTCGTATTTATTTTGTTGGAGATTGCTTTCGATTCACTCAATAGTTTTTGTTAATAAACAAAGAGAACATTCGGGAGAACGTGAGCTGCAATCAACGTCCGGCCATCCAGATTTGGGTTTTCCATTGTTTCCCCCATTTCTCTCCAGGCGATTGCGTGTATGGTTATTTCAAAAGGTCATGGACGATTTCCTTCCCATTCCTTGTCCTCAATCCTTTTCTGCCTCCAATGACCAACCACGACGTCAACGAGGCGTAAATCCAGACTGTAGAGATGCTGTATAATAATTTCATGTGGTCTCAAAGATCTAGTCACAGAGTTTCTTACTGTCTGCACAGTGCCCCTCTATCGTAGCCATCTAATTTATTCTGGTAAACCTACCAGGAAAAGGAGACGTACAGTTCAACCACGGTGCGTCCTAGCATCTTAGCATTAACAAATCAAAGTTTTTTTCCAGAGGTGACCATCAATTTTAAGACCAGAAAAAATTACAGCCAAGACCGGGATTTGACTTGGGAATCTTCCGTACCTCAGTTGGACGCTATAACATCCGAATCACCAGACTACATCTAAAAGTAATGAAAAATTGACGGTGAGGTGTCGCAGTTCCGGACGACACGCGGTGCTGTTTGAGATAACTTCAACCGAGTGAGCACAAAAATAAGAAAACTGTCGGTGCGGTGACGGCGCAAGTCCAGTATCTCTTAAGTGTGGCCCGACATTAATAAACACACTCATTGTACCTAGATGAGTGGAAGAAGGTACTTTTGGTAGGATGAATTACGTATCCAGTTAGTACGAGGCGATGGTCGGATTCAGAATTGGCACGTTACCCATGAGGCCATGTTTTCAACATGCCAGCAAGGTGCCGTACAAGTTTATGGTTCCGTAACATTTTGACATTAATTTACGTGGCATTTATGATAGTCTTTGGTGTAACTGAAATGGTCTATGACAGGATATCGCTTTGTTTAATTGCTTGATGGCCATATGCATAGCATTATGGACTTCATGTGTCCCGAAAACAAAGGGAGGTTCCCGGATGATAATTTGCTGTATCACTGTGCCCAAATTGTATACGACACATGATTTATTCACTCATATCACCAGATATTATCCCCGTAGATATGATCGGCCGAGCCGATGGTACACAAGTTCCAGCAGTTACCACAACGATACAGTTATGGACGGTTACAGAGACGACATAACTGGAGATCCCTCTTGGAGACTTCCATCGACTATTTAAGTTCATACCACGTTGATCTGTTGCACATCGTCGAACTACTGATGGTAACTTTATTGGTGGTTTCCAACGACTTTCATCAGTAAAAACTGTTAATTCCATCACGTATTATTATAAAAAGATAGGAATGTAGTAATATTAGATTGATAGATACTTACAGAGAGAGAAAAAGAACCTGATACTGGTAACACGCATAATTCTGTCTGTCCCGGAGACATTGTTCGAGTTGGTACTGTTACAGATTTGTCCTTGTGACTGTTTCAGAGTGGGGTACGGTGTGTGGTGACGGATGGAGCCTGCTGGAAGCAGCCGTAGTATGCCGTCAACTGGGTCTCGGCTATGCGGCAGACGCTGCGCAAACTGACTTTTTCGGAAAGGCGAGGGACAAGCGCGGTTCTGTGTTGGCCGGAGTCTCCTGCCGGGGCAACGAGGCCACACTCGACCATTGCAACCATGACGACATCTCCACAGGCCACAAGCCCGTCGCCTGCCCCGGCAGGGAAGAGAGTGTCGCCGCAGCAGTGTGTGTCGACGGTAAGTGTTATTTGTGTGTGGTGAAGAAACAGAGATTTGTTTCCTTCGTCATTATCGATTATCATTACTTCTCTCTAGAAATTTCATTAGCTCTCTCTTCATCTAACCGTAAATAAAAAGAATAAATTTGGCTATTATTCGACACGAGACAGCAGAAGTTTCTAATTGATTAGGTAAAGATATTGACAGTCTGAGGAAAAACAACCATAAAGCTCTCATACAATAATGAGTTCTTTCCCCCCCCACCCCCAGAATGTTAATTAGCAAGAAGATATCCGCTCTATACTGTTTTCAGATGAGACCAAGTTGACCCTGTTTCCTAGCACACCTGTTTTTAATAAGAAAAATTTTATGATAATTATTATTACGTCTATTTAACTACTGACAGGGTTAAATAAAAGTGTCTAAAATATCTGTATTTCTAAGAATGCTAGAATCCGTTACAAATTAATCCGTACACAATTTAAAACTCGAAGTTAAAAACATTTTCTGTATTGTTCAGGTACAAAACATGACTATAGTATCTTCAGAGCCAAATGTTTAGGATGAAATGTTTGCTGCGTCTTCGACCATTATAGAACAATTAGGACTAATGCATGGAAGGAAAAAGATGACCAATAGTTGGCACTTGCTTTCAGGCACAAGGGTGTGGGAATATTCTCTTTCGGAGATAAGAGGCTCGGGGATTGGAATAAATTACCAAGATTCATGATGAATAATTTACCAAAAATGTTGAATGAATTTAAAGTTGAATTTGGTAAAGAGCAAAGATAGGCGGGTACACGAAAGGGGGAAAAATGGGCATGTAGCGAAAATCTGGATTCCCGTACGGGGATTCGAACCGGCGAGGCATCTCCTCGAATACCAGGCAACAGCGTTAGCCGCTCACCCAACACGCTCGGAAAGATCAGAGCGTGCCCTCCATCGCAATTAGAGTAAATTACACCCATTCGCAATCTCAGTAGCGCTATGTTCCAATCAGTTTCTAACCACTATTTCAATTGCCGGTAATAGTTTACATGGTTATACAGTTGGAGTTAATTACGTGCGATTGAATTAATGACAACGGCTGTATGGCGCCAATGAAATCAAAAATAAATATAGGAATCCTAAAGCCTTCTGCTATACAACCCAGTAGTTTTAATCCTAGTCCAAGTCACATTGACCACGATAAATATGGAGGAACTGTTTCCAACTGAATTAAATAATGGAATCAGGAACATGGCGCGCAAGAAACCATCTTAAATTATTAATAAATACTAAAGTCCTCGTGCCTTATGATGTAAAAAGGAATGTCAGTTATCATTCTGGTCCAGGCTGCACTTTTACCGAACTAAAAACTTCCGCTGATATTGCCGCTCGAAAATCAGAGATTCTATCGCACGCACATTAATACATTCACTGTATGGCGATCTGAACTTGATCACAATCACATTTTTGAATGTCAAAACATATTTGGGAGCGTCCATAAACCACGTAGCTCCATTTTGGTCTTCTGTGAATCCCCATCCCCCACGTAGCCCGACGTGGCTTTTGCCTCTACCCCTCCCTCCGCTCCCCCCCCCCTAAATAACACGTCGCTTTTTACCCCCTTACTGATTCCAGAAGACGCTGTGTATTGTTTTCTCTTGTCAGACTACCGTAAATCATATACGGATATAATTAAATGACGGAAATAAATATTCACATGCTGTTGTGTGTTCTGTGCCTTATTTTAACTGTGACAAATAATTTGAATGGAAAGCTACGTGACCTGGCTTGGAACCCTCCCTACGGCTCCCCACGTAGCCCAGCGTAGTTTTCCATCCAACCGCTACCCCCACCAAAATCGGGACACGTAGTTTATGGATGCACCCTATAAAACACGAACGCCTTAAGCCAACCATACCACTAGCTGCCACGACCAACGTGCTAACTGCATATAATAATTATTCAGCGAAATTTTTTGTTACTTTGCGACTACATTTGGAATTCAGTCACTCCATTTTCTTCTCGCACACATTATCTACAATCAGTCGCGGTTCGAGTGATAATCAGAGACCATATTTAATTTAATTGCGATGGAGCGCACGCTCTGGTGGCAATGTCCCTACACACTAGTTTTCCACCTTTCCTGTATTCACCTACTTTTGCTCTCTAAAAATTTCACCGTTTTTGGTAAATTATTCATCAATTCTCTTGGTAACTTATTCCAATCCCTGACCCCCTTACCTATGAAAGAAAATCTTCCCACACCCTTGTACCAGAAATCAGTGCCAGCATGTTGTCATGGTTTCCCTTCCACGCAATATTTTTAATTCTTACACCAATATCTGTCTGCACCTCATCACTAATATACGCCTTGTACACTCCCACGACACTCTTCACCCTCTTCTAGTGTTCTAGTGAATCCCATTCCAGTTCTTTTATCATATCGGTTACAGTAGTATTCTACGGTAATTTCCAGAGACAAATCTAGCAGCCCTTCTTTGCTCCCGCTCCAACTCCTGTATTTGATACACAAAATGTGTGTCCCACACTACACCACCATATTCAAACAATTGTCTGACCAGAGTTTTGTAACCCAGTTCCTTCACTTCTCTCCTACATCCTCCTATCACTCTCTCCACCAAGGGAATGATTTTGAAACATTTTCCTACTACCTGTCCAAAATTGTTGACAGTGGAGAGGCAGGATCGAATTCTGGTCACTGCGTAGGTACCGGCTGTTCTGATTGCAGTTTTTAGGCGGTTTCTCGCAATAATCGAGGCTAATTCTGAGACGGTCATTACTGTCCATTAGACCAGTACCGGATTAACCACGTAACAGAAGGTAGCAAATGCTACGTTCTCAATTTTCCCCCGGACGGCAAAAATCTAGGGTCTTCTTAATATTTGCTACGGGCCTCGCGCTGTCTTAATCCGGCCCTGCATTAGACAATCAAAAAATACACTTAGTGCACACAGAACATAGTTATAGGTCTCACAGACAGATTGCTTCCCCATAAAACTACGACAGACATTGCAAGCCGGTAGTCTGACAAAGATGCATGGTTCAAAAATAATAGCAGATCCGACCTATGCTTGGAAACTGTTCTAAAAGAAATAAATTATTTGGATGGAAATGCAATAAATGCGTTTTTACGAAGTGTTAAATAAGAATGGCACTTGTCGATTTAAAATTTTGTTGCTATTATTTACAGACTCTAAAGTTAATTTTCACTAATAAATTCAGTCAACATTTTTGCTCTAATTTCAGTTTTTAACCATAAAATCATCCTAAACAAATCATAAACGCAGGTATTATTGCAAGCATGGTTTAAGCCATAGTGTCAATATGAGAAAAATATTGACAGTAATAATGTTTCTAGTAGCAACAGTATTTAATTATCATCAACCATGGAGATCAAGGCATTAAACAAATCCAGTTCGTAACAATAGTTTCAAAAGTCACAAAATATAATCATTTCAAGACTGTTAAATTCAGGATAAATACAAAATTTCTCGGAAACCGGACGTTCATTCCCATTTTCACGAATAGTTTAACATATATATATATAAACACGGATTCTGATATCTATATATTCAGTTAAATAGTTGGAAATAATGGAAGGCCTGATGAAATCTTGTCTTTCTCACGGTACAGGTCCACAAAAACCTAATATTACAGAGAGAGGCGTCAGATAAATTGGGCTTAATTCCTTTTCTCTGCGTCTAGTCATGGCCGACTTGGTGATAGACCACTTGGAAATAATGCGCACGGCGCACCTGGAGGATCGTCAACTATTTGCCCTGCAATGCGCCATGGAGGAGAACTGCGTAGCATCGGAGGCGTACCGTATCCAACGGGAATCTCCCAACTGGCATCTGGAGACCAGGCGTTTGCTGCGCTTCACCGCGCGCATCCTCAATGCAGGCACTGCCGACTTCCGACCCTTCGTGCCCAAGCACCTATGGGAATTTCATCTGTGTCACATGTAAGTTCACCTTGCTATAATTAGGAGCACTTTAGGTTACAAAAAGAATTTTTTTTTATTTTGACTGGGACATCATCAAACATTTCCGATCAATTATCAAGAAAACACTGATGTCTGAGAAACAAGACATTAGTTTAAGGGTAGTAAAAAGAAGTACTGAACGCTAAGCATTTCAAATATTAATTTACAATTTTTCAATACAATTTGATAATGTAAACAATTAAAATGAATGTTTGCCAAACAGTTTGTACCAGATGACTTGAGATATCTTGAGAGCAATGCTGCAATGGTTTTCTTTCAGACTTCAAACACTTTAAGTGTGACATTTAGCAACAAACATCTATCAGCAAACACAATTAATTTCATAACAATATCCACATACTCAAGCAAGTTGCTCCAATATTTAAGATTTTTCAGGTCCTTCTTTTATTTCTTTTTTGAACTCTTATTCGATTATAAACTGTATCAAGTACTCAGACTTGAATTTAAAGGTCTCTAATGTAGTTGACAATTAGTGAGTAATAGAGCATCAACATATTCACTTTTGATGAATATACCATATTACCTGAAAACTACAGATAAACAAATAGGCTGTTCTTGTTGCTGTTATTTTTTGGTCTTTAGGGTGCACTGACAGTGTGTTAAACAGGTAGGATTTGGTTATGTACCAACAGCAAATCTCCAATCAAGAATTCAGAATATTAGTACTAAAGTACTCTTGATTCTTGAAATAAAAAGCTTTCTTTCCCCCCCCCCCCCCTTTTTCTTCTTAAGTCACCTTCTCCTATTGGAGGTTGGCGGTCCATATAGCTAGCTCTGAGTGTGAAACTGCAGCATGGAAAAGCCCATTCGGTCATACAATTGAAACATCTCCAAATGTCCATCAGCCACGAATTCCTTCTCCTCCCAACAGATCTTTTCCCTTAAATGATGAGCTGCAGTAGCTGGTACCTCTCGCATCTCATAATGTGTCCTAGATATTGTGTTTTCCTTTGCTTTATAGTGATCAGCAACTCTTTTTGTTTCCCCATCCGAAGAAGTACCTCTTTGGTTGAGACTTTCAGCACCCAAGATATGCTTACGAGACGATGATACAAATACATTTCAAAAGATTCAATCTTTTTCTCTAGATTTTGGTCTAAGGTCCAGCTTTCACACCCATAAAGAAAAATGGAGAACATGTAGCAGTGAATAATTCACATTCTCAATTGCAGACTGAGATCCGATCTTATGAAAAATTTATTCATGCTAATAAATTGTCGCCTGGCCTGTTCTATTCTCGATTTGATTTCTTTCTTGCAGTCACCCTGCTCGTCCACCACAGTGCCTAAATATTCGAAAGAGGATACTTGCTCAGTCTTATTGCCTTTTATTGATAGGGTTGACTGGATATTTCTCTTAGAGAAGACTACAACTTTTGTCTTGAAGGGTTGACAAGCAGACCAAGCTCTTCACTGTGCTGAACTAAATTGTTTATTATGAGTTGGAATGCAGCAAGATCACTGGCTATTACAACAGTGTCATCTGCTTACCTGATAATATTGATAATTTTTCCATTTATAGTGATCCCACTGTTTTCTTTCTCCAACACTTACCTGAAAATTACCTTGGAATAAATGTTGAACAAGTGAGGTAATAGTAAACAGCCCTCCCTCCTGTCCATAATTAATCAATCACAGTAGTGTGAAGTGTTAGTAGATGAACACAGATTGTAAGGAGAGGAAACAAAACAGGAAGAAATAAACATTGGCTTGAATTCAAGTACAACTATATGTGTTGGACAACTAGAAAATGTAACAACCATTTATATCAGCAGCATTAACTTCATATTGATGAAATGCAGTCATCAATATTGTAGCACTGTTTTTCAATAATGTTTCTCAAAATACAATGAGCAGCAGTCACCTGATTTATATTTATAGGAAAGTCAGGCCTCATATTTGTGATTGTATTGATTAACTTCTGTCATAATAGAATAACATATAAAATCATTAAACCTCTAGACAAAAGGGCCCTTATTTTGGTGGGGAAAAAATAAAATAAGTGATGTGCAATAGAACTCCAAATGTATCTTGTTATGACAATAGAAGGCTGATCAATTGTCCCTTGTTTGCTTTCAGAAGTTATATTTGTCTCTCTTATATGAGTTTTATTGAGCACTAAACATTACAGACAATTTTTTAAAAATATTTTCATGGTACTGTAGCTCAGCCAGATTATGGGCCTGTAGAAAATGCGAACAGATTTGGGGGGGGGGGGGCAGGTTACCCCCTGCCCTGATATTCTAAGGCCAGCCCTGGCGCATGGCCCATAGCATTTGCTAACTCTTGCTACGTGGCTAATCTGGCATTGCTGTAGCTGAAATGGCAAACTTTCAAAGGATATCCTGATAAAACTTAAACATTTCAATTGGGAAAAAATGTTAACAGATCTTAAAAATATCATTTAAAAAGGTTATTAAAGTAATGTTAGAATCACTTTTACTTTTTAATTTCCAAAAAAAATAGTGATTTTTATTTCAAACAGGCATTATCACAGTATGGAGGTCTTTGCGACCTTTGATGTTACTAATTCCAATGGTGTGAAAGTGGCTGAAGGCCATAAAGCATCATTTTGCTTGGAAGACAACCAGTGTATGCCAGGAGTGCGTCCATTCTACGCCTGTGCCAATTTTGGAGACCAAGGAATTTCAGTCAACTGTTCTGATATTTATCGCCATAACATTGACTGCCAGTGGGTAGATATATCAGAGCTAAGCCCTGGATTGTATACGTTTAAAGTAAGTTACATTTTGTTTACTCTGCCCTTTAACCATTGAGTATCAAGGAGGAAAATTCTTGAGGGATAAAGAACAGCCACCTCCTCCAAATAGGGTTGTTGTGCCTTAAAGGGAACCATCTTTGAAATTAAATTTTGTACCAGCAAACTGCATAATGCTTCACGCAAATTTCTCATCTTTTCTGCTTACATTTCTTTTTTAGATATGTTCCAAAAGATTATTTAAGGATGTCAACAAGTCTTCAAGTAGTTTCTGTACCATAAGCTTAAGTTTAATAATGGCCCATTAACATGTAATTATATTATTACTGATTTTTACACAGTTTATAATATTTCATTATATTCTGTAACAAGTGTTTTTGAAAAACAAAAACAAATTTCTGTTTTTTTTTTTTTTTTAATTAAAGCAAAATGAGACTACAATGTGAGAGATAAGTATAGGGCAATCAATCTAACAGAAGAACCTGTTACAATAGTTAAGTTTTTACCTAAATTTTGTCAACAACTAGCTCATAATAATTTTAGTCAGTTATTTTATCCACTCATGCCAAAAATAAAGCAGGATGTGTTTAATCATAGCCTGAAGAAGCCTACTCAACATAAATTCACTGTAAACAGCATTTGCTACTTGGTTTGTGAAAATTATAAAGATTTTCAGAATAACTTTATTCACCAGCAGGCCTTAATTCAGTAAAATGTTTCTATACATAGTTATTTGTATGAA
This sequence comes from Vandiemenella viatica, assembly GCA_031002005.1. NCBI lineage: Eukaryota > Metazoa > Arthropoda > Insecta > Orthoptera > Morabidae > Vandiemenella > Vandiemenella viatica. Next base: position 201,631,891 of record CM061920.1, read on the forward strand.
TGAGAATATAATATCAAGTCTCTCTTTTTTTAGGTGTCTATCAATCCAGAATTTAAAGTTGCCGAGATGACATATGAAAACAATGCTGCAGTGTGTTCTTTATACTACACTGAATCTTTTGCACATGTCTTCAACTGCACAGTACAAAGACCATAGGTACAATAATTAGCTTAAGAACTTGTCTTCTTTTATTAAAGTATAAATTTAAAATTTGTGATTTATTTTTTTAATTGTGAGATACTAGGCAAAAGTACTTAAATGCCAATGATGTACTAGTTTTTATATGACATTTAATGAAATAATAAAACCAAAACTATGAGAGAGAAATTTAAAAAGTTTTTCATAGTAATTACCTATAAAATGAAATATACTTAGGGGCAAAAATAAATTACAGTGAATAATTTTGTTAGTGATTATGTATGCCAACAATCACAATTTCCTTAAACACCTATTTTTCTTTGAAATTTTACCTTAAATTCTCTCCAGTTTGCTACTTCACCTACAAATTGAAGCTTCCCGACTGCCTTAGGCCAAAATCAAGTGCTGCTTTATGATTATCTCTTGCTTTGTGTGTAGTACATTTTTTCCCCCATATCCATATTAAACCAGATCATCGATGCCTTATACACTGAATATGCTCTTCACTCATTTTCTGTCCTCTAGCATCTCCAAACTCAGGACCTTTATCATATTAATCACTAAAAGATTTCTATTGTAATTTCTGCCTCCTTTCCACTTTAATGTAGGCCTCACATTATATCACCGTAAGTAGCTAAGGATGTGAACATCATTTGTAGCTCAGTTCCCTCACTTCCCAAGCACATCCCCACATCCACCTAATAAATGAGGTGTGACATTACAGTGATTTCACCCTTCTAAATGTGTAGGCTAGATTTGATGTATTTCCATATTTCTTGTATTTTTCATGGATGGATGATCATATTAATTGCTGTAATTTTGTCAGCTTGTGGTTGAACTAACTGCATTGTTTCCATGTGAGGTGAAAATTGAGTAAATTATCTGGAGTGTAGTAGTTTAAATTACAATCCCACTCCAGCAACTTCCTTATAGGTCCTAGTGTTTTGAGGAACCATCCCATTACTATGGTAGGGGATGTTAGGGAGAAAAAGGCCAGAGCATATGGATTGCATAGCTAATAATCTACCTTAAAATGACAAAAGACAACTATTGGTATAGTAATCCCATTTATCAATCACTGAGGAGTATGCAATATAGTTGCAAACATTTTCTACAAGGACAACTCCAACAGCCTTTATAAATGCTTGTTACAAAACACCTGGCTTAAGTGATCTATTTAAGTATAAATGAATTGTGTACACTAGTGATAGCAATTTGGCATTATGAGAGAGATGGATCCCCTTAAGCAAGACTGAGTGTTTCGGATGGTATAAAACGAGGGGAGGTGACAAGGCATCAGCCTTCAGGGTGGCTGCTTTTGTTATTGTTTTGAAGCTTTGTTAGAGACACTGTGAGCCACAAAAGGAGAACAGTTGAGTTGGTGGCACATGGGTGTGTATAGATACATACATTGCACCAGGAGATGTTGATCATGTAGCAAATGCTTTTGCCCTATGAGGTGGTTCCTGACAGCACAAAAGTGAAAAGAGCTTTTCCTCTGTATGTAAACCTTCCTAACTACAAACTCAGCAACACATGGCACTGCATTTTAAATAAAAGTAACTAAATGAGTGGAATATTGTCCTTGATTCAGTAGAGCCCAAATCACTAATTATTTAACAAACAAGCTGCTATGCCCGTCAAAAATTATGGGCTGGAATGCAGTAGTCTGATATTGCATTTCTTTGCAGTTTCTTAAATATTTAGAATTGTTATTATATAATGCTCATAATCTGGGTTTTGTAGTGTTATACATATTTTGGTTATAGTTCAGCGATACAACTGTAAATCTACTGAATTAATGATGTTTAAAGTATGGAAAAAATTACATTAAAAATAAATTTGGAATTCCAAAACCTTACACTATACCACGTTATATTAATTTTCTTCCACGTTCATATCAGATTCAGCAAAATAAATATGGAACGACTTCCATCCACACGGTGCTTATGAAAGCAGCTTAAATGTTTATAATACTAAATTTATAATGAATTATTCTTAAAAAAGAATGTGTCAGTTGTGATTCTGGTACTGGCTGCATTTCAACTTAACTACACCTGCACTAATATATCAGAAAGGAGAATGGGGGGCTCAGTGGAGAGGGTGAGTAGGGCAGTTGGGATTCAATAACAGGTCATAGGGGAAAACGGGTAAGGGAATGAAGAAGCCACACGCTGCAGAACTTGTGAGGAGAAATAAGTTTGATGTGTTACCAGAGTCAGCAAGGAATAGCAGCGTGCAAGGAAATAAAAGGGTTCTGACGCTAGTTAATAGCAATAGGAGAGGTGTTGGCCCTGTTCTGCAGGTTCAGCTGGGCACAGGCTACCAGTTCACAAGTTTTTTAAACCTAGATCAACATTAGGTCAGGTAAAAGAGGATATAGGTTCACTTTGTAGAAGTTTCACTAATGACGATAGAGTAGTGGTAGTGGGAGGTACGGGGATTAGCACTGATATCAACATGAGTATAGAAAGAGACCTGAGGAAAGCGGCGAAGAAAGTGCAACGTACCATGGTTTAGCTCATGCAGTCCTAAATTGCCATGACCGACCATAGGTGAACCATGCTGTAAGGAGGGAAAACATGGAAATGGAAGTTCCACTTGGGAAAGGCGTTAGTTCTGCCTTGGATGTTGTGCCTGTGACACCAATGATGGATGGAGTTTCACTAGGCATATCCCACACCTAAATACAAGGGGCAAAGGAGTGGTTTCTGAGTTGATAGCTAACACTATAGAGAATCCAATTCCAGTAGTGATGGGGTCAGGACTGTGACTTTTTTATGTTAGGGGCTGCTGGTGAGGGGATAAAAATAGGTGCTCAAAGGGATACCAATTGTAGATCCAAAATGAAAAAAAAAATCACTAATCATACCTAATGCTAAATAAATGGTTGAACCTTTAAAACAATAACAGACGGGGGCAGATTTGGGAGGGTAAGTGTTAACCCTTTCGCTGTGGAAGTAACATCAAGATAGTCGATCCCAGTGCTGATCAAATTTTTTTTTATTTACTTGCTTGCATTACATCACTTTATTGTTAGCAGTAACCCTTTTTTAATAAAAACAATAATATAACCAAAAAAAGTGAATGACATCTAAATACGTCATATGCACCTGGCATGCTAATTTCTCCTCCAGTGTCGAAGGAATCTATCAACATCATATATTTTATAATCAATAAGAAAAGAAAGGGAAATTAACCCACCACATACCAAAGTGGACGGATGTGAGGAGAGAACACTAATGCTGACAAACAACTACACAATATTTCGGCGTCTGCCTAGGCACAATATTTCGGCGTCGAAATATTGTGTAGTTGTTTGTCAGCATTAGTGTTCTCTCCTCACATCCGTCCACTTTGGTATGTGGTGGGTTAATTTCCCTTTCTTTTCTTATTCATATCGCCTAGAAGCCGCTTCCACTTTCCTTAGTTGCATCATATTTTATAATCAATAAGAGTGCATTTACAGGCAGGTAAGATAAATTTTTTTATTACAGAAATGGATCAAATACAGAGTGGCCCAGAAATAGGTATACAGTTACATATACAGCATATTAAACTCATAGGTGTTCAAAATGTCCATCTTTGGCATTAATGCATTCCTGAATTTGTCCCCGACACTCTCACATACAGTGTGACACAAATTCCGATTAGAATGAATTTCGTCAAAAGCATCATCGATGAAATTCTTCCATTGTAGTGCTGTAACGGGTTTTCTGGAATAAACCTTATCCTTTTCTACTCCCCAGAAGAAGAAGCCATTGAAGTTAAGTCTGGGGAACATGCTGGCCAGTCAGTGCTCCCATGTTGCCTAATCCAATGTTGCGGGAATGCCAGATCTAGGTATCTACCGATTGCCAAAGAAAAATGCGATGGGGCCCCATCCTGCTGAAAGAACAATTCCGTGGAGTCAGGCCATGCTTGCAAATGTGGCACCAAAATTTCGATCAACATGTCTAGCCATCAAGAGAACCCACGACACCATTGCAGGATATGCCAACCCACACTGTGATGCCTGGATGAATCAATTGCATACTCATAATGATCGGGAGGATGGCGGTTCGAATCCCCATCCAAGCATCCAGATTTGGGTTTTTCATGGTTTCCCAAATCACTCCAGGCAAATGCCGGGATGCTTCCTTCGAAAAGCCATGGCCGAATTCCTTCCCATTCCTTGCCCCCCCCCATCCTTTCCCATCTCTAAAGACCTCGCTGTTAAGAGACGTTAAGCAGTTAAAAAAAAGTCATAATGACATGGCAATTTTCATCGGTCCAGTACATGCAGTTATGTCTGTTGTCTGTTTCATCTGTCCACACGATTTTCTAAAGCAGGCCTGGTTGTTCAGTCAGTTGATTGCGCATTATCTCACAGATCTGCAGTCTGCCGTCTGGATCGTCCTCCACAAGGCAGTGCATCAGTCTGGTACGGCTTAAGGTGCAGCTGCTGCATCAGACATAATGATGTCCTCCGGATACCCAGCTCTTGAGACGCAAGTCACATGGACTTCATGGACTGTTTATGAATGTAACGGCTATCTTCATCTCATTTTCCTGTGTTGACATTGTGAGCGGTCGTCTAGACTTCCGTGCATTGGCGACAGAACTCGTGGCCTCAAACTTGTCTCTGATGCGATAAATCATAAGACGTGATGGCCCGGGCAAATGAAATTCCTTTTCCCACAACCTACGCATGGTCTCTGCATTTTCATACTTCCAGTAGGTCTTAAGGATCCATCGTCGTTGCTCCTCACTCAGATTTCCAGCCATCGCTTACCCTAGACACGAAATAAAGGGCACAATCAATTGTGTAATCTTAGAAAAATAATCACTTTGTTAAATTGGAACATAAAACATGTAGAGTTACAAATTCTGGCTAAATTAAACACAGGATTCAGAAACCAAAACGAAAGTTTGAGATTTCCACTAAAACCCATCTTAAAACTTTTGTATATATAACTTTATACCTACTTTTGGGCCACCCTGTATAAACGGGACCACTTTTTTTTAAAAAAATGTTATTTACCATAGCAAATGAACCAAGCACATATTATTTCTCAACATAATATCCTGCATTAGAAACACATTTTTTCCCAGCGTATCAGAAGCTTTTCGATCCTGTAATCGTACAGGAAAGGGGGTTACGTCAGTAGTCAATTATGCACGAAGCCCTCCATCGCGTTGTCGTCTTCAAATCATCAGCCTCCCAGTGTTGCTTTCAGTGGTCCAAAGAGATAAAAAATTATAGGGTGATAGGTCAGGGCCGTAAGGAGGACAATCAAGTGCTGTCCAGTTCATTTTCTCAAATTTTGCTTGAGTGAGAGCTGCAGTGTATGGCCGCACGTTGTCATGGAGAAAAAAAACATATCTTATCAGCTGCTCATGTCTTTTTCGGTTATAAGCATGCTTACCTTCATCCAAAAAGTTGCAATAGTATGCTGCGTTGATGATGCGACATGCATGCAAAAATAGTCACAAATTGTCTGTAATGCACGTCCCTGGACAACGATCATGGCTCTCATTTTTAACGGGCTTTCAGGAATCCCTTATGCCAGGCAAACAAACGAGTCCTTCACAGTGTATGATCCACAGAATTTGGGTTGGTTTCTCACCTTCACAAGTAAGAAATTTAATAATTACACGTTGTGCAATTGAGGGGTACACGTCTCACTCTGACATTGTTAGCTGTACTACTGATTGCGCTCCAAATATCAATGAGAAGATCTATTACTCTAAAGAGAACCATTGGCACAGTGGACAGACCTTGGACTGATAGACTGCAAAGGCTACAACAAAGGATGCATAAAGCAAGAAAAGATTACCAATGTTGCCGCATCTCCAATATTAGAGAACAGCTGCTGAAAAGATATAGACAAATTAAAAGTGAATTCCGAGAACTGTTAATACTAACTAAACAAAAATGTTGGGAAACATTTGTGAAAACAAACTTGCATATGGACCCCTGGGGAACCCCATACAAAATTGCAGCAGGAAAGGTAAAACCCTAACTACATTGTCTACTGCGCAGAAACAAGATGGAAGCATGACTACGAGTTGAAGAAATACTGCAGACATATTACTCCAAGAACTCCTTCCAGATGATGAAGTGGAAGATGATGAGATGGATCACAGAGTGCTCCATCTGGAAATGGACCAAAATACGCAAAGTATCACTGAGCCTGACACTCCAGATATTAGCATCTTGGAGTTAGTACAAGCAATTAATGCCATGGCCAGGAACAAAGTTCCGGGTCCGGATGGTATTCCAGCTGAAGTAGTACAAGAACAGGTAGTGCCAGTAGCCCCACTCTGTGTAGGCTCTATAATGAATTGGGGAAGAGTACCAAACATCTGGAAGCAGTGTGAGATATTGATAATCAAGAAGGGAGATGACAAAGATCCAAAATTGCCTAAATCCTATCGACCCATCTGCTTGCTAATCATGCTGGGCAAAATACAAGAAAAGGATCTGTCCAAGAGATTACACGAATATTGGGAGAAGGAAGGAATGAATCCAAACCAATATGGATTCAGAGCGGGTGGATCTACAGAGGATACAATCAACCGGGCACTCAAATCAGAATTACTTGATAGGGATTCTTGTCGATATATCTCGGGCATTTGATAATCTATGGTGGCCTGCACTTTTTGCACAGCTTAAGGAACTTAATTGTCAAAAGAACTTGTATAACACCTTTAAAGATTACTGTAAGAACAGATATGTCAAACTGAAGTATCCATTGAAATAAAGCCCACAGGGATCCATTTGTGGTCCAATATTTTGGAACATTGGTCTTGAACTGGGAATGGCAAGGCTGCAAAGAATGCCGGAACTTCTGGGACTAGTTGCCTTTGCTGATGATCTATTCTTAATTATAGAAGGTAAAACCAGAGCCGAAATGGAGGCCAAACGTGCAAAGGTTCTGCATGAACTCAGTTTATGGTGCAGACAAGTCAAACTAAGATTAGCACCTCAAAAAACCTGTTATATGTAACTGAAAGGCATATTACATAGCAATCCAACCATTAAAACAGACAGAGTTACAATAAAAAGAAGTCATTACAGTCGATACTTTGGTGTGAAATTAGACACAAGTCTAAATTTTATGGCCCATACAGAGGAAGCATGTGGGAGAGCCACCTCAATCATGAATAAACTAATCAGTATGGGGCAAAGGCATTTACAACTTTCACCACTTGTTATTCAAACATACCACAATAAGAAAAGATAATACACACACAATACAATATTAACGTCAATTGTAGGGTATGCAGCCAACGTCTGGGCAATACACCTTAGAAAATAAAACCCCGAAAACTTTTGATGAGGACACAGCAAAGTATTCTACTGAGGTTGAGTGGTGCTTACAAAACATCAGCAACTGATGCCCTTACTGTGGCACTTGGGGTGTGGCCACTGGACTTGGAAGTTCACAAGTGGGGAGAAAATACTGGCTCAAGAAATGAATCTGGAACAGGTAGAGAAAATCATGGGAGCACCAGCAACAACAGCTGCATAGGTAAACAAATTTTTATAAGAAGAATGGCAGCAAAGGTGGGATGTTAGCACAACAGGAAGAGGAAAGTATGATATGTTTCCAAGTATCTGTGAATGGCTCAAAATGTCGCATCTTCTCCCATCACCTGGGCTGGTACATTGCACAACGGGTCCCATACAACAGTGAACTGCAAAGAAGAGGAATAGTGGACAGCGGTAGCTGTGACTGCGAAAACAAGGGCACTCCTGAACATGTTGTATGGGAATGTGTTTCAACAGCAGAACAAAGAGCGCCATACCAGCAAATATTACAGGGCAGGTGCATTTTTGATATATTGTGTGACCAGTAATTATGGTACTTTCTTGATGCGGCTTGTAATCTGGCCTCACAAGCAGCCAAAGAAAGATTCTTGACACTTAGAAACAGTCTAAACTGACAGAAATAGTTTCAATTGACAGTGACCAATGAGCAAGCAGTGACTATTCCTGAAGAAAGAAACTCCCGATGGGTCGAAGGAGGACACTTCTACTTCCAGGAGTCATCTCCTGAGGGAGGTAAGTTACTCTGAAGTGGCTGTGCCAGGAGAAAGTGTGTAAAAGTATCATAAATGTCCAAAGTGAGAAACAGTGATACAACAGTGCAGTAAGTGATTTGTGTATACGAATGTTTCTTTGTTTGATTATATATAGCAGTATCTGTGTGTGAACGAATTTTACTCAAATTACTAATTTATATCTTTATATATAAAGATGAATGTATGTATGTTTGTTTGTTCGTTAGTTTGTTTGTTCTTCATACAAATCCACAGTTTTCATCCGATCTCGGTGAAACTTTGCACACTTATCCTTTGTTGGTTGAAAAATTATCTGTATAAATAAGACATGTTGTCTCATAACTTTGAAATATGGCGATAGACAGACACGTTGGATATGGATGTCTCCGTACCGTGTTTCCGTGAAGTGGGCTGGCAGCTCAGAGGTTAAAGCGCTTGCTTACGAACGTCTTGGTCTCCGGTTCAAATCTCCGTGGAGGCTAAGATTTTTAAAAATTGTTTTTCATCATAAGAGTCAGGCCTGGGCCGTAGGTTATTCGGATCGAATGTTAAACCGTAGATATTAGAAAGTTAGGGGTGCAATGCGAGGCAAATCGTAGGTAGTCTTGCAATGTTGTAGGTGTACACTTTTTTAGGTTATAATGATCCCTCAGGTGTTGTTCGCAGTCAGTATGTGAGTGTGAACCACAGTAATATTATTATAAATACAGAAGTAAGTCTCTGTCTTTTTCTTACATTTTGACGACTAAATGGCAATACCGTTGTGATGTAATTTTATAAGGAAATTTATATGAAGGGCACAGGATATTTTTTCCAGTATGATTAACAGTTGTAGTCACGAAATTTTGAGACCTTATCGAATGGTGACAAAAATATGTTGGAAATTTATTCTCTTCAAGAGACAGGTTCGACGGTACAATGATATAGTGTTAGCTTTCCTGTCATATTATTCCGACTCGATATTGTTTGGGGCCAATCCTTCGTTACCAACAACTCTCTATATTTAATTCTGGCAAAAAAATTCTTAATCCACGCGTACAAAGTCGCGGGTACGAGCTAGTATATATATAAAACACTAACACCTATCAAATACATTCTTACACATTGTTAATTTAATTATGTAACCAACTTTCATGAAACTTGATATGTTTATGTGTCACAAACTAGTCTTACATCCTGAATGATATTCAACTGTTATTTTCAAACTAGAATTTTATCATATGTACTTCTTGTAATATATTGGAAATATGACCCCAGAGAAGAAACTAGGTGCTGGGCTATTGTGTATCAGGATATTAAAAAAAAAAAATAAAAAAAAAATGGATGCCCAGACGGGGATTTGAATCGACGTCCTTCCAAATGCGAGGCCAGAGCGGACACTGAATAAATTGTTCATCGAGACACACACTTTCTTTTGTATCGATACTTTGAGAAATAGAAATTTCATTGATACACACCTTATTGGTGAGATTTACAGTAGTGGGTATTTTACAAACTTGCTCATTATTATTAAATGTGCGTATCTCTGCCATTTCAGCTACAATGCTAGGATGTAGTTCACCAGCAACAATTTGTTCCATTACATCATCAGTTACATATTGGTTACAGGTATCACTTTAGGGACAACTCTCATCTTTCGCAACTATGGGTGGCAGACACACTTCAGTCTGAAATTTACCTTGAATATTTTAAATGGTCAGGTGCTACGTCTTCTGTAGTCCTGGGAAAAACATCAAAATTATCCTTATAACTAAAATTTTAAGTGACTTCTTCACTGTGAATACTGGTGTTTACTTCAGAACATACCTCTTTTACCTCAACTTCCATACTATCAAATGCTTCACCAGAAGTTACACGAGTTTCATTAGGAGCAATACAAATATTATTGTCAGGGCAATATGCTTTCTGTGTTCTGGTATCCTATATTGGAATTGAACTGTAAGAGTCACTGGTCTTCCCAAAGTTAACGTTTAAAAAAGTGACACCTAGATCTATTTCAACAGGAATTTGTGTATGTTGATGATTATTAGGTGTATCTGCTGAATTATTGTGTTGTACATTAATACTAATTTCAGTTGGACAACTGTTTAATTTCCTCTTGTCCCCAGAAATTTTCTCCTCATGTGAAATAGAACTCATTGTGTATTTGAAGTTTTTTGTTTCTCCAAGAACTGTATCAGTGGTTACTTGAGTAAAAATAGCCTCATTCTCAAAAACTGATTCACGAAAGTATCTGATGCCATTTTTTCTACTGTGTTATTTTAACTTCTCTGTTATAATCATATTTAATTGCATCTGCTTCAAGTCTCCCTTCTTGTATTAAATCATGTTTAATGTGTTTTATGACACTTCTTGTATTTTCAAATACAACATTTAATTCATTGTTAATATTAGTACTGCCAATGTACTTGAGGAGGTGTATTCCTAATAAAAAAAACTTTGTATCTGTAGCTCGATAACTTCCAATTCTGAACATGTATCAAGGTGCTCTGTATCAAATTTGTAAAGAATATTGAATGATCCTGAAGACACAAATTCATATAATAAAAAATCACACTGATCAACAAAGTGGTATAACAGTTATAAATTTCATTAAGTAAAGAATCAAATTTTTTTTGTTTATCCAATGGATATAGTGTTTGAAATACTGTATAGTATTCACATGTTCTCTACACATGGAAAGTAAGCTATAGCCCGACCAGTGTGGTGGACAGGCGATTTTTTTTTCCTCTCACCCTGCCACTCCCGACAGGAACATATACATTGTGGGTAAGACTCTTCTGTCATGTGAGCAGTAGCATACATAAATAAGACTCTCAGCAAGGGTATATACATATGTACAATTTATTCACATCAGACTTATGTATACTGATAACATTCTTGACTCCCCTTAACTCCTCCATAGGCCAGATTCTCATTACTTGGTTCTACTACTTTAATTCCCCATTACGTCACTTCAACGGCTTTCTCCCACCTGTTATGGTGACTGTTGTTGGCGTAGACTTCTGGCTACCCCTACTGTAGACTGCGGCTCGCTTCTAAGTCCAGCCTCGCCTAGCTTCATTACTCCATAGCTGTCAAAGACGATCCTCCTGCAAGAGAGAGAGAACGGCCGACCAATCGACCAGGTTCGACCCCTCTCTACTAGTGCACCTGGGTTTTGATCGCTGCTCCCCTCCATGGATACAACAGTGGGGAGAACCTCCAGCCAATAGCAGTGATTGCTTCCCTACCATCTTCTTCCCAGTGCCATCATGCTCCAGCTTAATTCTGCTGACACTTTGACCCACTTTACTGTCATTGCTATCTACATCTCCACATTCCAAAGCCTCTAACTGTTTTGATTGTCTGTTGTAACTGCCCAGGTTCTGACTGCCACTGTATGCAATCAACTCTTGCCCAGCTTTAGTAAAATTCCCCCAGACTGACCACTACACCAGGTACATATGATCTTCATGATGAAATTGTGAGTGCACAAGGGTAATGCTGACAAAAACAAACATAAATTTAAGTTAGATTTATAGCAAGCATTAATGTGGAAAAAAAACAAAACAGTTTTTGTCTTATTATCAAAATTGGCCAGTTAATTTACGATAATACTGCATAAAGTATACAAAATGTACTGAATATTAGTTACAGGAACTATCTTAGTAATATCGCGCATACGTAAAAAAAAAAAAAAAAAAAAAAAAAATGTAACTCGCAGAGAAAGGATGTTATAACCTTGAGGCAAGATGTTCGCGATTATACCGTCGCAGTTAACAATCAAGCAAGGTTTGTACAGTCACAATGGTAAACAACAGGGTACAATTTTACTGCACAAATCGGTTTTAGCAAAACAAACTTCTGGAAAATAGCACATGCAGGATATTTTTGTCAGTAAATTACTGATAGAAGAAAATGTAAGCAGCTAGAATTAGGGGCCAGTAGAATCGGCAAAAAAGTCAGTCTGCAAAGGATAGATGGTTCTCGGCAAATGTGAGAACTCGACCGACTTGAACTTTATTACTCTCAATATTTAATTGACTGACGAGATTTGTTGCAATAATTTGCATTGATTATCACTTAGCTGTGGGTCATGGCAATGTAGCCATGTGTCATCGCTGACCACTGCAGTTGTCTGTAGTGATGTGATGCCGCCGGTGTGGTATTCATGAAGATCTCAATAATCGTCGTAGCCGTGGTAATGTAGGATGGAGTAGTTGTTCCACGATGTTCGGGAACCGGTAATAGATGGTACCACTGATCTGCCCAAGCAACTGTTGCTGCACGTGTTGTTGTAGTTGACTATTGATCTGCTACTATTTCTAACTGCACTAGCGATGGATTACTGCTAGCTTACTGCACGAGTTGCCATATAACAATATATTGTCACCATATAAGTATATATTGTCACCATACAGTGATACTAAGTGATAATAAAAGCATTGCATGCTCTGTGGCAACTACACAACTTTATTACAGTTTAATAACGGAAAAAATTCACAGTGATTTCCCATTCAAATGTTACACTGAAGAAAATACTCAAGGATTTGTCATTAGCGATAGGTATACTACATCAATAATAGTTTATTTAAAATCACAAAATTCCCAGTCCAGTACCAGTCACATATTACAGTGTGCTACACAATGGACCTCACTCCCACAGCTTGTAGGTTTGTAATTACGAAATATCTACTTTAAACAACACACATATATCGTCGCCGACATAATCAGGGACAGTCAATCAGATCTAAGATCACATGGTTTGATTTTGCATATCACAGAATAGCTTAGGATGGAAAATGGCACGACTAGTAATCCACATGGCTACAGCACTAACTTCACTCCCGTCCATGAGATGCTTCTGCACAGACCGATAATTTCAAAATTACTGTCTGTTCCTAACATGGCCACTTGCTTCTTTCATCCTTCGGCCAATTATAGCTTCTCTTATTGTCATATGGGTCTATCTAGCCACTTGTGTATTTCTTTCCCACTTAGAACACCAAAAATTACTTCTTAGTTAAGCCTCTCTCCACTTTATTCTTATTGCTCTATCTTTCTGGCCAGCACTTTCTCGGCCACCCCGTCACCTGTACCTGACACTCGCATTACATGTTGATACATCACTGCCTCTGAAACCTGTCATGTTCTGTACCATTGATTTTGTTTTTTCATTCACTATAACATATTCAATCAACAATCTCAGTCCTCTGGCACACCATGTACAGGTATGTTTATGAATTTATTTTATTTATTTATTTTGGAGAGAAGGTGGGTATAATCCAGAATTTATTATAGCTGCTAAGTTCCCACAATTTAATCCCATACTTGTTAAGTCCCCAAAGCTTCTGACCACATTTTCAATTCCCTGATTGCCTATTCTGGCTCTAAGATCTCCTGCTAAAATTAGACAGTCCGATTTAATGGCCCAGTCAATCTCCATTTGTAGGATATGGTAGAACTGTTCTGTCATTCTCTATTACTTCCTCTGGTGTATATAGGCCTATTAATGTAAGATATCTTAGAATCTTAAATTGTGCACTAACTGTCTTTTCATTTACATACTTGTAAGAAGCAAGAGCTGTCTTCCACTTTTGGTCTATTAATAGTCTCACATCTGCAGATGCCTTTTTTTCTTGTTCGACTGTGCTGCAAATTAACTTGTATTCATTCCAGTCTGTGGTGCCCCTCAATGTAGTGGTCTTGCTGATTACTGTCTGGTTGATATTTTTGGCTCTGATTTGTATTTCTAATTCTAACTCTTTCGTGCTGAAACCTATCACATTCCAGGTGGCAATCTTCAAAGTATCCGCAATATCAAAACCTTTTCTCTTTCCATAGTTCATAGCCTAGTTGATCCATCCAGTTTTATTCCCTGAAACTTATGAGTAAGTGCTGTTTTCACGTAAATGGGTTACCTGCCCTTTGTACAACCCCCAACCACGAGGACCAGGGTTTTCCTTCCCTTAACTGGAGTGTCCCAGTTTTAAAGCAGCAGGTGGTTACCTTCCATACTCTCCCATTAGTTACACTCCAAGGAGTGCACCAAGTGTGGCAGGTGAGCAGTAAATGCCCTGGCCTTGCATTCAGGAGGACACCAGTTTGAATCCCCATCTGGGCATCAAATTTGGGGTTTCCATTGTTTCCCCAAATCACTCCAGGTGAATTCTGGGATGCTTCCTTCAAAAGGCCATGGCTGAATTCCTTCCCATTCCTTGTCTGCAGTCCTTTCCCGCCTCTAATGACCTCAATGTCAACGAGGCATAAAGCCAAAATTAAAAAACAAACATCCAAGTAGTGCAATGCCCAGGGGCCATGCAGCTTTCGCCTCCACGGACAGGGGAGTAGGGTTTGCTGGAACAGCTCTAAAATATATCATAGAGGCATTTCTCAAGGTTTTGCAGTCCCAGCCCTTCCAGCATGGGCTGAGGTCCTTGAGGCCATCATAATCTTTGACCCCCACAGATGACATAATGTTATATAATAGGATCAAACCAGGAAGAGACAGTGAACAGCTGCAGGTTAGCCTGGACAGGATATAACTGGGTAGCTCAACATGGAATGAAGAAGAGTCAGCTTATTATGTACACAAACAAAAAACAAGTTTATTTAAGATTGTAGGGTGGGTAAAGAATTGTCTGTTGAAGACTTGAAGTGTAATTATTTTATAATAAAATCAATTACATGAGATACATTGGACAATTGGTAAGAAGAAATTTCAAAATTCTCTATATACTGGCAAGGGTGAAGTGGAAATATATCAGAGAAGTGAGGAATTTGGAATACAAAACTCTGGTCAGACCGTTACTTGCTTTTCATTATGCTGTTGGGTTAAGCTCTTAGTCACTCGCTCTACTGACCCATATATTGGCTATGACAAGTTGTCAGTGGTTAAGAGGGAATTACAAATTTATGCAAATGTCATATTCAGTGGACTGGAGAGGAAGGGATGAGGTGAAGGGGAAGAGGTTATTTTTATTTAAATTTAACTCAAAATTA
This sequence comes from Vandiemenella viatica, assembly GCA_031002005.1. NCBI lineage: Eukaryota > Metazoa > Arthropoda > Insecta > Orthoptera > Morabidae > Vandiemenella > Vandiemenella viatica. Next base: position 201,647,062 of record CM061920.1, read on the forward strand.
AAGAATTTCTCTAATTTACAACTCACTTAACTCTAAAAGAACTATTATTCTGGATTTTGGTAATGATAGGAAACTGAGAATGTGAGGTATGCTCAGCATGGCAATGTCAGAGCAGGTACACTGTCTATTTTTACTCACTTTGTGTATTGTTTTATAAAATTATTTATTTTAATAGTTCTGTGTCAAGTGTGTGTATTTGGCCATGTTGTATCAGTTAATTAAGTACTATGTAGTGAAAAAGTTTGAGGTTCACTACTTACTATTGCAGTTCGGACCACTGAGTACGAAGATTTTTATCTCTGCATAAACAGAAAGTACAAGCAGTATTTAGTGTTGCCCAAATGCAAGAACAAGACTTGGCCAGTCTTGGTCTTGCATCAATACACCTGGTCTTGGTCTTGGTCTTGCAAAAATGCAAGACCAAGACCAAGACTGCAAGACCAAGACCGATTTTGGGCAACACTAGCAGTATTATTATTCATATCTTCCCCAAAGATATTGGTTGCCAATTCAAAGTTATTGACTTAACTTATCATTCTGAACAGTAAAGAGATATCAGGTTCTAACGTTAATGGCATAAAAGTCAAAACAAGTTCAAATTCACTGATTTTAAGTATCAGAATAAAAATTCACTATTCTCTGATAGCAATATTACTATCAGACTTTGAACCTTTGTAAAAGTGCAGATTATTTACAAAGAAACTTTAACACTCATGCACAATCATTCAATCACCATATAATTTTTAAAGTCCCCATAACACCATTACAAAATATTACATAACCGGTATATATTTATTTAGAAGCCATCTAGCCTTGCATTCTAATGATACTGCCTCCCAACACTGACCAACATAATGACCTTCACTATACCGTGACAGCTGTAATAATGCTCGGAGAGGCTAACCCACGTCTCTATTTATAGGCAATGTTAAGAAGTAATCTTTGCTTAGGGTTGGAAAGAATTCTTAAGCTGTGACCATTCCAGATACTAAGTTTCTTGATACTAAATTATAATAACATAATCTGAAGTTGCAGTAATTCACTATCTTGGTCACCAATCCGCTTTTATTTCCGAAACACATAACAGGTTTCAGATTGACATCAAAATTAGTCCACTGTAGATAAAAATTGCATATTCTTCAAATTTTTTAGAAGTTAATATTGGTATCAGCATGTTAACCTAAGGCTGGCATCAGAAACCTTTGAATCTATGTGAAGCTACACTTCAGAAAATTGTTCACAAATCACCAATCGTTGCAGAAGACAAAGTTAAAGTTTTCAGCTCTTGGTGAAATAAATTTGAAGCAAATGCCTATCATCTGACTGCTTAGCATGAAAATCACTTGCTACATCTACAAAGAAAATCACGAGCCTGCATTTGTTATTGAGTGCCATGATTCCAAGTTCACCTCCTAAATAGCAAGTGTTGCTGCCTATTCCAAAACAACACACACATGTTCGGCACAGTCTATATGTGGTGATAGATGCTTAACAACCAGGAAAAAGGTGGTGTTTGTAAAGGAAAAAGTGTGTGAACCACTTTCTTAATCTGCTAACTTTCTCAGATTTAACTGAAATTTAGGTATGTTGCAGACCCAATTTTTCTGAATTTTTTATCCTATTACAACTTCTATCTTAAATCGCATAGGTTTCTTGTTATTAACTTGAGAATTTCTATTCCTGATATCAGCTAATAACTTTTGAAATATTTATTCTACCACTGAGATCTTTGACTCAATGAATTTCTTAAAGTTTTTCCTATCATCTGGTGTACGTTGTTTTACTAGACTCATTCTTCTTTGAGTGTAAATTTTTAATAAATGTCAACTATCCTTCAAAATCATTTATTTCCCGCCCAGATAAATGTGCCAAAATATTTGTGAATTAATTTATCATTAACTACATTTTTGTTTGAAATGAGATAAACACTTTCTTTCCTAGAAAAAAATCATTCAGCGTCTAGTATTTATCTTTCTCTTCTAAAAAAATTCTTTATCATCATGATTGTGCACCTATCTTTTTATGATTCATTGTGCTAATCATGTAGCCCTACAGGAAAGATAGAATTTTGAAAGCTACAATTCCGTTTTAACCCCTTAAAATTTGCATTTATCTATAACGAATATTACAGACTTATTCTACGAGTTTTTTTCTTTCATCTGAACCTACTTTTAACTTTATAGCTTTATTTTTAACAGAAATAGAGACATTTATTTCTCTAAAAAAAAAAAAACTATTTCTATTTTGACTATTTTGTTCTTATGTGTCTCTCTATGTCAACAATATGTTTATAACCAAGTAATATTCTTTTGATGAACATAATTTTCCTCCTTGTTGACCCACATGGTGCAAAAACCATTAAAATTGCCGTATCTCTTTAAATAAAAATTTTTGGCCATGAAGACTGTAATTTAAAATTATCTAAATTTTAAGCTCTCTCAGTGGAAACGAATTAAGAAGATTCTATCAAACTAAACTTTTGACTTTCTATTTTTTATGTTTCCTTACGATATAAGTTGAATTTTCAAGTTTAAAAGTCCTTTATTACTAAGAAAATGCTTATACAAGTCATCTACTGTACTAAAAGTCATGGGATAGACCTCCTCTGCTAGTTTTAGAAAGATGCACACTTCTATTACAGCAACCTCCAGAAACCCACACGTAATTGATTTTTCATCTCTAAATCTAGCGATTACCCTCTTGGAGGCCTGGGTCCACCATCTTACGCACCCAAAATATGATATCTGATTTCTAAGAGATTTCTCAAAGTTCATTAAGCTTCTACAAAATGTAGTCCTAATTTTTTCCAACATTCTTTAAGAAATTCCAAATATCTTAGCTGCTTTAAGAAAAATTCTCAGTACATTTTCCATACTTAGAACTAAATGTTGAAATTGTTGCAGCATGTAATATATGGCAGAGAGACCGCTTAAACTAGAAATCACTATTTTTGTGGAAGGAGCTACAGAATGTTCTATAAACAGGTATCACTGAAAGAGAACAAGTATTACCACATAAAACAAAATGGAGAAAAAACAGGCTTTGCTTCTTCAATAGTTATACTGATTTTTAAAAATAATTGTTACAAAAACTCATGTAAAATTAGTACAAAAATACAATGACCATAAATTGTCATACTGTGTTAATGTTTATGTACATACAATACTGATAAAATATATTAAAATTCAGTAACTGATAGATAACAGTTTCAGTTTTGCTAATAATTAAATCAAAATTGATTATTAGTGTAATAATGTACAATCTCTATAAACGTGTGAAAAACAATTCATTTCAGTCAACAAAGTGAAAGCCTTCAATACGACTGGGTGGTTTGCAGTGTTTGTGTAGTTGAAATCTTCCATTCACTAACACGCATACCTGAAGATATAATCTATAACATTGTTGATCCTACAAGCACTGCACTGGGCCACGTGATCTTTCACTATCACCATGTCAATTTCAAGTAATAAAAAAAATACAGCACCATTTACCAACACAGCTGTTTGTCAGAGATAATCATCTTCAGAGTTTTCTTCGATAAAAGCCTAAAATGAAATGAAGAAAAATTATCATACCTTTTTAAAAAAAGCTTCAAAAGTATTACAATTTAGTACAGTCAACACATAAATGCATTTAGATCCGATTCCAAATACACTGAACAAACTGTTGAATCAGAGACAGCTAGACTCATACAAATGTGGTGCTGCAGACAGTTGTGTAAACAGAAAGAAAATTATGTAAGCAGAGATTCAACAATATAATGAGTCAAATATGGGTATGATAAACGATATAAGTGTATTTGGTCATGGCAAAATTGTTGGCGTCCAACAAATGGATCACTCAACCTCAAAAGTTGAGCAGGAACAGATATTCATGAACCACTGTATAAAGCATGTACCACAAGTACACTGGTTCTAGTATAAAGTACATGTATATGATTTAGAGGACAAATAAAATACTACTACTACTAGTAAATATTGTGACCTGTGACAGACACCAGCATTTGGTTAAGCATGGTCATGATTGGCAAATTCATACTGTAAACACGAGTAACAGTGCATCATATCACTTGGCAATTTAAAGCTGGTACATGGCAATGTGCAAGCAACTACACAATCCAGAATCATCTCCTCACTATATAGTACATAAGCAATTTTAACACAAGTGCATCTCTGCTGACAATATACCATAGGGTATTAGCATGGGCAGCACAAGAAAATTTCCACAGAATCCCAGAAATTAATTAATTGGTTGGTTGGTTTAACTGTGATATTTCATCTGCCCCTCAGTTTAGGGGGTTGAGGGGTTGGCTGGAAAACTACGCTGGGTTATGGGGGAGGGAGGGGGAGGGGGGTATTCCCCTTTTCTTTCATATTATTTGACACAGTTAAAATGAGGTATAGAGCACACAACAGCATCTAAATATTTATTTCCATCATTTAATTATCTCCGTGTGTAATTTACGATAGTCTAACAAGAGAAAACAGTGCAAAATGTTTTCTCAAATCAATACGGAAAAATGCTACATGCTATGAGAGGGGGGGTAGATACAAAAGCCAATTTGGGCTACATAGGAGGGGGAGAAGGGGGGTTCAAAGGAGGCCAAAATGGAGCTACGTGGTTTATGGACCATCCCCAGTCCCCGATTTCCTTACCCACGGAAGTATATAACCATGGTTGCTTCTCCCTTCCCTGTACCAATATTCATACACATTGCACCACCAACATATGTCTTATGCCTTCTCTTAACCCACCTTCTGCCTTTCACTGACTTTCAACCAATCTCCTTTTTCATATCAGTTACTGAATCCAGCTGCCCTCAGTAAAAATGTTGCTTAGACTGATAAGTCAAGATTCATTCTGGTATATGCTGATGGCAAACTTTGAGAATGTCACAAATACCAAGAAGCAATGGATCCTTTTTATTCAACAGATTACACTTCGAACAGTGGAGGTGCCACTATACTCTGGGAACCATTTATTTGGATTGAAATGGAATCCTCAGTGTATGAGAAATCAGCCCTCACAGGTAAATGTAACCAAAATATTCTTCATGATCGTGTACTCCTACGTGTTTATCTACAATAAGTCCACAGAAAATCTCTTTTTTCAATAATATCATGCACTGTGTTGTTGCTTCCAAATAATATACGAATGGTTGGATGGAAACATCACAGGTGTGAACTTGCTTCCCTGGCTGAGCACACTTAGGATGCCACAAAATGAAATGTTCGTCTCTGAAGAACCTCCTCCATCAAATCTGAACTGCAGGAGAATGTTCAGGAGTGATGGATCTGTATGGCAACCCAACACTGTCAATCTCTTTTAATGTTCATGCCAAATGAATAGACCCTGTCATCAAGGCAAAAGGAGTGCTACCAACTTCTGGATGGATATCTCTAATTCAGTTAACCTCCAGGTACACAGATGGATGAAGAGTAACTTTATGAAGCATTTAGAGCGGTCTGGTGGCTCGGTGGTTAAGCGTCTGACTGGAGATCGAAAGGTCCCCGGTTCGAGTCCCTGTCTCGGTAGGAATTTTCAAAGACGCTTAACCTGACCTTCACCTCTGGCACAGCTACCTGTGTAAAGTGAAGTACATCAGAATGCTTCTGTGGTTCGGATTCCGCGTTAAACTGTAGGTCCCCTGTACCTGGCAGGATTGTCGGGTTAGGTTATGGCGGCTACAATAAGGGCGAAATGTGTAGCCAATAAAAAAAAACTATCTCCAGGTCATTACGACCACACAGAATTATTATTATTAACAACATAATGACAAGTATTGGAACGGTAATCAGCTAATATGACAGTCTGAAAATCAGAGAACACTGAAGAACTACACAGAAACTGAGAGTTTAGACAGAATAAAAATAACAGCTGGAAATAATAACAATGTAAATAACCTTTTTGAGTATTCAATAAATTTTTGGCTGATTCTTTTTTCTGGATGTAAAATAAGAAGAAATCATTTTTTTAAAAACAATTTAAATTCTTGTAGTCTTATGACCAGGTGACAGAGTTTTGATTTGGTGCACTTTTCATCTCTGTTGTGGCAGTTACACATGTAATCCAAACCACTAAGTGTCCTGGCATCAAGGACGCATTTAGGCTTTGTGGGCCCCTAGGCTATACTTGTGGTGCAGGCCCCTGTCAGTCAGCAGTCGTGTAACAATTTATGGGCGACCTTAGATAGCCTATGCATAAATGTTGCCCTGCCTGGCATACCTCATACGGTTAATGAAAGCTCCTAACAATTCCTGGCGGTTATGAGATTTGAACCCAGAATCCTAGATTTTGTAAGCCACTCATTTATTAAATAAAGAATGTTTATTGTTATTTGGGAGTTTCCTTGGCCTTGAAATAACTACCAATGAGCAACTAAATTCTAGCATCGTCAAATGTAATTCTTGTGCACTGAGTGTTCCATACACAAATAGTGTATTAAATCAAAATAACAAAAAAATTGTAAAAATTATTTCGTAATATAAAGTATTCCCAGGACCTTCCACAAGGGGAGCACGTCTTTTAGATGCAATGTTTTGAAGTCACCCTCACCAATTTCAATAAAACAATCGTTTTTAATTAGAGTACATTATGATTTTAACAATATTATCTTTCAAATGGTGTATAAAAATGGGAGAGACTATATTTCGCTCTTCCAACTAAATGTCAATCACTCCGTCACATAATGCACCCCATTTGCACAGTCGATACTCTGGTGACTGAATGATTCCTGGTATAAGGTGTCATCCACTATTTGCCAATGTCCTTCTGAAAGGAGGGCAGAAAAGTTTGTTGACCAGAAATAGGATTACCGTCAAAAGTTAATTATCTTGTCTGCCATCTGTTGAAAAGTAATTAGACTCCCTAAATGCTTTTGTAATAAGAAGACAGCTGTCTTCACAGGTTTGCAGCCAGACGGCGTTATAAAAGCAACATTTTGATGATGTTCTCTCATGTTTAAATCATGTATGTATGATTTCAAAGTGTATAAACCTTATGAAGCAAACAGGATTTCTCTCAAACATAGTGTTTTTATAACTCCATCCGATTACAAAGTAGTGAAGACAACATAGAAGCGATACACTGGGAAAAGTTCTATTCACACAAATGTCACTAACCACCTTCAAGACATAAAAATTTAATAAACACCTGAACATGAATTCACCCATTATAGTGTTTATGGCTGGCAATCCTGTCATAGAGGCCTCATCACCTGCCAGCTGTGGGACTTGTACCCTCAGCTATGTATATATATGTATAATTAATTTAAAATAAAGTTGTTCAATAAGTTCAGTATGATTGTAGTTGAGTATTAGATAATGTAGCATCATACGCCAAATAAATAAAAATTGACAAAAAAAACTCCAAACTGTAAAAACCAAATAAATAGAAGCTAGATTTGCTCTTTCAATGGTTTATGGTATGATTGGTCCAATGTGTTTATATATATTTGTTGGATCGAGTGTATGGGGCAAAGCTACTAGATGGCGCCACAGACGCAGCACGCAGGATGCCAGTGCCACAGCGACTGCAGTGACACCTACGAGGAGCTACTTAACAGCAGCAGACGGAGCACATGGAGCTCTCTCCATGCCTGACCATCGAGGCAGCATCATTCCGCTATCTTTCATTGTGTACTGTGAGACTGAGTCTAATAAACTGGATCTTGTGTCAGCTGTGTTCTCATAGCTACTCTCCACTGTCCGAGGGATATCCACAGCCTACTTTCGCTGGTGAGCCATCTACCTCGAACCGGGAACTCCATTCAACCCGCCCGATTCCTGATCTTTCCCGGATGGATTTGACATATTTTTTAATATTACCTTTTATTATCATTACATTTGTGTAGAGTGTTATGATAAAAGTAATTTTTCTCACTTTTTTACCTCCAGCATATTCACTTTGTCTTCAATGATCAACAACCATTTCAATATATACAGGGTGTTACAAAAAGGTACGGCCAAACATTCAGGAAACATTCCTCACACACAAACAAAGAAAATATGTTATGTGGACATGTGTCCGGAAACGCTTACTTTCCATTTTAGAGCTCATTTTAGTTTCGTTAGTATGTACTGTACTTCCTCGATTCACCGCCAGTTGGATTGGTAGAGGCGGACCAATTCCATGGCCCCCACGCTCTCCTGACCTCAACCCTCTTGACTTCCATTTATGGGGGCATTTGAAAGCCCTTGTCTATGCAACCCCGGTATCAAATGTAGAGACTCTTCTTGCTCGTATTGTGGACGGCTGTGATACAATATGCCATTCTCCAGGGCTGCATCAGCGCATCAGGGATTCCATGCGACGGAGGGTGGATGCATGTATCCTCGCTAACGGAGGACATTTTGAACATTTCCTGTAACAAAGTGTTTGAAGTCACGCTGGTACGTTCTGTTGCTGTGTGTTTCCATTCCATGTTTAATGTGATTTGAAGAGAAGTAATAAAATGAGCTCTAACATGGAAAGTAAGTGTTTCCGGACACATGTCCACATAACATATTTTATTTGTTTGTGTGTGAGGAATGTTTCCTGAAAGTTTGGCCGTACCTTTTTGTAACACCCTGTATAGAAGGTAAGCTGCTTGTGCACTCACTAGCTTTATCGAACATATCATGTCTCTCTCACATTATAAAGTAATAACCTGAATCATTGTGTAATTGTATTCCTCCTTAATATTTCCCCATATTTGGTTGGTTCCAACAATCATACATCCAATTTTTGCAAGTAAACAATCTGATTCCTCAAACTCCATCCCCCCCCCCCCAAAAAAAAAAACTACCTGTAATAAACAAATTTAAGATTTCAACATGATTCAGTTTTTGTCTTTTTTTAAATAGATAACCACATTACGTAACACACTTTAGATGTTAACATTTTATGGGTACATTTGTGTATTGATTAAGCCATGACAAGTCTCTAACAATCTATTTTATTGAAAAATTTGACAACTCATGCAAACCCTTATATGTCAAACAACACAATGCACATAATGCGCTGCTGTAATGGCTAAGAGATGTTCAATGACAGCTAATGGTAACTCTGGTTCACAAAGAAGGAAAGCAAATAAGTTTAAGTACCACATAAGCTATCAAAACAAAAATGGTTTATTAACAGACCCAGAGAATTTTAAATAGAGTTTCGTTTAATTCAGGCACTTTAGATGAAAAGAAGTGAAGATTAAAAGGTAAACTCACAATAACAAATATTCCAAAGGAAAATGTATAATTTGTGATTTTTTTTATTTTAATTTTTTTTTTTTTTTTGCTACACATCATTTAAAACAGAGAATCTGAAAAATGGTAATACCTTCTCATTTTTATAGCTATATGATTGAGTCTTTTTATTTGATAAATATGCATAAAATTAAAAATACTGTATGATAATTAAAATTACACTGGATAATGCAACTGGTTTTTTATCTGAAGCATTTACACATTTACGAACATACTTTCACAATCTGGATTTATAATTTTTATTTCAGAGTATGATTAAAAGGTTATAGATGATATAGCATTGTTTCTCACCTCATAGTAACGTTTGGCACAGCAGCTGAATACATCACACAAAGGAGGTTGTTGCCTGACCTAAAGGCATGGCACTTGTGGTATTCAGAGCACCAGTAGCTCTCCTGAGCGTGAGGTATCCCACAGCTGATTGTGTGCTGGTAGAATGTACGCAGCATGTCCACACGTTTACTTCCTGGACTTCGACTCAGCATGAATTTCCCAGCTTCAACATCGACCAGGAGCACACTGGGAAAATGTTAAGTTATTATTTAAGGTGTACAAAATTTTAATAATATTGGAAAGATATGTTCAAATCAAATGTACAAAAAGCAGAGTTTTAAAAAGTAATATATTTTCAGTGATATGTCAGAAGCTCAAACTTGCCATAAAGGCAACAACTCATTTAACAATTTATCTTAGAACTGATGTGAACATTCCGAATAAAATGTTCAGCTTTAATATGCCTCAGCCTGTAACATCACTGTGAGAACTGAATGTAACCTACCGTCTTCCGAACATTCAAACGTACTACAATATCACATTATTTCTTCATCAAAGTGTTGGAAGGAATAAACATTTACTTTTAAATAACAGCTCAGTTTTGATCAAGTTTGATCTGCTGGGTATGATTTTTTACTCTGAATATTTACAAATTTAAGTTTTTTATTATTCAAAAACTTTGCTACATCCCTTATCAATATGTCAGCATAGCAATTTAGGAAACAAATATAATATGTAATACCACCTCCTTGGCAAGTGTGTGACTAAGATAAAATTCAATACATTTTACTATTTACAAACATAAATAAGGACATAGTAAAGAAGAACCACTTACCACAGCTGATGGGTAAACAAAATGAGGGACAATCTGTGAATAGTGGGGAGAAATACATTTGAGCTGTTAGTAGAGTCAGGAAATGATGAGCCCAACACAAATATTGAAGCAGACCACTTGGAACAAAAGAGTGGGTATAGAAGGCAAAAAGAAAAAATCTTTGCTGCTTAGAAAACATAACACGCATAATGGCCAATTCATCAAATATTTTTTTTATACTTGATTTTTTTTTTTGTATTATTATTAAACAGTTCATAACATTGAGAGGAGCAGTCTGGTAGCTAAGTGGATAAGACGCTTGCTTTCAAAACATTCACTACTCCAGTCCCGGGTTCGAATCCCGGCAGGCGCATGAATTTTGAGAGAGGTGTTCGATCATATGAGCTATGCCAGGCTGCTCCGTGGTTGGGATTCCACGTTAGGTCCCAGAGGAAAGGAAATGGCTGTCCTACCTCTGACACAATGGCTTAGTGTGCCTCCTTCAGGAGGATCCAACCAACCTTCACGTTGTGGACTAAGTTAAGTTTTTAACATTGAGAGAAGCCATTATGTTTCGGAAAATGAAATGAATACATACTGTAGAGTGTAAACTTGACTCAGCACAAGATGTCGTAACTTTTTATTGGTGACTTGGCCCTATTTTTACAAGAATTGTTTTTGTGGCTTTTCATTTCTTTTAGTAAAAGTTTTCTGATGGCTGAGTGATGAAGGGCCAACCTTCACTTCTGTGTATGTGAAGTATGGCAGAACACTTCAGAGGTTCAGTTTCCATATTAAACTTTAGGTCCCCTATATTTCATATGACTACACGGATAGGTCAGGCAGCTAAAACAGGGGTTGATTGCACAGCTGATAAGAAATCCTGTTCACTCAGTCATAAGAGATTACTATTGTTTATTTGTGGGTTCACTGAACATTCAGAGTCATTTTCCTTTTCTGGCTCTAATTTTTGCACATTAGCAATGGTCTATTATCTGCATTTCCAATATTCTGTGTAATACCACATTTAAAGACTGTTTGCTTCCTTTGAAAATGTGCGTACTTATTTTAAACAATAGGCTCATGTCCGATTCATCACAAACAAGTGATGCCATGCCTTTGTTACTGCTATCATCCAAATAGATGGTGCACCAATAACTTCCAATTTAAGCATTGGAAGTAACTTACATTTAATGTGCTAGTTAAGCTAGCTGTTCCCTATGCATAACAGAAATTTGAGACACGTAGCAAATCAATCAATGTACAAATAAGTGCCAAAATATTTCGTGTGGGGATGCCATTAGATAAATACAAGGAAAAAATCATCAATATTGGATTTTTCTTATGCTTCTGTGGTGAAACCATACATGTGTACCAAACTATCTCTTCCTATGACATGGGAAGTTATGTGAAATTAAGATGAAATGTAATATGGTTAAAAAGTTTTAATTTTACTAACTTCCAAAGTAAAGAAAGCAACAAAGTAAAATTTAACATATAGGTATGTTTAGCAAGTTCCATGTATAATAAAAAACTGTCGCATATAATGATATTGGAATAGAAAGTGATTTCACATTTGGGGTACATTAGGGATAAATAAGCAGAAATTTTCGCCAGCTTAAGACTTTTCTTATAATTCCCTGTACCCAATTACAGCTTTAAACACCTACTGTAAGTACTTCAGAGTTTTTATGATCATCAGGGAGCAAATGAGTGAAAAAAATTGTTGTAATATCCATATGATTAACTTTAAAACTAAGAATAGGAGCAAAACAAAATTTAGTGCATTTGTCAAGATAGCTGATATCCAGGGGCGGCCCTAGGGCAGTGCGAGCGATGCGACCGCATCGGGCCCGGCTTGAGGGGGCACCAAAAATGCAGCGAGGGATCGTCTGCACAAAAAATGAAAAATAAATTATATAATAGTCCAGCTTGCACTAATCATCCAGAAGAGTTTATAAACATAAGAGCTTCCACTTAATGTATGGACCGAGTCAGCTCAGGTTACCCCATTCAAGAAAACGACGACTTGTCCGACAATTAGCACTCTCCGCGCCTCCCACACTTGTTTGCTGCCTTTTCGGCTGTAGTCGTGCAGTTCATGCACCAGTGGCGGATCTAGGAATTATATGAGCAGGGGCTAAGACCTGCGACAGCTGCCCCTTCAAATATGAATTTGCCGCCCGCAGCAGTTTAAAGCTGTTCTTTGATTTTCCACCCCTTGAAGGTTGCCCCTCAGGGCAGCAGAGCTAAGAGAGAAGGTCACCGTCCACGAATTTGTCATTTACCGCCACTTTAAACATGATTTTGACGCCCATGGTAAGCACTTCGGTTTGCCGGATCCGGCACAGTCATTTTACAATTGGGTGCATGTGCATGAGGCGAGATTCAACCAACTTATCAATTTCTACAATGCAAGATCTTAGATGATTGCAATTAAAGTTGGTAGCCTAAATATTTACAAAATGTAATGTATCTTTTACAGACAAGTCCCTATATCTTTTTTAAAAAAATAATAATATTAAAACAAGGTGCAACTGAGAAGTCTTCAAATTACTTACAATTTTTTTTAGATTTGAGATTTCACCTGAATCGTCATCAGAACTAATTCAACACATGACGGAGGAAAACTTATTTTCTTCAAACGAGGTTCATGATGATAAGGAGCAGCATGTACGAGAAGATTTTGCAATGGTCGCAACGTCATCTACACTTTAAAATGGGCTATAGCATCCATACCACCACCGTTGCCTTTTCAAAGTACAAATTATGACAATATTTCAAAATGGTTGCTCATTGATCCTGCAGTCAGAGATGAATAATTATTCGAGCAACCAAAAAATCCAAGAAACGTCATTTTTCAAATACGCATTTTCAAAGAGCAATGTCAAATGAAGAAATTTATATACGACAATGGTTTGTTTACTCTAAATCTGCAAATAAAGTGTTTATTCAGCAGAAGGTATCACTCTTACTGGGGAAAAGAAAAATTTGACGAATGGAGCTATTTATCAGAGCATCTAAAATCTCGCGAAACTTCCTCAAATCGCCAGCTCACAATGCTGAGTTGTATAGAAGCATTGATTCGACTAAAGAATTTCAATGCAATAGACAAACATTTGTAAATACAGATTGAAGATGAAAAATCACGGTGGCCTTCTATCGTTGAATGAATGATATCCAAAATATTGGATACGCGATAATTTCTTGTTCAGGGGAAGCTTTGGATCTGAAACACTAAATACTACTAATAATGGTAATTAACTGGAAATATTGCAACTGCTAGGAAAATATGACACTCCACTGTTTTGCTAAATAAGGAAACTAATGTAGGTTATTTTGGAAAAAGTATTCAAAACGATTGTAGTTCTTAATAAAATTTTGACTATGGTTAAGTCATCTAAATACTTTTCATCATACTGAATTGAACTCCTATTTCAGTTACGTCAAACAATTATCTTTAACATTGCTTTTGTTAACCCTAATGAAGACGAAGTCAAAGTACGTAAGTGTTCCGTTGGTTACAAACCGGTAAGTGACTCTTCGAACCAAATAGCTGGACTCACTGGCCTGTATATTAACGACACTTTACAAAAGTTTTATTTGGATATGGACGATTGTCGAGGCCAAAGATACGACAGTGGATCCAATATGATAGGAGAAAACAAAGTTGTCCGAAGCAGAATTTTGAACCAACATCTTCCCAAGGATTTTTAATCCATTTAGCTGTCATTAAATTTGGTAATAGCAGGTACCTCCAAAACATCAATTAGATCGGTTTCCTTGTCCGGATTTCTTTAAAGAACAGTTTTTCCATTCTCTCGATCAACAAAGTGATGGGAAGTGGTAGCCAGGAACTTAGAAGGATTTGCGAAATCCGTTCGAGAATAGAGTTTCTAGCCTCGCTGCAGTTCGTTAGCACTATTCTTTAGTTCGTGTCGCCCTTCTGGAAACAAATTTATCACTTGCAACAACAGAGACCTTGTCCCCTAGCCAGATCAAGGAGCAATTTGAGTTCATAGTTACAATGGTAACTTCATATAATACTTTGTTCCAAGTAAATATTGTAAGCAAGGCTATCCATGATGAAAGTGGATTCATTAAATGCTTCATAATTGCTGGAATAGAGTTCAGAATTTTAAAGAGTACCGGGGTTATTCCTCTACTCTGATAACAACTAGAGAAATTGGTTCTCAGAATGGGACATATACTTTTATTAAGCCAGTCAGATCCCAAAGAAAAAATGAGATTTTTTTAGTACGAAGCCGTAGATGGGGTAGCAACATATCCCGAAGAATTGTTTACAAATGAACGTGTTTAAGCTTGTAATCGGCACAATTGAGAACGCGTTGGTCACTCCATTTTCACAACTGTCTAATTTAATGACATACCTGTAGTGTCATTCTTACACATTATCAAAACAATTCCTGAGTTGTGATAATTGGAATAATCCTATGCAGATTTAGAAATGAGTTTAACTAATGGAGAAAATGTGACATATCGGGTTATGAATTGGCTGAGGAACTTTCTAACTGCAACTATTGTTGATGGAGCTTGAATCAGCAGAACCAATTAAAGATTAATTTATGAAACAAAATAGTTGGCAGGATATATTTACGAATGTGTGGACAGCACTTCGAATTTTGCTGACGTAACTGTCACTGAAGGAGAACCAAATTTCAGTAAATTAAAATTTATCAAAACTTATTTATGGTAATCTCGGACTCAAGATAGACTTTCAGATCTTGCAATTTTATCTTTACAAAATATTATTGCCAAAGGACAAAAACGAGGAAGTTGGCAATCTAGGCCTTTTAGTTGAGATTTTATTACCTCATTTGTTTGTTTTAAACATTTTTATTAAAAACTATGTAAATTTTACGTACACGTTATTAGGTTCCTTGGATGATTTAATGACTTCTCGTCCTGTCAACGTTCGCCATATTAGGTTCTACGGTGGTTTAATTTATATATATTGCTTAAGTAAAAAGTCCACCAAAAGGTTATGTTGAAGATTTGTTTATTTGCTCAAAACGAAGTCAGCGATATTCACAAGCATAGATACAATACAGAGATGCACTTCTGAGCCGTCGCAAATAAAATCTCTGTGAACTCAACTTGAAAAACTAACTGGATGAATCTCTCTGTAAAACTGAATACTGAATGAAGTCAACTAACTGCTCTGTCCAGCCGATCTGTTTATATAGTCTCTATCGAAATTACGAGAATTCTTCAAAGGCATCCGCCCGATATTTCTCGAACATTAACAATCACTCAAACAATCAAACATATTAAAAACAATCGGAATTAATACAAAATTACTTAACAATATTACAAAATGATCAGAAATGGTAATTAGAGATACTTAAATACAAAATTATTTACAGAAATCATTTCAAACTGTAGAAAATTGTCCTGTAGACATCATAACTTGCATTAATACATGGAATTACAAACATTTAAGAAATTCTCTTGCACCATTTGGTTCTTAAACATATTAAATGGACTTTGCATAATTTTCTTTCATAACACAAAGTCTATATACACTGATTTACAAGAAATTACAAAACAAACATACCAGATCATATTCAAGCAAACTTTAGCTCACTACAAATACTTCATACAGTACAATACTATTCAAAATTCAGGTATGAGGGCTGTTACAACGTGATATGATCATTGTGTACGCCATAGTAGCATACATAAACATTTTCAAACATACTGTATAGTGTTCTTTTTTACTGTTGTTGTTTCTCAATCATAACATTGCTATCCTATACTAATCTTTCTGAAGTTTTAGTTATTATATATATAGCAGCTAAAGCCAACTAGGACCACGTTAAGCCTTTGTACATTTGGCAGCGAGTTTCATCTTCTTCACTCCTTCATTCGTTTTAAGTGCACCTGTTTGCGCTCCTCTGTCCAGGGTGTACCGCGTCTTGTTTTGGCGTGTTCGTCTTGGCTTGTCGATAAAAACATCTTCTGGCTTATCTCCCATCAAATGAAGGTCCTTTAATATTTACGAACCAGAGCATTACAGTTTTGGGTTTTGAATCAAATAAATTAAAGATTTTTTTTGTTAGTCTGTCCTCCTCCTTTCGTCTGAGGTGGCCATAGAATCGTGCCCGTCTTTTGCAGATTGTTTTGGTGATTTCTTCTATTTTGCTGTAGACTTCTTTGTTGGATCTCTTTTGATGGACACCATTCTTGAAGTTGGAACCCAGAATTCCTCTAATAATTTTTCTCTCTTTTTCTCCCAAGAGACCTTTGTCGGCATTCGGGAACAAGGGTTTGGCTGCATACAAAATTACTGGTTTCAGAACAGTTTCATAATGACGTATCTTAGTATTTTGTGAAAGACATTTTTTGTTGTAGACCTCTCGCGAAGTTTACTAGGCTATTTCTAGTTTGCGAATCCTTTCCCGAATAGCTTCTTTGTCCAATCCATTTTTCTTGATGATCTCACCAAGGTACTTAAATTTTTCCACTCAATTAATCTCTCCATATTTGGTTTCCTTCAATTTCACTCGCCAGGTACAAACGCTCTTTTGAGAACACAGTTAAAAAGTAGTGGAGACAGACGGTCACCTTGCCTGATGCTAGTTGTGACCGAAAAGAATCCAACAGGCATCCTAAAAACTTAACTTTCAAATTTGTGTGTGTCAGTGTGGACCTAATTACAGTCAATAGTTTTAGGTCAACTCCAAATTCGTTAAGGATGTTCAATAGCACTTAGCGGTCTATCAAGTCGTAGGCTTTCTTAAAGTTAAAAAACAATGACACACATTTCTTTGACTTGAGCGCATAGTATCTGACGATCGTCTTGAGATTGTAGATCTATGCCGCTGTTGAGCGATTTTTTCTGAAGCCCCCTTGGTATTCGCCTGTTTGGTGCCCACTCTCCATGATGGCAAGTGAGAGAATTTTTTAGATTAGCAGATGCAATGAAATTCCACTGTAGTTGTTATCAATCTTTCTTCTGCCTTTTTTGTACAATGGGTGGATCAAAGATATTTTCCAATTTTTGGGTACAATTTCCTGGTTCCAAATTTCTTCTATTTGCTTTTGCAAGATTTCTGTTGATTCTTTAGAGGCATATTTCCATAGTTCTGCAGTTAAAGAGTCTTCTCCAGGTGCCATATTCTTTTTGAGTCTGACAATGAGTTATTATCAATATATAAAAACTTTTTTCTGAACTAGGCTTTGCTCAATTTTAATTCGTTCCAAATTGAATTCACGAAAACTACTTTTTTGACCTGGATAAAAGTAGATAGAAAATACATTATTCCAAATTTTATCCTAAGCTACCCAGCTGTTTCGTTGCAAAACAGTAACAAAAAAACATTAACATTTATAATTTTAATAGGATGTAAAAATATGTATGATATCCTCAATCTGTCTATATGGCGACCTTAATCGCGAATAAGCGATTGCACATTTGAGGCGCTACAATGAGATTTCGCACCACCTAAAAAACTTGTTAGGGCCACCTCTGCTGATATCTATGTATAATAGAAATTTAGATATGTAGCGTCATCCAGACCAAAGATGGTAAGGTACGAAAAAGGCATGAATTGCTTGGAGTGTAGGCAGTGCCACCATGAATCAACTGCCGTTTTCCCAGAGGGGTAAATCAAAATTTAACTGGCTGGAAGGTGCAATTTTTAAGACACAAGAAGCAAAAATTGACATTTCTTTTCATATTATTTATATTTTTTATCAATACTTATTTCCCTCCCAGTAAATTAATTTATTCTCTTCATCTATTACTGATTAACTTTATTACTTTTTCCACAAACTTCTTTACTCACCCATCATTTCAAAAACACATTCATTTCGGTTCTTTATCTCCCAACTTAATTTTCAAAATCCTTCTATAGATCCAGGTTTAAAATGCTTCAATTATTCCTAAACTGCTGTGACAGTTTTAAGAAATTCTTTAGAAGTGCTAGATCAATATTTGACAATAAACGATTTCTCTTTTTCAAGAAGGCTAGTGCTATTCTGCTTGTTACAGCATTCTTGCTTCAACCATCAGTTGCAATTTTACTTCCTAAGTAACTTAATTCACTTACCTCTCCTATTATGTATGATCTTTTTAATTATTTAATCTACTATTATTGTTATAATTTCTCTTATATTTCATCACTTTTGTCTGGCTTTGGTTTATATTTAGTCCAAAATCTTCCATTAGTATTTTTTTCATGCTGTGCAGTAATTTATCAATATCTTCTGTCTGTTCTGCTAACATGTCATCAGCAAATCGTATCATATTAATTGTTTCTCTTTGAACACCCATGCAACTGTGACATTTTCTTTTACTTATTGCTTCCTGTACACACAAGCTGAATATTTATCTGAATAGACTGCAAACTTGTCTCACACCCTTTTCAACTGATGCTTGTCTCTTGTGACACTCTACTTTAATTGTAATTTCTGTACAGATTATGAATTATTCTCCTTTCTACTGGAGCTCTTTAAAATTTTGAACATTTTGTTCCATCTGACAATATCAAAAGATTTTCTAAATCAACAAATGTAATAAAAGTATCCTTGTTTTTCTTGACTGTCATTTGAGTATTAATGTTAGAGCTACAATTGTTTCTCAAGTATTCTGGTGTTTTCAAAACCCCAAATGATCTTCAACTATTATCTCTTATGACAGGAATTCTTCACGGGTCTTCTGCCGGATAAGATCTTTTAAACACGACGTTTCAGCAGTCACCTCCGCTGCCTTCATCTGGTGAGTTGTCATCACGAAGTAGCTGCCACGACGGTTCGGCACAGAACATTCGATGCCGAACCGTTGCAGCAGCTACTTTGCGATGACAGCTCACCAGATGAAGGCAGCGGAGGTGACTACCGAAACGTCGTGTTTAACCCTTTCAAGTCTGGACGCCACTATATTGACAAATGGCGGGGCGGGCTCCCAAGACTGGACGCCACTTTACTGCCAGAGGCGCGGGCGGGCCTAGCGGCCTGGACGCCACTATATTGCCAGCGCCTCTCTGTCCCACAGGACGGGAAGCTAGTTTATTGTCAGCGCCCGTACCGCATCCTAGCGGGAACTAGGGGAACCTCTAGCAAGAAGAAATATCTTTTTATTATTTTTGTGAAAAAAAACGAGGGAAAACTTTTTCATTTTGAGTTGTAAATAAATTTAAAAAAATTTTAAAAAAGGTTTCTATCCCTGCCAGTGCCAGGTCCGAAGCCCTGGATCAAAAAATGGTGACGGGACACTTTAAAAAAAAAAAAAAGAAGAAATAAATAAAATAAAAACCCTTCCCAGTATCAAGTTCGATCACCTCGATCACAAAATTAACAATAAGTGAGTTTCATTATAGTTTGATATATAATTAAATAAAGCGAGTGAATTTAAACAAATTAAGCCTCTGAAAATGAGCGTAAAATTGACGCGAAACCTGGGAGGGGTGAGCCGTAAATGCCGGGCGCTCGCGGGCGAGGAGTGCCGGCTGAGCGGAGGGGCCGGCGGAGCGGGGCTCCCGTCCCCGCGGCTACCTCGCAGCCAGGAGCAGCCGACGCGAAAGGGTTAAAAGATCTTATCCGGCAGAAGACCCGTGAAGAATTCCTGTCTACCATACGCCGGGAAAAACTTAATTGTTACTCTTATATTATCATCTGTATTCTTCTGTATATTATCATAGTAATTTTGTCATGTTTGATGTTAGACTTATGGTGTGATTATTTTCATATTTGTCATCTTGTGCTTTCTTCTAAAGATAATAATTTTAATAAAATCAGTTGACATCTCTCCTGTAAGAACTGAATCATTCCCATTGCAGAGCAGCTAAAAATTCTTCTCACATGTTCTGCCAGATAAGTTCTGCATACACAACATTTTGACAGCTACATCTGCTGTCTTCATCAGGCTAAATGGTTGGTCAAAGTGGTTATTGCAACAGTACGTCACCAGTCTTTTTATTTCATCATGTCAAGTTTTAAAAGGTTTGTTATTAACCAAAGGATGTTATACATGAAGCGGATTGAAATAAAAGCAGAAAGTAAAATGATATGTTTGGTACTGTTTTAATCATAGCATGGAGTGTGAAGGAATAAGCACAGCTGGGCAGAAAACCGTTAATCCTTTAATTATTAATTAACAAAGTTAGAAAAATTGCAAAAAATTAACTTTTAAGTTAAGCTAAAAATCATTAACGTTCTTCTTAACTTCCATTAAATTGAACTTCCATTAACTTTTGTCCGTTATGTTGGTTGTCATCATTATTTTGTTTGTTTGAATAGAGAGCCACAGAATACTGGTGCATTCAGCGAGTAGAATAGCAAACGAATTAGGTAACGCAAGTGTGAGTGTGATGCATATGCAGTATAACTGTTATGCTAGGCATGGCGCTGATATGAGTAGGAACGCCAGAGTTGTGGTGCGTTTGTATTTTACATCTGCAAACCGGCGATCACTACTCGTTTCAAATTCGATTTTGATATTTTTATATCCCAACTTTTTTACTACAAGGAATACAATGCTACTTTTTAGTTTCGAGTTTGTTAGTGAAATAAATTGACGTTCGTTACATGATTACAACATGGAAACTGAAGATCTATTATCTGTTTGTGAAAGCAGCAATGTTATCAATAGCAATAAGAAGATTAAAAATCATTAGCCACATTTATGCAATTATGTTGCATTTATATCAAGATTGAGAGAATAGTTGATTTCTGAATTTCTACAATGCAGACTCACGTTTCTAGCCTTAATAATGTTAAACTACACATGAAGAGGATGCAAACGTTTAAATATTTACAGCTTGAAAAAAAAAAAAAAAGTAAAAAATGAGATCTGCACGTGGGAAAAGGAAAAACAATTCAAATCCTTCTTCAAATGCTATGGATTCTTCTGATGTAGACAGCAGCAGAAGTGTGTATGTGGGTTTTCTGTTTCCATCTGCATTGTAGTTACCGACAGCAGTATACCTCTGGCTAGTACGAACCAATGCATTTAAACTTTTTCGTTGCCAACATGATTACATCTTTTAGAATCCGATATGTTTGAGAAGCTGATTAAAATATTAAAGTAAGAACTCAATTTCCAGAGGGAAATTGGGTAGACTTATTGTCGATAGTTAACTTTTAATGGATAACTGTAACTTGTCTTAAATTTTCAAAAATGTAATGCTTTAATGATTATCAGAGTTAACTTTTTGATTAACTGTGCCCAGCTATGGGAATAAGTAAAGTTGTTGAAAGTAACTTTAGTAATTCAACTAAAGAATTAACAGTTGAAGCAATAAAGAAAAATGTATTGGTTCAAGGGAAGCTTATGCTACACAAAATAATAAATTCATTAAATTATGTTACAAATAAAAGAATATCTCAAGTGTTAGAAAGGCATTTTATTAGCTTCAGTGATGCTACTGAAGTATAGAGGGATGTATAAGGTTACTGTTGAGTATACATCAGTGAAAATCCTGTGAAAATTGAATTAAAGAAGCTAAAGAAGAAAGCTAAATTATTACATGTTAGTAGTGTAACAGAGGAATTAATGAAGCAGTAAATGATGAAAGCAAAGTAATGGTAAACAAGGTTGTGTATAACTACTCTCATGCTGATAAAGCTAGCAAGAAGTTCAAATAAATAATCAGACTAGTTCTGAGACAACTTTATACATAAAAACAAACAGAAACCAGTGAACACTATTATTTCCTCTCAGTCAGTAGCTATTACTATCAGAATAAAAAATTGGAACTCTATACTAATTAACACATTAGATACACAATGGGATAATTTTGTTTCTAAAATAAATTCCAACCTAGATAAAGATTTTTGAGAAATAAATACCCAGATTGATAGATTCGGTGGATATTTTGACAGCTATCATCATGTTAATCTTTAGGGATATCACACACCTTCAATCATATAGTTGATAACATGACAGGGAAAGGGGCCATGTTTGATTCCAACATCTCTAAATGTTTAAAATCTACAGTGATTCAGATGTCAAGTAATCAATATTTTAACAGACAACAATGTTAAAATTAGTAAGCATTAAACAGAGTAATGATGAATCTGTAAGTAATGAAAAGAAGTGTTAATGCAATCTTTTACCTTTGAATGAATGTGTGAATAGTGATGTTATATTTACTACTGATTGTGACAATGTTTAATGTGATTTAAGTGCTGAAAAAATGTTATGTATGGTTATAAGGTCAAAGGTAACTTTGAACAAAACATAAAAACAAATGAGATTGTAGAAATGAGAGGGAATTGTGATAAAAAAAAAGGTTGTATTTTAATCAATGTGAAGGGTCAGAATGAATGCTGTATTGTGACATCAGTAAGTGTAAGTGAATAACACCAAAACTTTCCCCTAAACTGTTAATTTATAAGCAGGCTCATATTATAGGTCAACATTTGCTGTAGCAGATCTCTTATTAACTGATGGTATAGTGGTTACTGAAGTTAAGTAAAATCTGTGTACTGGAGCAAATCATTCCACATATAAAAATTTGTAGTCTTCATATAATCTTCTTAAAGTAATTCACAATGATGGCTCATTCATAGCTTTGATTTCACGAAGTATCATCATTTTGTCTAAACTACTAACATAAATACTGACCCCACAATTCCAGAGTCAAAATTAAAATTCTGTTGAGCAGTCCTTAGTAAGTCAGCAGATCCTCTCCAACATTGAATAGCAGCTCGTTCTATCTCACTGAGGCTTGGATTTGGTCCACACAGAACACACACCTCCACCCCCGATGTCAACAAACATGAAACAGCACGAAAAGCTACCTGTCAAAGATTAATTCCTAATTAGTTTCGTAAATTTTAAAATGCGTGGCCATAAATTTCAGGTGGTAAAGTGACTGACTATGGCATGGACCTTCAATGGGGGCAAAGATTCTTAAGGTACTTAAAATTAACATTGCAGACTTAATAATGAGAATGAAAAAGCTTTTAGGCAATAAAATAAGGAAGGATGAGAAATGCATCTCCATCACTTAATACACGTAAATATCACACTTTACAATACTTTGGCATAAAACTTACTCATATACAAGGATAAGACATATGGCAATGGGATCAGATGTACACATTCTGATGCCACATGACTCATATAGTGAATCTGTGTTTCATAGCTGATCTTCTTGCCATGGGTCTCACCCTATACTTAAATAAGGTTTTATACATTATTCATGTGATGAGTCTCAGTGTTTACACATCTAATCGATCCCCTTGCCAAGTTTCTCATCCCCATACTTGAACAATGTTATATATTTAGATAATTGAAACAAAGAAACTGCCACTTGGCACTGAAAATAAGATACGATATGGGTAAAAAAAAACCTGTCACTTACAACAGATGAAAACAGGAGGGTGAAATGAACAAAAATACTTCAGTTAATAACCTTAGTCATGTAGGAGGCAAAACATATGGAAGGGGGAAGATATTACCACATTCCAACCTGCCACATGAATGAGAAAAGATGAAACATGTGGGAGGGTAGGGTATGAACTGGTGGTGGGGGGAGAAGGTTGACCAACCATAAATGTGGAACAGAATAATTTTTGTGACAATCGGTCAAGGTAAAATGAAATTTGTTTTTTAAAAAAATGATCTATTATAGGAGCAATTAAGTAAATATTTATCAATATCATTCCAGTTTTACTTATTTACTCCTAAAACAGATCAATATTATACACTTTTTTTAAAACAAATTTCATTTTACCTCGACTGATTATCAAAGAGATTAGTTCATACTTTCCTGCACATTTCATCTTTGTTTCATTCATGTGGCGGGTTGGGATGGAGTCACATATTTCTCCCTGCCATAAGTCTCTCCTCTTACATGACTAAGGTTATTAACCAAAATATTTTGAATTTTGTTTGTGTTTTTTTACATTTTCATCTCACTCTCCTGCCTTAATCTGTGGTAAGTGACTTCTTTTTTGTCCCATCTTATTTAAAGATTTTATACCAAAATATTGTAAACAGTGTGTTTGTGTGTCCATCACCACCTCTCCGATTCATCTGTGATTAGTGGTGGGTACATTTTTTCCTTATTCTTCTGCATTTTCAAAATATCGCTTTTTATATTTGAGAAGATCTTCATATTTTGCAACTTCCTAGGCCAATTTGGCAAATTCCAGCTCTCTTTCTTTTTCTGTTTTATTTGTGTCAGACTTTTTGAACCACAAAAATTATAAGGTTTAAATGAAATTACATATTAAATACATAATATCTGGAATTTTTTTCTGCTTGTGCTTTGAAACATTCATTCTTTCAGGAGTATTTAAATGACTGCAAAATTGGTATATTTTCAAATATGAGTGTAAAATGATGTGCAAATATGAGGTAGGAG
Source organism: Vandiemenella viatica (assembly GCA_031002005.1). NCBI lineage: Eukaryota > Metazoa > Arthropoda > Insecta > Orthoptera > Morabidae > Vandiemenella > Vandiemenella viatica. The sequence goes on from CM061920.1 coordinate 201,671,727, forward strand.
TAATTTAGGTTTCATAAAAATTAGCCCAATTAAAGTTACTACTTAACATGTGTAAGGAACAAAGCTGCTATACCGGGGCTAGTATAGGGCTTCAGTACCTTAGCTGAATGTTACCTTGTAGAAAGTTCTGTTAAATTTGACTAAATAATTTTAAATGACCATGTAGCCTGCCTGGAATACTCAACTGAAATGCTTAACGGCCGCCACAAAGCATTTTTAACCCAAAGCTAAGGAAAGGTTTCAGTCTACTATGAAATCACAAAAAAATCACTTGAATAAAATTTGAAGTTTATTTTCAAAGTCACGTGTTAAAAGTTTGCATTTTACAGTTGAGTAGGTGATCGAACAAACGTTTCCAAGAAATTGCAAATTATGGAGAAGAAGAAAAACCGACTGAAACCCCTTTTCGAAAATTTAAAAGTTTATAGTCATTACTATCGCCGGTCAATCGTCAACTATAGTCAATATGGCGGTGCATCGACCAACCGGAACTTTCCCCACCTAACTGGCAATCACTTCAGCACACGCCCGACACATACTTGCGCAGGTCCAATATATGCCATGTTCCCAGGATAAAGACTAATGACGAAATCAAAAAGACAAAAGACAGCCAGCCAGCCTGAGCATCTAGCTTTATACCCTCAGCCACCTGCTTGATGTATTCTACTGCTTATCAAAAATAGAGTAAAAAGTTGATTATAAAATATGTTTAGAATCTACCAGTGGGTAGCCTGGCCTTCAAGGTTTGTAAAAAGTGTTAAGCAAAATTTCTCAAATGATAAGCTTTCTTGCGATTGAATTTAGTTTGAGTGTGCAATGATAAAAAATTTCCAAAAATTAGTTAGTGATTCCCTGATTTCTTTCTAAATTTAAGCACTTTTTAGGTGACCCTGCTGAATTACAAATTATTGTGATAAAATTAGTGTCATTGAGTTCTATATTAATTCCTGATTCCAGTGGTGTAAATTTTATTATTATCGGTGTTGTAATAGCAATGTTATCTGTTTAACAAGATCGGGTTTGAAATGTTTCAGAAGTTAACTCGCTTTCTGGTTCATAATTATTCTTGTGTTGTTTATATCAAAAAAGTGAAGTTATCGGAATTTTCTTTGAATTTAATTACGTGTTTTAGAAGTTGTTTTATTTACGGAAATGGCTTGGTTTATCGCAAATAAATCTCGAGTGAAACCACGCTGTGATAGATGACGAAATAACTTTAAAATTGCTTTAAAATCTGTTCTACTAAATGGAATGTTCTGAAATTTTAATATGTTATACTAGATTTTTCGGTATTTCAGGAAATTTACTTTTTAATTCAAGACATTACTGAAAATATGTGATAAAAAATGTTAAAAGTGAAAGTGTTCCCCATAAGGTGTTTAAAATTTTATTTAAGCTATTTACACTGCCTGAAACTACGGAATTTTAAAGAATTTAACTTTCTTTTGCATTATTATTATTTTACAATTACTTTACTGCATCTAAAAGTGTTAAGAATTAGTGTAATTATCACGCAACCAAAATCTATTGTTTACAAGTTGGATAATAATGGATTACCCTATTCCAGGTTAGTTTAAAAGTTCTTTACGATTAAAATATGTTTATTTAGCACTTGTATTATATGTTGAGTGACTTTACTGTTTTTAAATCGGTTTATTTACAAAGTTAGTCTGCAGTATCAGCTTCTGCCTGAAACGTTTCTCACTTCCTGTACTTGCAATGAAAATTATATGTCTACTAGAAAGCTTACTCCCTCCTTTATGCTCTAAGCTAAGAAAACTAGAATTTACCCAAATTCTAAGGTGCTTACACATGATTCCTTCTTAATAGTTAATACTTGCCCTTCTTCATCAAAGTAACAAATCATAGTGCTCCAGTTTTCATGAAATATTATATCTAGGATTCAATGTCAAAGTTTTCAGCATTTTTATGCTGGTACATCCTGTCTCATGAATGCTCTAACTGCTTAATTTCAGAGATAGTGGAGGTGACAAAAGTAATATCAATGGAAATGAAAAGCTATGAACAACAAAAATTATAATAATAACTAAAAATGATAGCTAAAATTTTAAAAATTAATAACTGTTTTTGTCTCTGTTATAAGTACCATTCAAAAGAATTTCTGCTAGTACCTAAAAACTTCCATCTTGGTTGAAAACATTTATCAAATATAATTTATGTGGATGAGAGATGAAATTATGGCTCTACAATAATTTTTGTGGTATCAAACAACAGGAAATAAATTTTACTTAAGAGGAACTTACATAAATCATGAGCTAATGCAACCAAGATGCACACAAATTAGTCCATTCAAGGAAACAAACTAAAAATATATGTAAGTACTAGCTGACCCGACAGACATTGTCCTGTCCAAACTTCAATAAATTTGTTCGTAATCGTTTGGTGAATTTGTGAAAATCTACTGGGAATGTGTAAACAAAGTATAGATGAGAAAAAAGTTTTTCTGAGTGATCATTGTATTTATTAATAATTCTGCCCATGTATATTCAATTTGAGGAGGAATACATTTAGAATTACGCAAATGTGATCAACTTTGAACCATGTGACTTCAAAATCTAAGTCTCAAATGAATTAAGTCAGAATTTCACATCAACCACATAATTTATTTTCTTCCATTAAATTTGAAAACTCAATGAATATCAAGACGTTTTATTTACAACTCGATTTCCATCATCCTACCACAAAACCTGTTTTGACTGTTTCGTAGATCTTGCATCGTTTGCTCTAATGCCATTGTACATTCATCCCAAAATATCAGTTTGCATTGCTGCAAAAGTTTGACTGTCACACAATTGTTTGACAGGTTGTATGTTGGAGTTTTATTGATTTCCATATTCAATGGCAACTTGAGTGCTGAATGAGCTGCTTGACCACCTTCCAAAAACGTAGCTGCAATTCCTAATGAAGCAAGTGCAAGTGTAATTTCATTCTGTGAGCGAATCATTGCCAAAATCAATACGATCAAAAACATTCTTCCCATACCATCGAGAGTGTCCAAGAAGAAAATCCTTCAAGTTCCTTTGTTCACAACACAATTTTCATGACAGTGTCGTACACATATTTTTTGTTGCTGATTCAACAGTGGAACATTCGTTCTAATTGATGCTCCAATACATAGCAACCATATTGTTTTTCACACTTCAACTCTCGATTAAATGCATTGGACAATTAGGCACTGTCATGTTTAATTGAGGTAATACCTTGTTCGATAATACTAAGCAGATGTCCTCAATAAATGTCAATGGAATAGAAATAAAATAACTACAGTTGCTAGACAGATCATGAAACAACACAAATATAAAAACAAAGGATTTTTTATTTTTAGACTAGAATGCATTTTTTACAGATTTTTCTCCAGATCTTACATATTTTTTTTTTTCAATAGAAGACATTCAACTTGAGTTATTTTCATCCTGGTAGTACACACACACACACAAAATTTGTACAAAAAAGAGAATTACAAATATCCATTGTTTGAATCGGGAGTTGCAGTCTCGAGTTCATACAAAAATCCCATAGAAAGAAAGCACTTTCAGTTTTTTCACAATGTTTCAATTTTCCCGGCAAAGTTTCTGCAAAAACCTTATTTAGACTATTACAAACATAAAAAAAATAGCCAAATTGTTCCTTGTCATTTTTGTTGCCAATTCAACAGTGGGACATTCATTCGAACTGATGCTCCAATGCAGTGCAATCATATTGTTTTTCTCATTTCAACTCTTGCTTAAATGTGTATTGCATCAGACGATTGGGCACTGTCTCGCCTAACTGGGGAAATACCTTGTTCGATATCATCAAGTAGATGCCCTAAATTGATATCAATGGAATAGAAATAAAATAATTTCATTTGTTGGGCAGCTCATGAAACAAAATAAAAATAAAAACAAAGGTAATTTTATTTTAATTTAGGCGGGAATGCGTTTCTCCAAATTTTTCTACAAATCTTCCATTTTTCTAATAGAAAACATTCAATTAAATTATTTCCATCCCAGGAGCATAAGGAAGAAAATAAAAACAAGAACATGTCCATTGTTCGAATTGGGAGTTACGGTATTGAGTTCATACAAAAAATCCATAAAAAGAAGCAATTTCAGCAACTTTTCCTATTTTTCTTTCCCTAAAAAACTTATTTGGATTATTATGAACATTTTTTTAGTGGAATTAATCAAGTCGCTCCATAGAAAAAAAATCACTTTTCATTTTTCACGAATAGTCTGCGAAAGTTTTCCTATTCTTCTTTCTCTAAAAACTATTTGGACTGTTATGAACATTTTTTAAAAAAAAAAATAGCCAAATCAGTCCATAGAAAAAAAGTACTTTTAGTTTTTTTTTCGAATTTTTCCAGGCAACTTTTCAAATTTTTCTTTCTGTAAAATCCTTATTCAGAATATTATGAACAATCAAAACATTAGCCATTCAGTATATATTGCAATTTCTTGACAGACTGCAACATTATACATTACGATCCCTCCACTATGTTTAATATTAGCATATTAAAGAACGAACTCTGAGGTAACTATTGCAGTAAAAGATGTAAATACATTTAACTGAGTCTGAAACTGATATGAGAGCCAGTATGTCAGTGACTAATATTTCCATAGTTACAACAATGAAGTGACTATCCAAGAATTCAGAAAAAAATATGACTCATTCTTATTATTATTATTATCATTATTATGCAGATATAAGGAGAGAGCTGTAAGTGTACAAATAATACCATGTAGCCGAGACATTTCTCTGCGGTTCCCAATTTCAACATGATAAAAATGTTGCCACAGTTTAACAAAGACTGCAAGAATTTAGTTAATGAATTGAAACAGAAATTCCTATTATCAGATGAATCCATGTTTAACTTACAGCAGACTCAATCATACAAGTTTGATAAAAACATCATGAGGCTATGAATATATCAATTTTGGGCATTATTTTTTTACTGCACATCAGTTTTTGTCACAAATATAAATAGATGAACTTATCACAGAGAAATTGCAACCTTTCAGACAAATTAAATTTCCATAAGACAAGCAATACCAACAGAATTTGCTAACACATACAAAGAGTTTGAATCAGTTACCAAGCTATTGCAGGAATATGAAAGTGAGCTAACATAACCTTAAGGTCACCAGTTTCATGTAATTTCAGTGCCACCAAAAACTGAAGAGGGGTGACAGGGAGAAGACAATAATTAAAATAACTATCTTCAGTTATGAAACCTCCCATTTGCCTGTCAATCAGTATGAATTACAGGATGACATTCTATCATTGTCATTATCAATGACTTCTTCCAACATTGCCATGAAAAAAGACAGGGGTGATATTCAATGAAACTCTATGTAGGTTCTTTAATGTTTCAGACATTCAGATTATGTTTTCTTTACATACATTACTATGGAGGGGTCTGAAAATGGTAGCAACCTGATGTGCATTTATTGAATAGATACTCCAAACAGTTCTCTTAAATAATGAAATGGGAATTACTTACATGGGGACTCTTCACAGGTAGGAAGACTGGCACATCACGACCTGTGCAGTGTTCACTGCCAGTCTGCAAAAGCAAGACCAACAACAGCCTCTCAACAGGTGACAGTGACCACCAACTGGATGTAGCAACAGATACACAACCTCGCACCATCAACACCCCGTACAAAGAGCCGACACAATCACAGAAAGCATCTAAAATAGCCTGGTAATGGAAAACGAACCACACAATATAGTACTAATATAGTATTTTCCAAATAAAATGATTATATGCTTTTTGCAAAAATTATTGCCAATGTTACACCAATTTTACAACATGAATATGCAAATGTCAACTTTCCATCAAAAATATTAAAGCACATTAAACAAAAATGTTTTTAAATGAAATCTTCACAGCAGTTTAGCCAGATAGCACCGTAAAAAGACAACATTTCATCAGCCAGCTCTGCTGTCTTCATCAGATCTACTGATTGTGATTTCTAGTCTAGATTGTGATTTTCAGGTAGAAATGTCTTAAACAGTAGACCTGATGAAGACAGCAGAGCCGGCTGATGAAACATTGTCTTTTTACGCCGCTATCTGGCTGAACTCCTGTGAAGATTTCATTTCAGCAATTCGCCGGGAAAGTCTCCACTCACATATTAAAAATGTTTTGCTCAGACAAGTAATTTTATTTTATTGTGAAACAGTTTTAATTTTCATATTAAAGTTAACATAACATAAATATTAACAAAACAAGAAACTAAGACAAAATGCAATAATAAATGGGAACAGTTACAAGATGTAAACTTACTCCTTATCAAATTTGAGAGCAGAAAACTAACATAACATATCAACTTTTGCATCCCCTCCAATTCTTGTATTTCAGAACCAAAATAAGGCTCCATACCCTGCCATCATACAAGGTTGTTCAATAAGTTTTGTCGTTCGATAAGTGATTGCACTCGTAGGTTTGTCGTTTTATTTTTCTAAAGTTGATACCACTTTTTTTATGAACACGTATGAAGTTACACATAGATCTGATAACTTATTCGTACATTTACTGCTGTTCAGAGTTGATGTGTCACAGTAAACTGAGAAATGAAAAAAAAAATCATGCAGTAATAAAATTCTTATTTTTGGAAGGTGCAGCACCAAAACAAATTCATGAACAATTGTTAAAAGTGTATAAGGAATCTTCACCTTCAATTAGAACAGTAGGAAGATGGGTTGATGAATTGAAACATGGTCATACAAGTCTTGAAGATGATCCGTGTAAAGGACATCCAAAAAGGGCATCAACGCCAGAAATTGTATCAAAAATACAGGATATGGTTTTGGAAGATCATTGATTAACAGAGAGAGATTTATTAGAAGCTCTAGGTAGTGTGAGTAATATTTTGATTTAAGCTTTGGGTATCAAAAAGCTGTGTGCAAAATGGATTCCACATTCACTAATAATGGAATAAAAACACATTCAAATGCGACTTTTTCGGCAACATTTGGAGCATTTTGGAAAGGATAAAATGGATTTTGTGCATCATTTCATCATTATGGATGAGACTTGGGTCAACCACCATGATTCAGGATCAAAACAAGAGGCTAAGGAACAGTGTGCACCCGGTACTTCAGCTTCAAAGCTAGTTAGGGTCCAGAAATTGGCCAAAAAGGTGTTAACATCAATTTTTTGGGTTGGATTACCTCTAAACTGTTAAACAATAAACTCAGATTATTATTCTAACATTTTGGTTCAGCTGGGTGTAAAAATTCGTGACCTGATTTACAGAAGAAAAAAATAATTTTTCATCAGGACAATGAATGCACCCTCTCATACTGCTCAAAAAAACCATCACGAACATCAATGAATTAGAATATGAATTATTGCCACATCCACCCTATTTGCCAGATTTGACATCCTCTGACTTCTGGTTGATCCACATCTAATAAAATTCATGTGTGGAAAACGATTTTCATCGAACGGAGAGGTAATAGCAACTGTGGAAGCCTACTTCGACAGTCTTCCGGATTCTCACTTCAGGGATGGGGTCCATTAATTAGAAGAAAACTGTAACAAATTATTTTAAGTTCTGGGACATTATACTGAATAATAAAATGTATTTCAAACAATAAAATTGTGTTTTTCTTATTTAAAAAACTTACTGAACAACCTTGTAGTCTAGCAGTAGTCTGACCAATGTTTTAGAACCCAATTCTCTCCCTTCTCTGGTGCATCCCCTCATCGCCCTAGTTATCAGATTCTTCTCGTCATTTATCTTCATTCCATGTTGATCTATCCCACTAAATATCCTGTCTATGTCATCCTACAGCTGTTCACAGTCTTCTCGCAACAGTCAGTTATTAGAATAACAAATAGACATGGTCCCAACACACCATCCATTAGCACTCACATTTTTATTTCCACCCCTTTTGTGACTGAAATTCCTGTCTTGACTCTTAGCTTCCTACCTTTTATACCATAAGAATCAAGTTCAACTACAAAATAAGCCTTCCGTGTACAAGGTAGTGAGTGTCAAACCCCAAGTCTTCTAAAGTCAAAACAGTTCCAAAACTAACATGTGGCAGTTAGCTTTCTCAGTAGTTGGAATTGTCACTTTGCTGGTTCATACTGTGTGAGTCAATCAGTCAGATGGCCATTTGTAAGCACGATACACACACATTAAATGCAGAATGGTGTCACAAACACAGGGGCAGATCCAGGATTTCGGTTTGGGCTGGCTTGAGCGGACTTTGGTTTGGGAGGGGCTTGGCTTGAATGGGTTTTGATTGGGAGGGCTTGCCTTCAGTGGATTTTTTTTGGGGGGGGGGGGGCCTTGAGTTGGCCATGGGGTAGTCTTTATCGCCTCCTTGGGCTCGAATCTGTAGAGCTAAAAAAAAAGTCTCCAAAATTACAACATCAGGGGTGGACCTAGATACTTGGGGGGGCCCCCTTGAGCCCCCTGGATCTGCCCCTGCACAAACACCATGTTTAAGACATTGTCACTAAAAATATGTGTATCAATATTTATATTTAATCTATTTTGTAGACATATTTCAGCGTAATGGTTATTTCCATGTATCAGTTTTAAAATTATATCCCAATTATCAAATCAGAAATATTAAAATGATTTTTGCAAAAGGAAGATGGTTTGACCAAGAATGAGAAATTTCACATGACAACACCCAATAGTAATGCTAAATTTGAAACAACAAATCAAAAATCAAGGTGCTATTTATATCTGGTTAGGTTCACTCTGGTTGTAAATATTATTTGTATAGAATTTAAATATTGAAACCAACAATCTAAATTAAGAGTTCTTTCTGTAGCATTGAAATTATATTTAATTACAAGCAAAATATCAGTATCAGTAAATAATTACCAATTAAAAGAATTTCCTAAAAAATTTGTTTTAATGATACAATTTTTTAATATGAAACAAAATCTGAGAAATAAGTAAAATACATGCATATCAGAAAGTTACATAGATTACATTGTTCAACATAACATCAAATGATGAATGTATTAACGTTTGGATTTTTGAACAACAATATTAATGGAGATTGTTGTTAGACTGAAATGCAATCTGAACTAAAATGACATCTGACATTCTGTATTACAACATAAGGCACAAAGAATTTCATTTTTAATAATAATTAAAGTTGCTTTCACAAGCATCATGATACTAACATCAGTGGCGGCATTAGCCATTGCAAGGCTCCAGGCGGGAGATTTTCGCGAGGCCCTTGCCCTTTATGTAAAGCATGTAAACCGAAAGTAGGTATTTCTTATGACTGACAAGAAATGAAAAAGTTTTAAATAAATAAATTTTGAATTTAAAAATATTATATTAGAAGATTTATAAAAGTTAAAAAATATGACAAATTATTAATGATGATAAACTATAAATTCTTGAAAGATATACACAGAGTTTTAAAAATAATGTTTAGCAGTTTTCCCATGATTAAAATCTTTAATTAAAGCACAAGCTTTCTTTAAAAGCTCGTTAACTTTTTGAACTACCTGACTAAATTGTCCACCAGCATAACTATATATATATTAATATATATATATATAAGGATAATTGTCTTACGAAATTAGTACAGACACAAAGAGCAATATGTTATTAATTAAAGTGAGCCAATTTTAGGAGCAATTTTGCTCATTTTCAATCTTAATACTCCATGTCGCGGTTTGCACTGTCGAGACACCCAGTCAGCCGCCATAAGGTAAATCTTGTCGCGAACCCCATACATTCAATTGGCGAACACCTAGAAGTTCACATATCCCGTCTTCTGAAGCATTCGTAAAATTTCTTTTCATGATCCATCAAATACTGTGACAAAGGTAGCACACTATTTTTTTATGTTTTAGGATAGCAAAAAGAAAGTGAATTGTATAGAAAAAGACTACATTTATTTTATTATGTTTGAAAACATATTTTTCATTACTTATAAATATGGCCTAATGTCTTAAATGGCTATGGTGTGAGATTGCTGTACGGAAAATCCCTGGTTAAAATCCCGGTCTTGTAACTTTTACATGCCTTAAAATTGAATTTGACTTCAGGCAAACCATTGATTAATGTGAAATGCTAGGGCACTCTGTGGTTGGAATTCCATGTGAAACTATAGGTGTACTTTTCCTGGAAGGATTACCAGATTAAGTTAGTTGGCTACAGGAGAGGTGTACTATGCAGCTGGTAAGAAACTCTGTAATTGGGTCTTTGAGACTACATGAAATTTTGTACATCATCTTTACAGTCTGTATTTAAATTAAAATATACAATGACCTCATTCTTTATCAATAAAATATGACTTGGAAGTAACAACAAATGGAAGAAACACGTCAAGCGCAAAGTGATTGACGTTTGACATTTCATTCTGATTGTGTCCAGAAATGCAAGAATCTTTCAATCCAGTATAGTTTGCGAAAGATTTTCACTGATAGTTTGTGAAGATTACGTTTGAATACCAGTGAGGTGATAATGTGAGTCAGGCAAGAAAGTATTTTAATGTATTTTATTACTTTCATAGATTATAAACCCACTTTCAACTGATGTAACTTACTTTCATTGAAATTTTTGAACTTTGATTCCATGAAACAACAATATGAAAAGGTTAGGGAAGACTGAGTAGGAACATATCTGTTAAATGGATGAGAAGAACACGACAGGGGCAAGCCATCACTCGGCCAACAGTCAGTGCGGTGACGGTGGAGACCAGTGTCGGTCAAGTGTGGATCAAACTAACATAAGTGTAAAATGACAGGAGTTGACTAACAAAATGAAACACGGGAATTCCCTGAGTGTAAATCGTAAACATGATGAAAGTAACAAAACCAACAGTTCAAGTGAGTTTTCTGGTGCGCAAGGTGCGAAATTCAAATAGTAATGAATTTTTCATTCATGTTTTACAGTAAAATTACAAAAAAAAATATTTTTTACTCATAAATTAATTAATTTTGATGTCGTTAATGTTACTTTTATACGAATGTTAAATTGAATAAATCTAGATTAAAATTTTTATTTAGACACTTATTACTATTAATTTATACTTTACTAAGAATTAACCAACTTTTTTGCTGTTGTAACTAACAGCTGAGGATAGAATAAGAAGTTTTAAATATCAATTTTTTTCTGGTTGGCTTGTTGCACAAGGCCCCTGCAAGAGTGAGGCCATGGGCGATTACCCTGCTTGCCATCCCCAAAGGCTGTCTCTGACTAACATCATTACCTCACAAGATGTAAATAGTTCCATATGTAATGTAATCTATCCAGCCTGGACTAGAATTATAATTAGTACTATAAGGCATATCAGAAAGTGTTAGAATTTCCACATTTAGTTTTAATTTTATTTATGCCATATTACAGACAAAAATGTATCAGCTACATGTAAGTATTTTGAACAATATCTTTGTATAAATTACTACAGATTATATTGACAGTTTGCTCTAACTCAGAAACAAATATACCACACTACATTTGAACTAACAATACATGACATTATGATAATACCTGGATGGTGCTACATAGTCTATAGACCTAGTGGTATGTTTATCTTTGATGGATGTGAGGTTCCCACTCACCAGTCATTACTGTGGTTTAGTATTATATTATAAATTGTTTATAAATAGGTCTTCCAGCAGAGTAGTCTGTGTTGAACGGGGTAATTATAAGTTATTTGAGTAATTTATGTTGCGAGAGTTGGCAGTACTGTAATGTTATGTGGTCGTTGAATGAAGAAGCCAATATGGCGAGAGGGATGGTTTTTAGTTAGTATGAGATTGAGTGTCGCAGAAGATAGACTGTTGTGGAGAGTCTGTCGTTGGCTAGCAGGGAGTGAACATGTAGAAAGACTGAATATGGCGAGAGAGACTGTTTTGAGCTAACATAGCGTGAATATGTGAAGAAACTAATTTCGACGAACGCAAGGCAAATTTGTACAGAATATCGTTTCAGTAAAAGCATTGTTTGTTTTGTGTGAATTTTTGAGTATAATAAATTGTGGATTATAGCAAAAGTGTGGTGAAAGTTATTTACATAGTATTAGAATATCCGTTGCGCAAATTGAGACATTATTGAAACTTTAGTAATAAAAAGTACTGTATATTAATATATCGGTGAGGTGATAGCGACTACCGTTATAAGGCATATTAGGGCCAATTGCCAAATAAAGCGGGCTATCAATCTTTCTTGTCGCAGTCAAAATAGCGATAAGAGGGACCTTACATGGATTGTGCAACCTTTAGTTGGAGTTGTATTTTCTATGTAGTATAACATCTTTACAACAGATGGCATATGTTTCATGTGTTCTGTAAAAGTTGAATTGAGAAAAATAAACCAAACAACTGAACAGCTATTGAATATCAAAAATAAAGTGCAAAAAAATTTATTAAAAAAAGAAAATGTAACTTCATTCCTCTATACAATATCATACTATTCACACACGGATATCATGATAAACATTTTGACTGCAAGAAGTAAACTGTCTTTAAATGCATATTAACTTGTGGAAACTAATTTTAATTCCTTAGCCTTTCAATGACACATCATTGTGAAATATACTTTTTTTCATAAATCATGTTCAAAGAGAAAATATTTTAAATTTATCTGCTTTACAACATCTCATCCAAATGAAACTAACACTATTTTACCAGGAAAATCACATTAAATGAAACTCCATCAAGATACAACCTGTTGTTTTTGCACAAATTGCAATATCACATCAAAATGAGATATACCTTGTTTCACCCATATGGCGATGGACTGTAAACTGATCAAAACCTCTCCTACATCCAACCAGTAGTTTTTTGTGAATCACATTCAACCAAAAATGATACTACTTAGGTAGATTTCTTAGCTTTCATGTATCACATCAAAATGAAACAAACTATTTTACCCACTCCACCACAGGCTTTAATCAAATTTCACAGAAATCCAACCAGTGGTTTTGGCATGAATCACATGCAATGAAAAACTATCCTAAATTTTCATTTTTTCCACGTCACATCAAAATGGAACATATCTTATTTTACACACAAGTCCATGGACTGTACATTAAATAAAATCCCATCAATACCCGACTGGAAGATTTGCACAAATCATATTCATTGAAAAGCAGACATTAATTTTTTTTAATGTATCATTTTTTGACATCACATCAAAATGAAACAACCGTTTACCCATGAGACCATGGACTCAACATTAAATGAAACCCCAGAAAAATTTGGCCAGTACTCTTTGCATGAATCTCATTCACCAAAATATTGACATACAGCTTGACAGACAGACACATTTGGAAAAAATAAAATAAATAAATAAAAATCAGTTGATTCTGTCTCTGTAACTTATTACCCCTGCCCAGTCCAACATAGACTGAGGATCTAAATACCCATCCCTTATGGTTATTTTTAGGGCACTTTAACTAAAAAAGTATTATTGTGAGGATTCAAACGCTGCCGGCTCCTGCACCTTGTTAACGTTGTTCAGTAGCCAACAAGTCTGTTGTGCTTGTCTCTAATAAAGATAATGTAACTATACTTGCCTCTCTGTGTTTATTATCAACAAATCAATTATATTCTACAGTATAATTGTATACAATTTAAATGTCCAAGTTCAATATAAATTAGATATGATTTTATAAAATCAAAATTTAATTATATGAATTGCTTGGGAACATCACATATTGTTTCGCATTGTGAAACGTCATTGATTTATGAAAGATCTTATACTCTCCTTCCATTTTAAAAAAAGAAATGCTCATACCCATGTAACTCATATACATATAAGTGGTAATTTTGTATCAGTCCATTTCCAACAACTCTGTCATTACTACCAACTGTGGCATAAGTTACTCACTGCCCTTTATTGATACCAGAATTAACTGCACAGACCATATAGTTGGGTCATATAAAGAAAGCGTCCAATAATGTGCTGCCACTTTCCTTGAGACCCAGTATGAAGCCTAATTCTAAAATATTAGTTCCACTGTGCAGGTATACACTAAGTCAAATAAGAATAATCACTGTATATTTAGATATTTAATCAATAATGGTTTGCAAAATAATTTAATTAATGTTGTTTGTAGTATGTTACTGAATCTACAATAAATACATTAAATGTGCCAAAAAAACTACTCAGCTGATTTCTATGGGGTTTTCACCATTTTAAAGCTTAGGGTCAGACTTAAATTGTTTGGCACATGTCATGTTTCAATGTTGCATGATGTTGGTGGAGTAGAAATTCTTGATGTATCACAAGGAACACCAAATACGTACAGTAGATGTTGCAAATGTCATACTTCATAAAACTAATAAGGCAAATACTGAATCCATCCTTAAATTCCTGTTCAGTTCCACAGATGGTCATATTTAATGTGAATGGTACAGAAGTAAACTATGTAAATGAATAATATTATGAAAAATGTTTGAAAGCTTTCTAATTCTTATGCTACAATCTCAGGCTACAATCTCTGACATTTGAAAATGAAATCATATCCACTGTTCATAGTGAATAATGCACATACAATGGATTTTAACATGAATGTAAACCGTTTAAGCCTTTAGTCTTTGAATTAAAAATGGTTATGAAAATATTTCTGGATACTTCTTATTCAATTGAAACGTTTTTGGTAGTGCTGCAGATTGAAACACTTTCTGCATTATATACGTGCCAGTTTCTCTTATAATATAGCATTTGTTCATTTTACAATTAATTATGTTGCTCAGTAAACCATTTCAGATATTTTTATGATTTATTGTTGAATAATTTTGTCTTTTCCACATTTCCTGAAAAAGTTTATAGTTCCTATTGCTGGGGTTATTTTGATGAAACTTGTTCCTGATTCGGCGGTTAAAAATACTGTAGGAATAAATCAATCCCAATCCATCTGCTTTGGGCTATACAAGAGATTAGTTGTTCAAATACATATAGCAAATGAAGTGACTGACATGAAATTTGATTCACAGGTGCAGAAAATTGAAATCTGTTATGAACTTCAAAATATTTTAACAAGTAATCTGGCATAACTTAAAAACTGTTGAATCAATTTTGGCATGATTTTCACAGTAACAAACCTTATATTCTCACTTAGGATCTGCCGTATCTCTTATGATGCTACGTGACCAGCCTCCAGAGCAAATATGAACATGTGTATCTAACTTCAAATTTCTTAGCACACTGTTTCACTAATTTCTGTAAGACCACAATCAGACATCTTCAACACACACAGCGAAGTAGTACGACTCCCCTTTTTTTTCTTCTTTTTTTTTTAACTGCTTTACGTTTCTCAACAGCAAGGTCTTTAGAGACGGGAAAGGATGGGGCAAGGAATGGGAAGGAATTCGGCTATGGCCTTTTTAAGGAAGCATCGCGGCATTTGCTTGGAGTGATTTGGGAAACCATGGAAAACCCAAATCTGGATGCCCGGGCAGGGATTCGAACCGCCATCCTCCCGAATGCGAGGACAGAACGCAGTCCGTTACACCACCATGCTCAGTCCCCCATATTTATTGTCCTAACTGCCTTCATCACTAGAAATTTGTTAATGAGGAAACTAGGGTTAAAAGTTGTAAAATCTTCTCTAACCCTCAGAATGACAGCTAGCACCCTCCCCTTTCCCTGGCCCATTGGAATGTCTGTTAGACTTCCTAAAAGTTTTATTATTTTCTGGAAAGACTGGGGAGAATGTAACTCACATTTTAAACTGTGCAACTAAAATTATTGTATAGACAAATCAACCTCAACCTAAAGGGGCAATGCTGGGTACTTTGCTAGTAATAAATGTAATATATAAACTTTATTTGTTGATCATATTACAGATCAGTTACCTTCACACATTATTAAAAGGTATGACATGTCATACTTGGACAGCATACTTTTAACTGATATGCCATGGAATTATATCACATAATATTGATCTTGTGTTGAGGGCTAAGCCGCTTCCATTCATTTAGGAAATGGTGTAGAACATGGCACCGCGCACAACTTTCTTTATTGATCACCTTCTGTTACTTGTTAATTGGAGATTATTCTAGCATTCATACTTATTCTATGTCTTAAGGTCAAACCCTGCTTGACTAATAATGGTCCACACTGTTGCCGCAATGACACTTGTCTAAATTGTTGCCACTCACTCAATTGAACTTACTTCAAACGACATCATATGCAGTCCGGCACTTAGCCAACTCCCCACCATCATTAGTTGGTTTACTTTCTGAAAGTGCTGTGTCAGCCTGGTGGATGTGGAGAAGTGTATAGGGGAAATCTGAAAATTTCTATTCCTTCATGACTCAATGTTGTTTTTGTGTTATTGATTGCTTTTAAAAAAAAGAGTATTTTCTCTTCAAACTCATTTCCAGGATCATCAGATGTTTGTAAAATGCAGGGAACATTCTAGCATTTCGCATTAACAAATCAAAGCTTTACCCAAGGTGAATTTGAATGCCATTTTTTTTTTTTTTTTTTTTTTTTTTTTTACCTACTGCTTTACGCCTCGTCGACATTGAGGTCATTAGAGGTGGGATGGGACTGGAATAAGGAATGGGAAGGAATTTGGCCATGGCCTTTTGAAGGAAGCATCCCGGCATTCGCCTGGAGTGATTTGGGGAAACCATGGAAAACCCAAATCTGGATGCGCGGACGGGAATTTGAACCGTCGTCCTCCCGAATGCGAGGCCAGAACGTTAATTTAACGCCCATAATAATTATAACCAAGACCAAGATTTGACCCTGTGACCTCCTGTACCCTTGTTGCATTCAGTAACTATCTGAGTCACCAGGCCAAATCCAGAAGTAATTAAAAATATGTATTCAAAAATATAAAAGTATATTTGTGTTTCATGATACAAAAAAAGTGCATTGTATAGAAAAATAATATGTTTATTTTATTATGATTGAAAACTTATTTTTCATTACTTCTATATTTTGCCTGATGACTCAGAAGTTTATGGTGACTGGGGTATGGAAGGTCGCCAGTTCAAATCCTGGTCAATTTTTACGGGCCTTAAACTTGGCTTCCACCTCTGACAAAGTTTTGATTAGTTAATTTGAACATGCTAGGACACTCCATGGTTCGAATTCCATGTTATATTGTAGGTCTCCTTTTCCTAGTGGGATTACCGTATTAAGTTAGGTAACTATTATACAGGTGCACTTTGACACCAATAAGAAACTCTGTGACCATTTCTTTGAGACCACATGAAATTATTATTATTATTAGTAGTAGTAGTAGTAGTAGTAGTAGTAGTAGTAGTAGTAGTAGTAGTATTACCGGTCCAAATTTCAATAAATTTGTTTGTGATCATTTTGTGAATTTGTGAAAAACCGTTGAAAATGTGTAAAGTAAAAATAAGAAAAAAAAATATTTCTGAGTGATCATTGTATTTATTAATGATTGTGTCCATGGTTATTCAATTTGAAGAGGAGTACATTCAGAAGAACGCCAATGGGAAATTTTACATGCAAAATGAATCAGAAGCACACCACTGAAATGCTGGAAATGTGTGATGCTCCTGGAATGTGATCAACTTGGAGCCATGCAGTTTTGTTCCAAAACTTAAGAACACATTTAAATGAAGTCAGAATTTCACATTAATCAATATTTATATTCTTCTATTAAATTTGAAATCTCAATTAATCTCAAGGTGTTTTATATACACTTTGATAATCGCATCACCAAATGTAAGAACCTTAGAATTTTGGCAAATTCTAGTTTTGCTTAGGCTGGACTTAGAAATTTCGAGAAGAGTAGTTGTCAACTTAAAGGAATTGGCCTGTAACCTTCCCCATAGTTACAATCCACCATAAAAATCATTTTAAATCACAAAATGTTTATTTTAGGAGATATTCCACTTTGTTCAAGCTTTGAAACACGCGATCATAAAAGTAGAAATTCTAAGATTTGTAATATCTTTAAATCAAGTAAAGCGACAACTTTTCTTTTATCACCAGCTATAGTCAGCAGTGTTCCCGATATTTTGGTAATAAAATTAAATAATTTGGCAAAGTCTAATTAACGATTTTAATTAAGAGAAAATAATAAGCTTTTTAATTAAAAGATATATTTATTTATAAGATAGGATAGGGAAAATAAACAGTTACCCGTCACTTACCACAGATGAAGGCAGGAGGGCGAGACACGTAAAAACACAAAAACAAAAGAATTACACAATATTTCGACTTAAGTCTTATTCATGTAGGAGGCGAGACATATGGCAAGGGGAAAGATGTGGTCACATCCGAGCCTGCCATCTTATTTTCAGTGCCTCGCGGCAGTTTCTTTGTTTCCTTTATCCAGATATATTTATTTGAAATTTATATCAGTAGATAGCCCTAATTAAGACGATTACGGACATATAATGGTTTCAGTGAAAAGTTTTAGCATTTGTCTGGTAATTAAGGTTTTGAAAATAGATTGTCGTTGATTGTCGCTGTAAAAATTCAAATGTTTGGGTTAATCCACTGCTTTAGAGCTTTGTATCACCACGCGAAATTAAATAAAACTTTAAAACTAATCACTCTAAATTTCCCACTAAACTGCCGTTGGACTTCTAGTGGATAAGTCTAGACATTGTCAAAGTGTAAACATTTTTAATAATCTGGATCGTTAAATAAATTACACACACTTTTGATCTCGCGGAAGCGAAAAGATGTGACACAGTTGCTTATGTCACTGATTCTAGTGGTTCCTATAAAAAGACCCCGCCGTCATCATGTTTTTGTCTTTTCTGTATCCGGAGAGCATTATGTGAGTTAGCCTGCGTCAGTCTTGTGTCGGGGCGGGAGGAAATCTGTAGAAGTTGAAGCTACCGAGTCGGCCATGTTGGGACTTTGGTGTGATAGCCTGCAAGGATAACTGTTAACATGAACTTTTAAATTTTCATAAGGGGTGCGGTTGGTAAAATTTATCTCCACAACCTGTAGTATTTTGGAAAAGTCTGTTCGATCGCCTACTCAACTGTGTAATGCTATTTTTGAACTTGTGATTTCTTTTAAATGAACTTCAAATTTTTCGAATACAGTGGACTTGTGATTTCATAATAGACAGTAGACCTTTTCTAGATTTGTGGTTAGTAACAGATCTAGTGGCGACCTTTAAGCATTTTAGTTGAGTTTCTGTACGGCTACATGGTCAAATTAAAATTATTTTATGAACTTTCTGCAGAACTTTGAATCCACATAAACTGTTAGTTGAGGCACTAAGGTGATACTACAGCCCCGGTATCAGCCCTGGTTCCTTACACAAACCAATTTTGATTGTTTCATATATCTTGCATCATTTGGTCTAATGCCTCTAAAGACTCTTTATGTGCCACCGTACATTCATCCCAAACAATCAGTATGCAATGCTGCAGAACTCTGGCCATCCTACAGTTCTTCGAAAGGCTGCATCCTGGGGTTTCATTGATTTGCATATTCAACAGCAACTAAATTGCTGAACAAGTTGATTCACTGCCTTCCAACAATGTAGCTGCAATTTCTGATAAAGCAAGTGCAAATGCAATTTCATTCTGCGAGTGAAACGTTGGCAAAATCAATGAGATTTAAAACTATTCTCTAGTTCCATCAGCAGCATCCAAGAAGAAAATCCCTCCAGTTCCATCATTCACAACTTCGTATGCATATTTTTGTTGCTGATTCAACAGTGGAACATTAACTCGAATTGAATCTCTCAATGCATCACAATCATATTGTTTTTTTTTTTATGTTTTAACTCTTGATTAAATGTGTTGTGCATCGGACTATTGGAGGCCATCATGGTTAATTGAGGTAATACCTTCTTCAATATCATCAAGCACATGTCCTCATTTAATGTCAATGAAATAGAAATAAAATAACTACATTTGTTGGACAGATCGTGAAACGACACAAAAATAGAAACAAAGATAATTTTATTTTCTCCAAATTTACAGATCCGTTCATACAAAAAAGTACTTCTGGTTTTTCTAAAAATTTTCCAGTTAACTTTTCAAATTCCTCTAGAAATCTTATTACGACTATTACAAACTTGTTTAGAAAATTTGCCAAATCCATCTATAATAAAAAAAGTACTTTCAGTTTTCCCGAATTTTTCAAGAAACTTTTCCAATATTTCTTTACCTACGAGGGTGGTTTGAAAAGTCCTCAGAATGTATTAGAATTAAGTATCTTACCTCGGTGGAACTGCTTTTATTTTTCAACATAATCTCCCTGTAGACTAATGCATTTGGTCCAGCGATGTTCTGTGATACATCTGGCATTTCTGTACAACTGCTATGCTATAACTCCAACATTATCCCTCCCAAAATAATTATATTGACTCATCTTGAGTTATGTGGCACACTACTGGTGTCAAAGATACTTAAAATCGTTTACGAAACTTATAAAGGTTATATTCATATGAGCACTTGCGCCTTTTCAGACTCAACTATATGTTATCCTGGATACATTTTTGTCAGCACAGCTGGTCAGACAGGAACTACTGTGCTGCATGGTTTATCTCAGCAGGTGTCTTCTTGTGGGAAGATATAAAAGATTGTCTTTTATACTTTTAAATTCATAACAGAGATTCCCCTTTGTTGTTAAAACAAATAATTTGATTTTTGCCAAAAAGGCAGTGCAGTACAAGTTGTGCATTTTTCAGCTGATATAGCTCTTTTTAAAAAGAATTAACTGCCTTCAAATAAGTTTTGAAATATGTCAATTTTTCATGCTGAAAAAGGGTATTTTACTTTTTGGTGTATGAAAGTCTAAGTTGGACTATCCCTTCAAAGCCAAATGTCCAATCCTACTTCCTAAATGTTGTTATTGTTATTATTTGGGTTTTAGGGCACTTCGACGATGGGGTCATTAGCGCCCTAACAAAAACCAGGCGTGACAACGTGGCAAAATTGCCATCCGTGTGGCCGACTGCAAAGGGGTCGGCCACAGAGACAGCACAATAAAATACTAACATGCTAACTAAAATACCATCTGTGTGGTCAACTGTAAAGAGTACGGCCACACAGATAGCAACATAAGATATAAAACTGAGACTAGGCAATAAAATATAAAAATACATACATTAATTGGTTGGCTGTAAAAGGGCCAGCCATATAAGCAGTTTCACTAGTAAAAACAGTACTTGGAATGGTGATTGTAAATGGCCACCAATCCAATCTAAAACTTAGGCCGATCTGCCCAAAATTTTTGGGACAAGACTGGCCAAGCAACAAAACTTTAAAACCTTAGCCACGTTGTCACTGTCACCGTTTAAAATAAGGGACAGATCGTTGGCTAGGCCAACATCTGCCCTTAAATCTAAAAACAGTACACATTCAGTTAAAATGTGGCGTACTGTCAAAGGTACGCCACAAGCATCACATTCCGGTGGGTCCTCCCAGTGGAGAAGGAAACTATGAGTTAGAGGACAGTGCCCTATATGGAGGCAAGTAAGGAGGACATCATCCCTCCTCGCCCGCTGGAAGGAGCTGCTCCACGGCTGAACGGTCGGTTTGACCAGCCGGAGCTTATTATGCTCAACTTCCAGCCACTGCCTCTGCCAAACATCAAAAACAAGTCTTTTCGCCGCCCAGGCAAGGTCTGACTTCGGGACCGGAGCAAAGTCGATTCAGACCTTGTCGCAGGCTAACTTGGCAGCAACATCGGCTGCCTTGTTCCCCCTGATTCACACATGGCCGGGTACCCAGCAGAATAATACCTCCTTTCCAAGAGATTGGAGGGAAAGAAGGGTGTCCTGGATATCCTGGACTATCCGGTCTGCTGGGTACATGATTGCTAACACCTGAATAGAGCTGAGGGAATCACAGCATATTATGTAATTCATATCACGACTTAACTTCATATGCTGGAGCGACTTTGGCAGGGCGTAACATTCGGCAGTGTAAACACTGCACCTGCTATCCAGTTTGTATTTGTAAGTCGCTCGAGGGAACACAACGGAACAACCTACTCCGTTAGCCTGCTTAGACCCATCCGAATATACCAGGGTAAAATTATGATGCTGGTTTAAGACATCTCTAAAAATTCTGCTAAAAACATTATCCGCGGTACACAGCTTGTTGTGCGTTGATAATTCTAAAATAATTCTGGGCCTCTTTAAAAGCCAGGGAGGAGATTTACTCCAACCCTGGTGATAAAAAGAAGGAAGCTCGAATCCGTATTGTTCTAAAACAGCCTTTGTATGGTAGCCGAATGGATTAGTGGCTCTATGCCGGTTGGTATAGAGCCTCTCGTAGTTGGGAGGTAGGACTATGTCATACACGGGACTGCCAGGTGTTATGGCAACGTGCAGGTAGTGTCGCACCATGAGGAGTCGCCGGCGGATGCTAAGCGGTGGCTCGCCAGAGTCAGCACAAATGCTGACAATAGGACTGGTGCGATATGCACCCGCGGCGAGCCGAATTCCAGCATGGTGGACACTACCCAGTATACGGAGATAGCTGTCCCATGCCGAACCATATACGAAACAGCCGTATTCCAACCGTGACCGTACAAAGGCTCTGTAAAATTGTAGCAGGCAGGAGCGGTCAGCGCCCCATGACCTGCCACACAGACATTTTAAAATATTTAGAGCTTTTGAGGCTCTGGCTTTCACATCTTTAAGATGTAGTAGCCAAGTTAACCTGTTGTCTAAAATGAGGCCCAGAAACCGAAATGTTTCAGTAAAACGTAAAATATATTCCTCAGAGTAAGATGGGGCTCTGATAAAAGGCTTCTGCTACGACTAAAAAGTACACACCGGGTTTTCTCGGCAGAGAAACGAAAACCGGTGTGCACTGACCATTCATCCAGCCTGTTCAGCATGAGTTGCAGCTGCCGCTCGGCGCTTCTCAGGCTGGACAACGCAATAAAAATTAAAAAGTCGTCCACATATAAGGAGTACCGTATGGGACTCCTTATTATGGCTTGAATGCTATTTATAGCAATGGCGAAGAGCATCACGCTTAAAACTGAACCCTGATGAACACAGTTTTCCTGAATAAAAAGATCAGACACTTCACTACCGACTCGGTACCGGAAGCAGCAACCAGATAAAAAAGATTTTAAAAAACGGGGTAGGTTACCCCTAAAACCCTATTCATGTAACTGTTTTAAAATAACATGCCGCCAGGTAGTATCGTAGGCCTTTTCAATATCGAAAAAAAACACCCACATGGTGTTGGCTGCGGATGAACGCATCCTGTATTGCCGCCTCCAGGAGGATCAGGTTGTCCAAGGTGGAACGGAACTTCCTGAATCCACACTGAAAGCGGCCCAGCAGATTACGGGACCCAAGACATAAGACGAGGCGGCGGTTTATCATCCTCTCCAGTGTCTTCCCCACGTAGCTAGTCAAGGCAATACTACGATAACTACCTGGCAACAATTTGTCTTTGCCAGGTTTTAAAATGGGAATTAATGTTGCTTCTTTCTACGAGTCGGGGAAGTGTCCTCCAGTCCATATTTCGTTAAAAATATCTAGAAGGTACTTTTTAGCATCCTTACTGAGATGCCTCAGCATCTGGTACTGGATCAGATCGGGCCCTGGAGCAGTGTCATTTGCGCTGTTTAACGATGACTCCAGCTCCCAAGATGTAAATGGGCAGTTGTAGGCCTCTGTATTCGACAAATCGAAGCTGAAACCGAGGGTCAAAGTTAGCGGATGAAGTGATGGCGACGAAGTTCTCCGCCATCAGCTGCGCTATGCTTCGTTCGTCAGTAATTATACGTCCGTGATCCAGTAACCCACATACTGGTGGGCGGGAGTACCTTCCAGATATACGGCGAATGGACTCCCATACTTTCGACGAAGGTGTGGAACAATTTATAGTGCTCACAAAGTTCTGCCATGACCTCTTCTTGCTCTCCTTAATAACTCGACGCGCCTTAGCTCTGACAATACAGAACGCTGCTAGGTTGTCAGATGTTGGGCACACCCTAAAACGACACAACGCCCGTCGGCGACCCTGGATGGCGGAACGACATTCATCGTTCCACCAGGGGACGGGCGTCCTTCGCAGCATTCCGGAGCTCTTTGGCATGGAAACGTCAGCTGTCAAGTGATTCACCTTCTCCTGTATACTGCCACAGGGTTGCAGTTGTACAGAACGGCAGTAGAGCTGCCAATCTGCACAACTGACGTTCCATTTGCATCGGTTTTTTTCCTCTTCCATGTTCACACTCGACGTGCATCCAAATAGGGAAGTGGTCGCTACCATGTAGGTCGCGATCCACGCCCCACTGCACAGAGTCCGCAATTGAGGGGGAACACAAGGAATGGCAGAAGACGTACCGGTAGCAGTGGTGAAATGAGTCATTTGCCCTGTATTCAGGATACAAATTTCCTCCTGCTCTATCAATCTTCCAACCACTCAGCCCCTGGGGTGGAACCCCACAACGCACTGTGGGCGTTGAAATCTCCCAAAAGGAGAAAGGGCCGAGTGAGTAGTCGTATAATGCCAACCAGGTCATCGTAGCCGACTGACACACTGGGTGGCAGATAGACAGAGCATACGGTCAGTTGGATTGGACTGTGTATTTTCACCGCAACTGCTTGTAGATCAGAGGTGAGAGCAATAGGTTCGGAGTGGATGGTGTTTCGAACAAACACAGCCACTCCCCCCTTCGCTCGATCACCCTCGGTATCATCCTTTCTATAGATGTCATAACCCTCTTAGCACAGGTTGGTGAAAAGGTCTAAAATGTGTCTCCTGAAGACAGAGACACAATGGATTAGACCGTGCTAAGAGGTGGACTTCCTCTTTGTGAGCCTGAAAGCCGTTTACGTTCCACTGAAGTATGGGAGCCATTCTACCTATTTAAACCCCCCCCCCTCCCGGTTCGGGTGGGTCTTCCTTTGGTGATTGCTGAGGAACGGAACCAGGTTCGTCCACCAGCATGTGTACGAAGACGATTTTCATTGTGAGGCCTTGGAGTCTTGCGGAATTTTCTTCCGCCGAGGCCTGTTCCCCTTCTTCTCCTTTCCAGAGGGGGATCTGTAAGGAGAAGTAGGAGGGGTTTTCACAAACATAGTGGGGTCCGTGAGCTTAAATTTCGGAACCTTAGCCATCCGCTACCGGCAGATGGCGTTGCCGTTACCAGTTCTCTTGCAGATGCTGTTTCTGCTTCAGGGGCCGCTTCTGCTGTTGCAGAGGGACCCACTGCTGTAGCGGATGGCAGTGTCTTTGCTGGTGGAATTGCTGAACCTGCTGTCGATGTGGTCGAGTTTGTCAGAGTATTGCTACCGACGTCCGAGGTCCTAGGTGTAAAGACCTTGATGGGTGTGGCACCACATCTGCACTGACATGAGCACTTTGGACTTGTGCCCACGTCCGCAACGGACATCTGGGTAGCAGTACTTTCTTTCCTGACGGGAGTTGATAACGTCTTAGCGAAGACTGGTGAAGCCAGAGCCTTATATCGCTTCTTAGCTTCGCCATACGATATGCGCTCTCTCGTTTTCAACTCCTGTATCTTTTTTTCCTCCAGATACAATCGACACTCTCTGCTCCAGGCTGGATGTGCCCCGGAGCAGTTGACACACACCTGTGGGAGGGTGCAACTAATGCCTGGCTCATGTGCAGCCTTTCCGCATTTCCCACAGGTGGGGTTGCCCTTGCAGGTCGCCGTCATATAACTGAACCGCTGGCACTTAAAGCAGCGCATTGGGTATGGTACATACGGGTGAATATTTAAGTTCAAATATCCTGCCTTGATGTTTTTGGGCAACGTCGGAGTGTCGAACATCAGGACAAAGGTGGCTGTCTTCTCAAGACTGTCGCTAACCCTTCGTTTAATCTGACGAAACTCGACCACATGTTCTGTTTACCACTCCTTAAGGAGTTCCTCGGTCTCTAAATCCATAAGGTCCCTGCTGGTGATGACACCTTTACTTGAATTCAGAGTTTTGTGGAGTTCGCACTTCAGTGCGAACTCCCCGAGCTTCTCACACTTAAGGAGTTGGACAGCCTGCTTGTGGGTGGATGTTTCCAAAAGCAGTGTCCCATTCCTCAGCTTTTTTTTTACAGATTTGAGGGTACCCGCAATACCCTCTAAACTTTTCTGAACATAGAATGGAGAGACCTTCTCAAAAGATCCCTCCACCCTTGTCATAATTACGAAGGCGTTTTCTATGAGAAAACCCTTGCCGTTACTGTGTGTTTGTTCCGGAGGAGGGCTATCAACCCTAGCCCGCTTGTTTGAACTGGGTGTATTTTTATTTGCCTGCGACACAGCCGGGCCGCAGGGGTCTTTGGTTTTTTTGTGAGAAGGAAATTTGATCCCACGAGTAAAAACCATTTAAAAAATAAATGCTTATAAAACAGGAGTGTGCAGGTGCCCCTCAGGTTGCACGTTATTGAGTGATTTCCCTCATCACCCATACACCTCCTCGGGAAGTGGCTGACCTTGAGGTTGAGGTTTTTTTTATAGAGGTTTGTTCCTTCCTCGCGATCCGGGCGATGAAGCCAAGATCCCCGTTCTCCTAGGCACACAACTTTCCACCGCCACGCCCTACGGTGGTCGTTGAAGCATGGTAGGAGTTTACGGTGTGGGAAACTTGCAGCGCTCACAATTTTCCAGCTCGGACACCGCGGGTTCACCAATCCCGTACCTGGCACTTGTGTACCAGGCCCCTGCGGCGTACTTCCTAAACATGACCATGCTGTGGATCTTACTATCTGGTATTTTACAGTTCTACATTACTATACAGGGGATGGTCTATTAAATCTCTACTCTGCATCAGTGTTACTGGGTCTCTGGATAGCTAGACTATGCCATACTCTTACCAAGACTGCTCCACCGAGGAACAACATATACCGACAAGAAAGACACATGCTGCACTCTCTGCAAGAAGAGTCATAAATTGTTGTCCTTCCAAATGATAAAGGGAATGTAACCATCTTACTCCCAACTTCATAATACAAGGACATGATGACAATGCAGCTTATAGGAAGATTGCAACAGACTCACCAGCACGATGCAGCATAAAACAACTGAACTTCCTTACCGGATGATGCAGCCAAGAAACTTTGTACACATAGAGTCGCACAACTTACACTCTATGGGTTCCCTTTGGTACACAAGCAGGGCTTACCCATGAGGCCCATAGCAAGCACAATATGAGAGCCCACATACGGTCTTGCTAAATACCTTATGTCTGTCTTGAGTCCATCAGTTGGCAAATGTGAGCACCACATCAAGAATTCAGTTCAGTTCATCGAACATCTACAACAACTGGGACTGTCAGACTGTGATCTCATAGTCAGTTTCGACGTAGTATCACTTTTCACCAGGGTTCCTCTCAAAGAATCACTTGAACTAATTGGCTAAAAGTTTTAGCCCAAGCTCACAAAACTCGACATACTTTCTTTTTGATGGACAGTATTATGAACTGACTGATGGTGTGGCTATGGGCAGCCCATTATCACCTGTGGTTGGCAACATGTACATGGAGCATTTTCTAGATAAAGCACCTGGAATCAGCAGGATTAAAAGCAACAGTTTTCTACAGATATTTAGATGACAAAATTTGTCATTTGGGGCCACAGATACGAAGAACTTCAAGTTTTTCTGCTACACCTAAACCCCATCCACAGCTAAATACAATTCACTGTGGAGGTGGTACACACAGGCCAACTACCCTTCTTGTGCGTACTGGTAAAGAGGAGACCGGATGGCACCTTGGGACACAGTTTTTACCAAAAGGCTACTCACACCGACCAATTTTGAATGCCTCCAGCTGCTATCACCCATCACAGAGGGAAGGAGTGCTGAATACATTAATCTACAGAGCTTGTGTAATTTCTGACAAGATAGTCTGTCTGCAGAGCTAGCACACCTACAGAATAATGGCTACAACAACTGCAAAATTTGACGCGCAGAAGACCACCCCAGAACCAACATCCGAGGAGGACAAACCAAGAGCCAAAGCATTCATCACGTATGTCAGAAATGTATTGAGCAAGATTGGCAAAATTCTATGCCGACACATCAAGTGCGTTTACCATCCACCGGTGAAGACCAAAGCACTTTTAGGCTCAGTTAAAGATGATCTGGGGGCTAAGGATGCCTGGTGTATACCAAATACAAGGGGTGATCAAATGAAAAGGTACGAAATGACGTAAAAACGTAACAGTTAAATATTTGCATATTCCGCCATGGGAGAACGTAGCGAGACATCTCGGGATGCGATTGGAGAATCTGACTGGGATCGGAGCATGTGCGGGTGCCCGCATGCGCAGTAGAGAGCAGAGGCTCTTATCAAAAGCAGCGTTCAAATGATGCAGCAGTCCGTATGAGGACAGGATGGCGTTCGCGTTACAAAATTCGACGATTGAGGAGCAGCGAGGTGTTATCCGATTTATGACAGCGGAAGGTGAGAATCCGGCAGCTACTCATCGCCGGATGGTAACAGTTTATGGGGAGAAGTATGTCTCTGACAAGTCTGTCAGAAAATGGAGTGCCCATTTTCGTCCAGGCCGTGAGAGTCTGGGTGATGACCCGAGGCCTGCTCACGGAGGGTGTGGTTCTGCTCCATGATAACGCGTGTCCACACGTCTCCAGAGTCACACACATGGAACTGGCCAAGTTCAAGTGGGAGACGTTGGACCATCCGCCCTACAGTCCGGACATGTCGCCCTGCGATATCCATGTGTTTGGTCCACTGAAGAAACACCTGAAAGGGAAGCGCTTCAATTCGGACGACGTACTCAAGGACGCTGTGAAGGACTGGGTCTCGTCACGGCCACAGGAATTCTGGGAACAAGGAATCCTGTGGCTTGTTCATCAGTTGGATTGTTGTGCTCAGGCCTATGGTGTACATTCTGAATAAAGTCTATATTTGTACCCACCGTGTCGTTTTGTACCTTTTCATTTGATCACCCCTTGTACCATGTGAGTGCAGAAAAGTGTACATTGGACAGACCATTTGCAAGGAACATAAATGGCACACAGGTCTACAGCAACCATCAAAATCAGTAATTGCTGAACACCCGGCATACTATCAAATATGAGGACGCGGAAGTTCTGAAAAACGCATCCCACTTTTGGAAACGCATGTTCAAGGAGGCCATTGAGATCCTGCTTCTGAACAACCTTATCAACAAGGCTAATGGGTTCCCGCTAAGCAAAGTGTGGCATCCAGCATTGAAGCAGCTCAGAAAACAGCAGAGCCAGGGCACCGAGTGTGACGAAGGCAAGCGTAGGCTGAAGAACACAGCTCAACTCTTAGGAGTGGGCCACTGTTACCGGCGCACCAAGGCAGGAGTGGAGGGGATGGGTCGATGATTACAAATACTGCCTTGAGGGCCCATCATGACAGTCCCATCTTTGACTGCGCTCCTCATGCCAGTCAGCAGGTGTAACCTGAAGATGATGACACATTATGCTGTCAAAAATTCATTGAACAACAATCAACTGATCCAGCCGCATGATCGAGAAATCTTCAAGCATACTTCTGTATATTACCGATCTGCTGTCATCTATGCTAAGTATTAATACTTTACCTGATCTTAATTAGTTATTCTAAGCACCACTTTCCATTTCGTGTTAAATAAATGATAGATAAGTAATTCAAGGACCTGAAAATACTTAAAGAAAGTGAGGCCCTGTCATGTTAGTAAAATAACCAAATTCATGTACATAATTAAGAGCTCATACCTGCAGCAAATGGTTTTCAGGGCAAAGAATTACTTCATGGAGTCCAAGTAAATCAGTGCCTCCTTCCAAGCCATTGAGTAATTTGTCCAATATTGGATAACATACCTGTAAGCAAGAAGTAGGGAAGTGAAAAATGTAACAATCCAATAGCTACAATATATTTACAACCTTCAATAGCATTAGCACCATCACAACTTCTTTTTTATTTTTTTATTCTTTATTTTTATTTACAGCTAGTTATTTGCCACTACTATACTCAGTGAGCAGATACAGTAGCCAAGCATGTAAAAATTTCCTAACTCAAGATTTACAAGTTTCTAACTTGAGTACAATCTGTAATGTCAAAGCTTTAAATATATCACAAATTGAATAACATGTTGAGAACAAGTTGATAACATGTTTAAATTACCCACCACCTGCTAGAATAAAAAATGATTAGAAAATAAATATTTAATCAAACATCATTCCCTATTTAGTTTCTTCTTCTATTCCATTTTGGCGTCTATGGACCACGAGGTTCTAAACTCTGGTGGGCTTTCTTTTTCGGCCAATATTCTTTCATCCTTGCACTGTGGCTGTCTTTTCTTACTTGGGTACATTTTACCCCAGATCCGGAGCACAGTGTTTTGGTTGTTAGTGTCTAGAGAGAATCGGATGCTTTAATCAATGTTCTGTACTTTTCCCTGTTGCAAAATTCATTGGGATCAATTTCCAGTTGCTCGATATCTTTTCTGACTGGCCTTGCCCATTTTGCATTATTCGCTTTCCCTCTAAAGACAGTGTTGAAGATTTTGGAAGTGAGTCTATAACTGTCCATCCAACCATAGAACATTAATCTCCTGTTTCTCATGGCTGTGGTAATGTTCTCCATAGGTGTGGTAATGACCTCCAGTTGTTGGTATCAGTCCTTATTATGCTTGAGTCTGTATTTTCCTTCTTTTCTGACAGAACGCATGATTTTTCTCAAGATCCAGTTTTCTGAGTTGTTCCTTTCAACCATGTTCAAGCACTCCGATGCATACAATACCGATGGTCGAACTACAGTATTATAGTGTCTCAGTTTGAGGTTAAGGGAAAGAGATTTAGATCCACACATATTCTTACAAATGTGGAATGTTCTCCCCAGTCTGGCACATCTGGTACTGACGACTAAGTCCTCGTTGATGTTTGGAGTTATCCATTATCCAAGATATTTGATGGCATTAGCCAGTATCATTGCATTTAGTCCAGTAACGGGTTAGTTTTACCTTGCATTATATCACGTAGAACATTTTTTTTTCTTTCTTATCTTGTTGTATATATTGGTGAGAATATGCAGAAACCAAGTTTTTGACCTCCAACTCCCTCGGCACAATTTCTGTGGGTAAAAAACCTCAAAATTTTGGCACTTTTTTCAGTTTTTTGTCTATAACTCCTTCCTGATGAGTCCAAGAAAAAAATACTTTATTTTCCAATTTGAAAGAGGACAAAATTTCCTCCAACCTTTGTAGTACAAAGATTTTTTCTAAACTCAAAACAAAGCAAGCTACAGTTCTTCGAAAATCAGCAAAATTTCACACTTTTCCGAAAAGTTGGGTTTCTACCTACTTTGCAGCTCCTAATGACCTAGAACCCCTGTATATATAATTGATATACATGTATTTCTGTATGACATAGTATGTATATGTAGTATACTTTGATCACTGATGGTCAATTCAATAATCATATTGCACTGTTGGAAGGGAGATTCCGCAGGATTGTCCAGCCACCAGTGTTTTCGATTTGCCAGGTAATCGTACTGGGTATTTGGAACCTAGAGCTTAACATGGAATCCAAACCACACAAGCATTTTGGCCTACTTCATATTACACAACAAGCTGTGGCAGAGCTGAAGGTTGGTTTAATGGCCAGATGAGACTTGGATTTTGATCTCCAGTCAAATGCCTTTGCCAGTGAACCACCTGACCGCTCTATTACTGATGATAATAGAGCATAAATGATGCACAATGTTATTGCACAATGTTATTAAGTCATAATAAATTCGTAATAAGTTAAAAATTGGACATAAATCAATTTCTTTTCCGTTTGTATTGTCCTGGCTTATCAATGTCCTCACCTAGAATTGTATCTCATTCATCCATTGCATCAGGAGCAACTTCCTCAAGGTCAAAGAATGCTTACTCTCCTTCATCTAGGAATGTTTTCATGAGACAGAACAGAGCAATTTTTGAAAGCAGCTGAACAGTGCAGTCTTGATTTGCGACACCTGCATCGTGGAGTACAAGGTTTCTTGCAGGATCATGATACAACCTTCGGACTAAACTCAGGTGCAGCATCTTTTATTGTTGTAACTGGAATAAGGTTGGACGAGCCTTTCCTTCATCCCTTGGCAATGAGTAAGTTTCTCGACCCAGCCATGCTTGCACTTGTTGGTACCAGCATAATGAGTGATACGTTGCTGCATCTGATATTGTTGGCAACCGTGCTAGCTTGAATGCATTTTTGTGCAGATTTTGTTATCTGAACCCTCCGATGTTCCACAAGCAATTATCCGTACCATTCCATGATGAGCTGTTCCCCTGCGTATTTTCAAGATGCTAGTCTCTGGAGGCTAGGAGTTCTGAGAAATTAGCATGCATAGTACTTTCACATGTGGTTGTACTGAAGGAGGAAACATAATTTTTCTTTCCCTTAGCCGAAAAATGCTGATATTATATTACATCCTGTAAATGCATGAATGGGGGTTCAAACTTGAAGGAAGTGGTTGAGTATCATAAACCTGCCACCTTGCCTTTCCCTGGTTTATGGAAGTACAACTTCTCTTGCTACCATGACCCATTAGCAGAGCTAGAAAATGTACTCACTTAGAATTCTAAGAATGTTTTTTGTTGCTGCTGCCCTCCTCCCTTCAACTCTAATGAGTGTTGGCTGTATTTCATCTGTCCTTTCCATATATATATTTTTTGTTTTATTCTAAATAAATGATCTATAACATCAAGAGAAAGTATTGTATTTCACAAAGTGAATATTCTCTGTAAAGTGTAGACTTGGCTCAAAACAAGATCTCATAACTTTTTGTCACTTTACAAGCACGAGACGTGGCCTATATTTTTTGTGAGATTCATTATTATGTCTCCAGATTTCTTGATTGAACTCACATAATTTTTTTTTTAACTGCTTTACGTCTCTCAACAGCGAGATCTTTAAAGACGACGGGAAAGGATGGGGACAAGGAATGGGAAGGAATTCGGCAATAGCCTTTTTAAGGAAGCATCCCGGCATTTGCCTGGAGTGATTTGGGAAACCATGGAAAACCCAAATCTGGATGCCCGGACGGGGATTCGAACCGCCATCCTCCCGAATGCGAGGCCAGAATGCTATCCGTTACACCACCACGCTCGGTTGAACTTATAATTGATTCATTGTTATTAAAAGAAACTACTAACAAAGAGATAAACTGTCAAGTATTTCAGTCTTCCTTATGAGGCATATTGACTTTTTTAGAGAGGAAATTATTTTTAATGTAATAAAGAAGACTTTTTCGGCATATGATTGCATTGAAGTCCTCAAGGGTATATTGCCGGATAGTAAAAACGCGAAATTTTACACATTAGGAAGACGGCAAAGGCACCTGTCGAAGTATAGTGTTTTTCGGAGATTCACCCGTGAAGACTTAATTATAACTTTCTTGCCTTTAGTCGAAATAATAACAAGGAGTTAAAAAAATGCATGCTATTCACTCAAAAATAATGTATTGTGGTGATTGATCAAATCATCCCAAGATGGATTAACCGAAAGCCAGAGTGGAACATGTAAGCAGGCACCTTTCTAGAGATGGGCAGGTCCGAGATTTTAAAGGATTCGGGTCCGGATGTACATCCAGCGCTGCGGATCTGCATCCAGGTTCCGTGTCCGGCGGACCTGTATGGGTCCGGCTCTGCAATCGGGCGGGCGGAGTGTACGGCGGAACTGGATGTGTACGGACCTACATCCATTACGTGTCCGGCGGAACTGCATGGGTCCGGATCTACAATCGGGCGGGCGGAGTGTATGGCGGAACTGGATGTGTACGGACCTACATCCAGTAAAACATGTCCGGCGGAGCTGTATGGGTCCGAACCTACAATCGAGCGTATGGTGGATACAAATCCGACCAAGGAGAACTGCAGTATGAGTTATATCGTGTTCATCTAAAATTTCTGTGGGCTTCTATAAGAATAAAATGAAATCATTTCTTAATAATGTTTAAATACTACTAAAATTTTTTTTAAAAAAATCGAAATTCTTTGTTATTTTTTTTTTACTAAAAATGAAATTATTCAAGACTCAACATTTTGAGATAATTATTGCCTTTCCACAATATACCAGCTTAAGAAACAGTGTATTATAAATGAACAAAAAATAAAATTGCAAGTATAACTTATTTTAAATTGTGAGCGAGAAATTACGTGAGATTTGTTCTTATATTATGTATAGTGTTTTCCTCTGTATACTTTGTGAAACTGTTTTGATTGAGTGAATAAAACATTGTCGTGAGTGCTAAATCGAGTGCGATACAATGCATTTTAATTAATCAGTAATATTTATGTTTTGCCAGCTACCGTAACGTGTTTTTGGTGCTTTCAAAATCTTTATTTTATTTTGTGCAATTTCAAAAACTTTTAATTTTTTAGCAATTTTATTTCCAATTTAGTTTAAAGTATGTTTTAAGCAAGATTTAATTCTTAGTAATAATAACCGATTGTTCGAGCCATTGTTAGAGGTTATAGAAACGGCTGGATGTGAGGGTTTTTTTTTTTCCCCCCCCCCCCTTCAATGTTGGATTATAAAATATTGCTGTAAAAGCGGTCAGCAGAGTCGCTCGCAATAATGCCACATAATCATATTTATATATACATCACTAGCTGTTACCCGCGACATTGTACGCGTGGATTTAGGATTTGATTGCTAGAATTGGATATACAAAGCTGAAAATTATCTAAGATGTCCCAAACAACACTGAGTCGGCATAATATAACGGGAATGCCATCGATATACCATTCTACCTTCGAACCTGTCTCATGACTAAAACTTATTCATATCAGAAAAAAGTATCCTATTTCGTTCCTAAATATACAAAGTATTTCCTTGTCACCGGTATACACATATAGTCGTCAAAACGCAAAAAAAGATGGAAACTCACTTTCGCATATACGATATTATTAGTTTAGATCACACAAAACTAACTGTGGAACCAGTACACCGTAAATAAAGTAAACGCTTAGGGCACTATTCTACCGCCAAAGGCTTGCCAGAACATGGTATCCTTACTATAAAATCCTAGGCTTGGCTCAAACAATTCATAAAAATATATGCAGCCAGTGGGATTCGAACCCAAAGCCACGCCGCAGTTTTCTTAATAAGCAAGCGCGCTACCACTACGCTATCCTATCAAACATGCGTACTGGTGCGCATTACAATTACACTTAGATATTATGCATTTGTCTTTCACAGTTAGTCTTCATAATTTAATGACAATATGTTCTTATCTATACATAATATAGTATCCCATCTTGATCCTAATGTCAAACAGCACCTCCATGTCAAATTTCATCAAGATCGGAATATCCGTTTAGCACAAGAAATGTAACAAACAGACATAAAGACAGACAGAGTTACTTTCGCATTTATAATATTAGTATAGATATGTATAATGTTCCTTGGAAACAGCAATGTAGTCTTCACGGGTGTACCGCCGGATAGTGTTGTGGAAACACAATATTTCGACGGCTGGCTCTGCCGTCTTCTTCAGGTGATGAGACATGTGTAATGGTCGGCTGACCCACAGGTACTGAGATGGTTCGGGTGCCGCTCTTCCTTATATACAAGTCCGCGTGGCTTCGGCGATGGCTTACTATGAGCCAGGCCCGCAACCAACTGGCGGTTGGCTGCCCGTGGGCGTGGCTCATAGTAAGCCATCGCCGAGCACGTGTACGACCATGGCCACAAAGTAGAGTTCAATAACGTTAGGATATTGGCTAGAACATCACATTTTTGGGAATCTGTCATCAAAGAAGCCATCGAAATTCGACTGGCCGACACATTTAACAGAGACAGTGGTCTATGTCTCAGTGAGGCATGGAAACCTGCCTTGGCAAATATCCGCAGAGAACGTTGTACTTCCGTCCAGCTGCCGCCGTAGAGGGCTTCATATTAGCTCGGGCTGGAACAAGAACCTTAGCCACGCCCACGGGCAGCCAACCGCCAGTTGGTTGCGGGCCTGGCTCATAGTAAGCCATCGCCGAAGCCACGCGGACTTGTATATAAGGAAGAGCGGCACCCGAACCATCTCAGTACCTGTGGGTCAGCCGACCATTACACATGTCTCATCACCTGAAGAAGACGGCAGAGCCAGCCGTCGAAATATTGTGTTTCCACAACACTATCCGGCGGTACACCCGTGAAGACTACATTGCAGTCATACGCCGGGAAAGTCTTCGTTCTTACTTCCTTGGAAACCCTACGAACCATGTTTCTGCAATAAAGAGATGTTAAATGTATTATCTAATTTGTCCTTAAGCCATCAGAATTGAGAAAGTTATAAATTCTAGAGACTTAATCAAACTGAACGTTAAAAGTTTAATAAGACTGCAACGCATTAAAATCACAAGTTAAATTATAAGTCCATTCTTATTTAGCACGTAAAACACTCCTCACCTTACAAGCATGAACCTGGCCAATAAGAAAGTACTACCGGGTTTTAGCTACCCATTGACATTTAATAGTTATTGTAATTATCTACTAGTAGTCAGCCATTAAGAAATAGTTTTTCATTTAGAATCTTATCTTTAAACAGAATCGTAATCGAATCGTACAGTAAATGACATTAAACTCTTCAGAACATAGATTTCAAATCGGAACTGTAATGAAAAATTACGTTCCAGCTCCGCGTTGCAGGTCCGGCCGTGGTTCAACCTCCGGCCACGCGAGAGCTGTGGCGCTGTTACAGGTCTGGCTGGAAGCAGATCTGACAAGCGCTCGGATGTACATCCATCCCTAGCGCAAGTGATACGGGTCCGCGGAACTGCATCCATCCGGACCTACCCATCTCTACACCTTTCATCAAAGAACATGTGTATCAAAATCATTGAGGCGGTGGCCGAAACAATAATAAGTCGGAAGATATACAACTGCCTTTATTAGCTGCTAAATAAATAGGTATGCAATCCTTAAAATTACAATAACATTATTTCGTATCAACAAATAATCAAATTTTCAGCAGTAGCTATAGGAATTTGTCACAATTACTTTATCTGCAAATACAGAAAAATGGGAATAATGAAAGCGTGAATAAAAAAACTTTAACTGTGTAGTTCAGATGATGTGTGCCACACATAAAAAAAAGTAATAATATAGTTAGAAAATTGTACGCAACATAACTCAAATTACAGAAATGTGTACTCAAAACAAAGTTTTAATGAATATTATTTACTTGCAAATTGCAAAGGTTGACAAAAACAAACGTTTGTTTCCATGAGTCAAATGTCAACAGCAAGGGTGCAGGCAAACAGTGCAATACATCCGACAGAGACCAAGCAGGGCAGCGAGTCACGCAGACTGACATAAGTTTTCGCCCAGTTTTGTAGATTGCGGACCCGCTTAATTTTGTGCGGGATCCACCAGACTGTCTAACGATGCGGCATCCTGCAGGATCCCACTTTGCTGGATCGCAATCCCTAGATGCTGCATACTGACTGGCTATTTCAAAGGCGTGAATTCTTTCCAAGTTTTCATTAGAGTTTTTTTCTTTTATTAACAGTCCAGGAAGAAAACCGAATAATATTTTCTTTCCTAATGTGGTGAAACATTTTTTTCTGTTGTCATCAGTGGTGACAAAAAGCAAATTTTTCATACCGGGCACAGTAGTGTCTCATTCTCTCATTTTGCTTTAGAATTGCATACTTAGCTAATTTTCTGTCACTTGTGAGTGCTGTGTTTGTCATCGTTGTTGTGGTCTTGTTTGCTGTTTGCATTGTTTGTGAGGGTTGGGCTTTCAGAATTCATGTTCTCGTCTTTTTTTATATAAAGTATAATCATACCAGGGACAGATGAAGGCGTTAATGAGATGTTTGAAACATAGAGAGTGGAAATTCACACAACTAATGAAACCCTCATAACCACTACTGACATCCTCCAGTCCAAGTTTGAAAATTTAAATTTTGATCTTAAAACTACTATTGAAATCCTCCATTTCAAATTTGAAGATTTAAAAGCCAAGCTTCATTCAGACATGGATAACTTAAAAACGGACTTTAAGTCTCGCTCTGAGATTTTTCATTCCAAGTTACTACAAGTACACAAATCCCAAATAGCCAAATTATGAAAAGATTTGAAAGAATATCATGTTATGTGTACTATGCAAGCTGAGAGCTTATCTTTTCTATTTTCTGATTTGAAACAAGAGGTAAAAAGATGAGACCAGCAGTTTGCGCCAAGAAACAGTCACCTTACAGGAGCAATGTTTATAATTAAATGAAAAGACCGACAGTCATGGCCACAATATTAATGTAAATGAAGACCAAGTGCAAACTTTATAAGAGATATCTGACAGGGTTATGCAGAAGTGAAGTGTGAAGACAAGGGTTAACTGCAGAAGTTGAACAAATATATGAAAATGCTGACAGGATGAAGGTTTTAACGGCTATACTCGTAAACAAGAGAGTGAAGGTGCAGGCCAGTTTAATTATAAAGCAAGAGGTAGTAAAACAAGTGCCAGGTTTAGGGAAGGAAGAGCTCTGCAGTTATCATGAAACGATAATGGTATCAGTGTACCCTGTTAATTTCACTGACAAAAACATAGATTGGGAAGAATTTTTGGGTCAAAATGGCAGTCACCCAGTTAGATACATTAAAAATTTTCTACCCTTCCTCATTGCTAGCATGAAAAAGAAGACTCATTGGAAATCAATTAAATGGAATTGGACAGATAAAGTGCCAGGGGGTTGAGATTAACCCTACATCAGAGGATGGAGGACGAGGAAGTCTACCTACTCCCACAATGGTCGAAAATAGGCAACACCCTTCATCGCCAATATCGATATGGCAAGGAATCCATGACATTTTCTGGCTAAGGACAGTAAACAAATGCTCAGAAATGCCATAGCCCAGCAGCAGCAGTAGGTAGTGTAAGGTGTAGTGTAAAGAATTTTTGAAGCAACTACACAGGTTGCTGAAGCCTATAGGTGACTGACTTCCACAGCTGGGCAGAAAACCGTTAATCCGTTAATCGTTAATTAACGAAGTTAACAAAATTGTAAAAATTTAACTTTTAAGTTAACCTAAAAAATCGTTAACGGTCTTCTTAACTTCCGTTAAATTGAACTACCGTTAACTTTTGTCCGTTACATCGCTAGTTGGTGTACTTGGTTTATTTGAATTGCGCGCCACGTCTCGCTCGACCGTTCGGCGAGTCGGATGGCGAACGAATTAGGTAATATGAAGTGCAAGTGTGATGCATATACAACTGTTATAGTAAGGCATGGCGTGGATTTGAGCAGGAAAGCTAGATTTTTGGTGCGTTTCTATTTTACGTCTGCAAACTGGAGCTTACTACTCGTTTCTAATTCGATCGGTGATTGATTTTGTTATTTTTATAATCTAACTTTCTTTGCTGCCAGGAAAATGTCACTTTTTAGTAGCAACTGGTGTGGTGTTCGTTAGTGAAATAAATTAAACTGACATTCGTTATATGATTACGTCATGAAAACTGAACTCTTGAATCCGTTAGTTAAAGCAACAACACTAACAATAACAACGAGAAGATTAAAAATCCTTGGCCACATTTATGCGATTATGTTGCGTTTAAATAAAGACTTTGAGAACAATTGATATATGAATGCAAACTGTGTTTACCTAAACTTTCTACAGTCAAATCTCACATGTATATCCTTAATAATCTTAAACAACATATGAAGAGGATGCATATATTCAAACATGAACAATTTGAAGAAAAAGTAAAAGCAGGGCCAACTTGTAGGAAAAAAGAAAAATAATTCAAAGCCTTCTTCAAATGCGGTAGCTTCTTCTGATGTAGATAGCAGCAGAATTGATTTGATTTCACCTCCATCTGCTAATAAAAGTTTACGTCAATAAAATTTTTGGTATCTTAGTTACGGGCACCGTCATATTCAAGGCTGGTGTGGACCGATGTATCATAAACCTTTTCGTTGCCAACATGATTCTACTGCATGTTGAAGAATCCGATATGTTTAAGAAACTGGTAAAACATTGAAGAAAAACTCAATTTCCAAAACGACATTTGGTAGACGTATTATTGATTCACATCACGGTGCATAACACCTTGGCACTGCTTGCAGTAATACTTATTGCAAAATATAAACATCAGTTCCACTTTTGGATGGT
Organism: Vandiemenella viatica; assembly: GCA_031002005.1. Classification (NCBI taxonomy): domain Eukaryota; kingdom Metazoa; phylum Arthropoda; class Insecta; order Orthoptera; family Morabidae; genus Vandiemenella; species Vandiemenella viatica. The sequence continues at coordinate 201,711,698 of CM061920.1, forward strand.
TAACTTTTAACGGTTAACTTTAACTTGCGTTAAACTTGCAAACATGTAACGCTTTAACGATTATCGAAGTTAATTTTTTGAGTAGCGGATTAACAATTAACGAAGTTAACTGTGCCCACCTATGCTGACTTCAATGGTTAAGTTTAGCCGAGGACTCAAACCACAGAGCTGGCAATAATAATAATACATGTTGTGTGTGTTTTTTTTTTTTTTTTGTATACTGGCAGCTTGTGCAAGGGAACTTCTTTTTTTTTGTATGTGTGTTATAGGAAAACAGTATTTGTTTTCAATTTGTTTTTTTTTTTTTTTGAAAACCCAAATCTAGATGCCTGGACAGGGATTTGAACTGCCGTCCTCCCGAATGCGAGGCCAGAGCATTAACCACTCACCCACCATGCTCGGTGTATTTTGCTGTATAATGGTTGTATGCAATCTAATTGTTTTCTCTCCTTTTTGAGAGAGAGGGTTTTCTGTTGATAATTTCTCCTTTTTTGGAAAAAACTGATATATTATCACAGTCTGTGGAGAGGGAATATAATGCAATAGTTGCCTTCCCTTCTGTTGGCATAAAAAGTAATGCCAGGTGGCACATGGATACAATGTTAGTCAGTCGAGAGGTGATCGCAGTGCATTTCAGAAGTATGTCCACGTGTGAGGAGAGTACTGCCTATATGTTGTATTAATGGAGTTATTGCATAGCACGAAACTTGTATTAAGTGGAGACAAGGGGTAAAAGTACATTCTTAATTACAAGTGGACCAAAGAGTGAAAATGTTTAACTGTGATTCATAGTGAAGATGATAACTGTGGACTGCAACTAACGTTATGCGTGATTTTATGTTTCATGAACTTGGGCTAATTTTTCTCTAAAGAACCTGCAATCTCTGAATTTTGAAACTCTGATAAAAACATAGAAATTAATTATTTGGTGGTGATCAATTCTTTCTATCTGTATCAGTGAGACTAACAATAAACCTTCATTAACGTGTTCTGTTTTACTACGTGTGCTCACTTTACTGCAATATTCTCACCCCAGAACATACTTTGTTCCACCCCTGGTGACTGCAACAAATAATGAAGTATATTATTTAAAACTTTTTACAATTAATCAGGTCTGTTAATTAAACCCACCAACTACTAATTAACTTACAAGTTCAACCCAAAAAAAATTAACATTAACATTCATTACTTATAACATGACTAATTACAGTTTAAAAATAAATTGTTAAACTTCAGTTTCCTCATTAGGACACTTCTGAAAGTACAAGCCTAGCAAGTTAGTAGATGTGAAAAACACACCTCTAAATAATAATAGGCGATCAAGAATACCAAAAGTGGTAGCAAGGCTGTATCAATTGCTCACTTGGAAATAATATATATATTTATAGATAAATCCACTATTGTAAAGAGTACTAAAGGAGGAAATAAGCAAAGCATACAGTGTAATTTAGTTTATCATACAATGAATATTATTCCAAAAAGCTTTGCAACACAGAAACGCTGAGATTTATACAACACAAATAACAGAATTTAATCTAAAAATATTACAGTTGCAAATTAACAATGAAAGGTATTGTTGAAAAGAGAAAATTACTTCCGATAGTAAGGTAAATGAGACACTTTCAGATGTTAATTTTCCATTCACCTATAAAAGCAGCATCTTTTGTCCTAGTGAAAAATTGTCTTTGTTTGTCATCCAGTCTTATTTTTATCATGTCTCTAGCTAGCCAGGCAATGCTTCACTATTGTTAGACTTTAGGACACACATAGATTAAATGAATACATTTGAAAATTTGTATTTAGTGAAAATTAGATACTTACACATAAATTTTAATTACTGTTAATTTCAATTTCATTGCATTGGTCTTGGATATACAGTGTTTTTGATGATTCCATTCAGAATAGATACAAAAAATCCGTTGGTTCGTTTTTTTTTTTTATGCCTTGTCGACGGCTAAGGTCATTAGAGGCGGGATGGGACTGAGGACAAGGAATGGGAAGGAATTCGGCTATGGCCTTTTTGAAAGAAGCATCCCGGCATTCGCCCGGAATGATTTGGGGAAAACATGTAAAACCCAAATCTGGAGGCCCGGGCGGGGATTCGAACCTGCATCCTCCCGAATACGAAGTCAGAACATTAACCGTTCACCCACCACGCTCAATCCCTCGGTCCATTTGGAAGATATATGCTAAACACAGAAAGTTGCCTGTGTAAATCAGTCTTAAGGGGGGGGGGGGGTGAAAGGAGAGAGCGTGTGCAGTTTTATAAACTAAATGTAAATATAATTTTCACTTATTTTAGACAATGTGTGAGCAAACTTCCTTTGATATTGAATAAAAACTGCAGATTTGTGTTTTTTCACAAAAACTATAAAATTCAAGTTTGAATTTCTTGGTCAGCAATCATCTGATTGGAATCAGTCCAGTGCCATTTAACAGGGAATGTTGTATACTCTAAGAATATCTACTTTGGCTAATTTCCCCACCATTTTCGAAATATTCCCAAAAAACTGAATGGCTTTAAGTGTAAATTTTGCATAATCAGGGGATGGGGGAAAGTGGGTGAGTTATTGCAAACAAAATGTAGACAGAATTTTTCTGTTAGCTTTAATGTAAACATGTGCAAAGTTCCATCCAAATCGAATAAAAATTGTTAATTTGAGTAAAGAACATTGGAAATTAAGAGAGGAGGGAGTAAAAGGAGAGAGGGGTTGGGATTTGCCAACCAAATATAGACAGTATTTTTCTATTTGTTTTAAAGTATACATGTAAAAAAGTTCCATTGCTATCATATAAAAACTGTGGGCATGTATAAGAAACATTGGCAAAAATTATGGGGTTTTGGTAAAGGGGGAGAGTAGTTGGTTTTTTTTTTTTTTTTTACACCAAATGTATACGTACGTAAAGTTCAATCGAAATTGGATAAAGACTGGATTTCGATAAAGATCACTAGAAAATAAGAGGGGAGGTAGTAGGGTGGAGGGGCTTTGGCAAACCAATTGTAAACACCATTTTTCTGTTTGTTTTAGAGTATATGTGTGCAAACTTCCTTTAAAATCGGATAGAAACTGTAGCTTTGTATAAAGAACATTGACAAGAGGGTGGTAAAGGGAAGAGGTATTGAGTTTTCTTAAAACTAATGTATACTGTTTGTATAAAAATTAAGGGGTGTAAAGGGGGAGAGTGTGTGGTTTTTGGATGTTTTATTTGGTCAGAACCCTCTATGAAAAAATACATATATATGCCAACTTTCAAAGAGGTCGATCAAACAGTATCAATTGTAGCTTTGTATAAAAAATAATGACAAAAATTAAGAGGATGGAAAGGGGGAGAGAGGTTGATTTATGTAAACCAAATATAGACAGTATTTTTCTCTTTAATGCAAAGTATATGTATGCCAAGCTCCATCGAAATGGATAAAAACTGTGGTTTTCTATAAAGATCACTGGAAATTAAGAGGGCGGTGCATAAAGGGGTGGGCTTTTGCGAACCAAAAGTAGACAATATTTTTCTGTTTGTTTTAAAGTATACACGTGCAAAGTTCCTTCAAAGTAGGGTAAAAACTGTAGTCTTCTATAAAGAACAGTGGCAGAAATTATGGGGACACAAAGGGGAAAGGGGTTACTTTTTTGAGAACCATATGCAGGCAGTAAATTTCCATCGAAATCGAATAAAATCAGTTGGTTTGTTTACATTAAGGGGAGTAAAGGGAAAGAGGGGGTGGTTTTTTTAAAAAAAAATTTGTCAGGAACCATCGCAGACGCGCATTCAACATCTCGTCAAAGTGTCATCAGATGAACGGTATAGGAGCACACAGAGGACAGTCATACAAACATTCATTTTTATATCTGTACTTATAAAATGCCACTTTTGGTCATTTGTCACACCAAAAGGTCACAGTATGATGTCACACTTATTGCCTTCATAGCCGAACTTCGACCAGAGATGTCATTCTAGGTAATGCACAGTATTTAATGAATAATAACACTTCTAAGCATCCATGAATAAATTAACTGTTACAACACTGAAAAAAAATTACATATTGCGTTTAAAGTGACATTAGATGCTTATATTTATGTAATATTTGTTTGATATATAGAAGTATTCTTCAAATTCTTTGTCCATAGATATGTAAGCTGAAAACTTTAATTTTCGAGCATCAATGGCAGTGAAAGTTTTGATTAGATTGTTATTTAGCATGAGTCCCCCTGAGGGCATGAATAAATTAGTATTTGTTTCCAAATTAATTTAAACTGTGTCCTATTATTGAAATTATTAATTTGTTTGAACAGAAATAGTTGCACACTGATCACAATCTGTGCAGCTTAGATTACAATTAAAAAATATATTACCTGGCATAATGTAAGTTTATAAGATTTATTTTAATTTCCTTTGCTTTCACTGGGCAATATTATTGAGGCTATTATTGCAGCAACATGTAACTGCATCAGCCATTCAAATGTTGTAATATCAATCTGAATCATGGATAACAAAACAGAATTGTATGAACCCCTTGAAGATTTTTGAACAAATTTATATCGCAATGCATCATTGCCACTAAAATGCGATACACTACATGTATTAATATGCGTGAGATTGAAGTATATTTTTTCTGGCAGCAAGTTTAGCATAGAACATGGTTAGGTTGAAATTCAACCTGGACCAGGATGGAGACGGAAACCTTTTCTACAGCACAAGGCACCAGGAATTTCATTGAATTTTATTTTATAACCATTCTATTTAGTTAAGCAATTGCTAAGAAATGAATTGCCAGAACACTGAAAGAAAAGTGTTTGGTTTAAAAAGACATATTAGTTATCGGTTGCTTTATCCACAGAAATCATTACTTGGTTTGAATGAAAGAAGTTTCAAATTGATCGCAATCTATGCTGCCTAAACCACAATGAAAACTAATATTACGTGGCATAACGTAAGTTGCTAAGCCTTTTTTTTATATATATATAGCATCCTTTGTTTTCACTGGGGTCATTGTTTCAGCCACATGTAAGCTGTGTCAGCTGTTAAAACATCGATATTCATCATAGATAATAAGAAAGACAGGTATAAGAATCCATGAAGATTTTGGATCATGTTTATGTCAGGGTGCATGACATGTGATACAGGGAATGTATTAATTCGCGTGTGATTGAAGCTTTGCTTTTCTATCGGCAATATTAGCGGAGATTCTAGTTAGGCTGAAATGCAACCTGGATCAATTTGACAACTGAAGCATTTTGCTACAGCACAAGGGATGAGGAATTACAATGAGCTTTATCTTATAACAATTCTATTTAGTTAAGCAACTGCAGAGAGATAAATCACCATAATAGTCCGTTAAACCCGTCATTTTTGAAGGGCCTTGAGGCTAGTATATAGATAAAATGTTATGCACTTTAGTGCATAAATATAACACAAAGATGAGTCTTAAACGTGTTACATCTTACAAAAAACATATGGTCCTCTTTGAAACTCACTGGATGAGGAGTATTTCTTTGCTGTCCCAAAACCGACCACAATCATTTCTTCAGCACAGGCAGTGATCCTAATTTATTTTGCTCTGGTGAGTCCATGTGCTGATTTAAAGATTGCAAATCAAATTCCTTTCTATTACGATGATTAATCGAGTTAATGCAACATTCCTCCAATACTGAATGTCATGATCCCCAAGATGTTAGCAAATGTTTAGACAAGTAACGGTTCACAATCATCAAACACAACCACAGGAAAAAGCCTTGAAAATGTTCAGATCTGCATGCAGGATGTTGTACATAGATCTTGCAATCAGGGCTCCTTCATAACCAGTTGCTCCAAATGGGCAATCCCATATTTAGAGCAACTAATGCATAGTTGAGGACCCATTAGCTCATTCTCACACTATATTCTACCTTCTTTTAATTCTGCGCCATTTTTCACATCCTCGACACCTTCACCACATGTCTCAGACACCTGGCATTGAATTTCAAGGGAAGTAATTTCATGAAAATGGATAAAACAGATGATTACACTCTGTTCTTGAAACATGAAGATCACCAATTTAACAATTCAAAAAATTTAAACTCCAACTATTATGAAATTGGTTTTGTACACTGCATAGAACTGCCATCTAACTGATTCATTCCCAAAAATTTCCAGGAGCCTATAAAAATGTCTTCAAAATTCTTTCTTCTTTCATTCCTAAGAAAGAAACTTACATTCATCTTAATTAATTAGGTTAATCCTAACATCAGTCAAAACTGAAAAATGAATTTAAGTTATTTAAGAATGTACCAATGACCAAGATTTTTGATTAGCTTAACAGCTATGTATATAAATGTTTATCTTGTACCACATTAATTAAATGGTGTATGTTTTTAAGTATCAAATGCTTACCCAATTTCTAAACTGCTGCACTATTCTAAAGAATTAAGTTACAAATATTCAATTACAAAAATAATCTATTTCAGAATGTTGTAATTTTAGAAGTTTCACTCCTCACCCTAAGATCTCTCTTCAAGCGTTCAACATTGCGTAACGATTTCAGTTCATCAATTCCAACAGTAAATATCATTACACTGTGCACCAAAGATAACAGCTGCTGCAAAGTTGGTTCACTAGCACCTGGAGCTGCAGCTATCAGGACTACACTGCAACATAATAGAAATTACTTAATCATTAAAAATAACAATCATACAGAAATGCATGTACAAGCAAGAAAACAAAATCTTACTGGCAGTCGCTGTGATATGATGCTGTGATGTGGGCTGGAAAAACTCTGTAATTTTTCCATCAATTTACAAAATAGCACCATTGCTTTAATAAAATTTGGCTCATTTATGTGATGAATCAACATTAGAAATAAATATCAATTATTATTATTATTACTCCAAAATTCACTAAACATGGGTGGTGGAGGGTGCATTACACCAGTCCTAATGTGTAACCATCTGTGAATAGGAAGGGATATGGTAGGAAGCACCCATGGGCTATTTTGAGGAACCATCCCAGCTTTCACCTGGAGCAATCTGGGAAAGCCATGGAAACCCCGTATCAGGATGGTCGGAGGGGTTTATAGATACCAACTCCTATCAGAATCTAAGTTCTCTCACTTGGTACTCCTTCCTATTACACTCCCTAATCGCCAATTAAAAAATAATAATAATAATAATGAGTACAGAAATGAATCGGTTCTGGCCCTGATTTCTCTTATTTTATTTTTCTGGTCATTCCTAGATATGAATGTAGCTGGTAGTAATATGTGCTTGCCATCATCCTGCAATAGGTCAGTCGTGAAGTTTTCAATCGGTGTTCCAGGTCTTCCCAACCCAATTAATTCAACACTTTCCCTCCAGCTAAATATCCCTGTCATGAATCGGGCGGCTCTTCTTTGGACCTTCTCCAAATGCATCCATTAACCCCTTTTGATAGGGACCCCAGGCGGAACAACATATACTGAGTGAGGATGCATCAGCGCTTTGTATGCAATCGATTTAACTTCCAGTGTACATTGTTTTACCTTCTCAGTATGTTTATTCCACAACAAATTATTACAAATAAATAAAAATAAAAGGTTAATTATCAACATAAGGTGGGGAAAGAATTGCTTCCTGAAGACTTGAAATGTAAATATCTTGGCATTACATTTGATAACAAGCTTAACTGGGCAGGACACATTGGACAGGTGGTAGGAAAAGGTTTCGAAATTCTGCACTTGTTGGAGAGAGTGATGAGGGGATGTACGAGAGAAGTAAAGGAATTGGGTTACAAAACTTTGTTCAGACCATTGCTCGAATATGGTAGTGTAGTATGGGACCCTCATTTTGCATATCAAATTCAGGAATTGGAGAGAATGCAAAAAAGTGCTGCTAGATTTGTTTCTGGAAATTATCGCAGAATGCAATCAGTGACGGATATGATAAAGGAGCTGGAATTGGATTCATTGCAAGACAGGAGGAGGATGAGGAGGGTCATGGGAGTGTAAAGGGTGTAAACTGGCGATGAGGCATGGAAAGATATTGGTTTAGGTATGAAAAGTAGTGCATGGAAGGGAAAAGATGACCATGACCACAAGCTGGCACTTGATTTCAGGCACAAGGGTGTGGGAAGATTCTCTTTTTTAGGTAAGGGTGTTAGGGATTGGAATGAGTTACCAAGAGAAATGATGAATAATTTACCAAAAACATTGAAAGGATTTAAAGATAAAATTTGTAGAGGGCAAATGTAGGTGGGTGCAGCATAGGGGGAAGATGGGGGTGTAGGGATATTGCCACTGGAGCCTGTGCTCCATTGCAATCAAATTAAATTAAATTAAATTAAAACGTAACATTGAAACAATTATTCTTGTTATACTGAGTGAAACAGCTTACTCTGGTGAACAGACTGCATCAAAAAACCTTTGAGTAATTTAGTTTTATTTTGGTTTCACACAGTGGAAAGCATAGTATCGGTAGTACCCACGCATGAAATGGAGATGGATGATACTTTACTGGCCAGGTGGTTGGTGAAGATCCGAGGACGTATTTCTACGTTGTGAGTGACAAGTGAGCAAGATATTTCCGGCAGCCTTTATCAGAAAAATAATCTTCTACTAATGTAGCAGCAGGCAGCTTCACAACTGATGGACCATCAGAACATGGAAGCAGTGAATCAGACTGCATGGAATAACACTGCTCGAGGTAAACAGAGATCGAGGTTACCTTTGCCAGAAACCAGATATGTCTTAACAGTTAAAAAACCTAAATTCAAGAGCTAGGAAGTAAACATCCTAGTTTAAATGCTGCAGCCATAAATGACAATGATGATACTAAGCTCCACATGTTTAGAGAAATAGACAATGGCCCATTCTATGTCTTTGCGGAATATGACACAGTTCATAGTGATCAACAGAATCTGGATCGGCTACGTCCCATGACTGTAGGAAAAATACTTAGAGAATCAGTACCAGGTATTAAATCTGCTACAGTTAACATTACTAGAAACTGTGTGCAAGTAGAACTCAACTCACCAGTGTGGGCAAACAGGTTAGGTAATGTCAGAAACCATCCGAAAAAAATAAAGTTCTACATACCACGGTTTTCACTGTAAGGGAAGGACTTATACGTAATGTGTTGAACCATACATTGGGAATGTGGTTACTTGTTTTCACTGTCTCCGATTTGAGCATACAAGTCGAATGTGTCATAGTGCTGCTGGCTGTACAATTTGTGTGGTGAACGACACGATACCAAAGAATGTACGTATGAGGGTAACCCACACTGTGTACATTGTGATGGTAAACACCGATCAACAGATCGCATTTGCTCCAAATATTCTAAATAGAAACTAATTTAATTTCGTATGGCCCACAAGAATATTTCATGGGAGGAAGCTACAGCACTTGAATTGGCTAACACTTATGCAAAAAGGACTCCCCTGCCATCACTGAGAGATAAGAGCAATTGTCCACATTTGCTTGCACCACACTCAGCATCCTTTCCTGCATGACAACCTGTGGTATAACAGGCTACTATAATAATTACTCTGTGAAATTGGTAGCTAGGGTAACGTTTATACCGGGTGCTTCAAAAAAATGTATACACACTTTAAACTATTGTTGTTTTCCTGCTCTACAAGGCTAGTGTTATATTTCTTCGCCAGGTGCCAGCATAATCGTCCCTCTATGTTATATTATCAGTTGGAATTTGTAATATCAACATGGGGGACGTACGTTTGAGTTTTGAAGAACGTAAGCAGGTTATTAAGTGGTACTGGAAGTTTGAGAATGTAAATGAAGTTCAAAGACAGTGGAGATGGGAGTATGATACAGAACCACCTTCAAGATTAACAATTACACGCATACGAGACAAGTTCGAAGTTCATGGAACAGTGTGTGATGTGCATAAAGGTCATTCAGGTCGGCCTCGAACAGCTACAAGTGATGAGTCATCAATGGCAGTCTTGGAACTGTTTCAACGCTCTCCTAACAAATCTTCAAGGCAAGGGGCACGTGAAAGTGATGTAAGTGCTAGCAGCGTGCTACGCATTCTGAAGAGAGGCAAGTATCGTGTTTACATTCCAAGGCTGGTGCAACAGCTAAGTGACGACGATCCAGATAGAAGGTTGCAATTTTGTGAATGGATTCAGGAGATGGTGATACGTGAACCGGGATTTATGGGTAGCATCATTTGGTCGGATGAAGCCCAATTCAAACTTAATGGAACTGTCAATAGGCACAATTGTGTTTACTGGGGTGAAGAAAATCCTCACATTACAATTGAAAAAGCTGTAAATTTGCCAGGTGTAAATGTGTGGTGCGGTTTGTCTTCAAGGGGACTCATTGGACCTTTTCGATTTGAAGGCACTGTAACTGGTATTAATTACCTAACAATGCTTGCTGATTCCATATTTCCTGCCATTCGTGCATTATACGGTAATGATGAATTTTATTTTCAACAAGATGGTGCTCCGCCGCACTATCACAGGGACGTACGAGCTTACCTGGATCAAAATTTGTCGGGCCGGTGGATAGGACGAAGGGGGCCAATCGAGTTTCCAGCACGCTCTCCAGACCTTACACCACTGGATTTCTTCTTGTGGGGCACAGTAAAAGATGAGGTGTACAAACGTAAACCACGTAACCTAGACATTCTTTGGAATGAGATTCAAGCAGTGTGTAGAGAAATCTCATTGGACGTTTTGATACGATGTACAGAATCTGTGGTGACTCGTACTCAGAATTGTATTGATGCTGCAGGTCACCAATTTGAACAGTATTAACATTTGTTGTTTATGTTTGATTTACATTGGACTTTTAGCTTTCTATTTTCCTGAAATTTAACTTTGTAGAACGGTAAATAAATTTTCTATGGAAGTTCAAAGTGTGTATACATTTTTTTGAAGCACCCTGTATAAAACAGAGGAGGATAGATCAAGACCAGAAAAAACTTGGTGAAGATCGTGTCATGTTCGCTTTGAATTTTAAGTTGCTGCTGAAAAGAACTTGTACAAATTCGGATGATTAAGGATGTTATAACATTATAATAAAAAAGGAATTGCATCATATAAGTTCATTGTTTTTTTGGTAAAGCTGGATGATGTGGAATGGAAATTGTGTTTCTTATTTTCTCATAGCAAAGGAAATAAAACATTAGAAGAAACTACAATAAATAATTAAGCAGATATTTTCACTACGACGACAAGATAAATAAAAATATGAGACGTTCTGAGAAGATGTCCATAAAAATACGAGAAACCCAGCTTTCCCTCAACGTTACAGAGTTCCTCAAACTCAGACTAGCACTTTACTTACTAACCGTTAGTACCCACCTCCTCAACAATAGATGAATCAGCCACCAGTCAGTCAACATAGCCCACAGCAAAACATACCTTCTGATTTATATTATAATGTTAACAGGACCCATATAGAAACAATAACCCGAAATTCCTACAGACCTCCACTAATGCCTATGAATGAACTCATGATAGATACAATCTGTGAGATGGTTGTATCATTATTTAGTAAGTCCACTTCTGGAAATTTACGGTCTAATCTTAAACAGTGTGTCACCAATTTCTTGTTAAGCAACAATGGCAGGAAATACACAAGTGAACAATTTTTTATCCTGGAATGTACACTAGGTACAATCTAACAAAGAAAGCTTATACCATCTCCTAAACATGAACGATGTATGCGTTGCCGGAATTGCTGAAACGTGGCTTAAACCTAGGGAACATTTCTGCATTGTTGGCTATAATATTGAGCAACATGAAATAGAGGAGTGTCAATACTAGTTAAAAGAAACATATGAGGGCAGTCCGATAAGTACTTAGAACACAAAAGAAAATTTTGGAAAAGTGGCGATTTATTTCACAACATAGTCTCCTTATAGCTCGACACACTTGACCCAGCGATGCTCCAACTTCTTTAACCAGTCTGAAAAATACGTTTTCTGGAGATCTGCAAAGTAGGGCTCCGTGGTGACGATAACCTCCTCATTCGACTCAAATTTCTGCCCGGCGAGTGTCATCCTCAAGTTTGGAAATTAAAAAGACGCAATGGGACCAAATCTGGAGAATATGGTGGATATGGTAGACCAATTCGACCAATTTGGCCATGGTGAAGGCGGAGGTGCGAGTCGGTGCATTGACCTGGTGGTAGAGCACTTTTTTCTTGGCCAAATGGGGCCGTTTTTTCTGCAATTTGGCGTCGAATCGGCCCAATAATTCAGCATAGTAAAGCCCTTTGAACGTTTTGCCCTTCTCAAGGCAGACGGTGTAGATCACACCTTGTGAATCCCAGAAAACGGTGGCCATCACCTTTCCGGCCGATGGGACAGTCTTCGCCTTTTTCGGAGCACGTGTGCCGGTTAAAGTCCACTGTTTTGACTATACCTTGGTCTCTGGTGTGTACCAGTGGATCCATGTTTCGTCGATGGTCACATAATGATACAGAAACTCCTTCAGATTGCGCTTAAACAGTGTCAAACATTGCTGTGAAGTGGTCTCACAGTTGCGCTTGTTGTCCGGAGTGAACAAACGTGGCACCCATTGCGCCGATAGCTTTATCATGCCCAAAATTTAATGCAAGATATGACCCATGCGGTCTTGGGAGATGCCTACTGTCCCAGCAATCTTGCACACCTTGTCGCGCGCCTCGTTATAATTATAAATAACTCAGTTCTACGCTTTTAACAGATTAACATTTATTGTTCCCAATTCTTATTCTTCTAGGAACTACATCGGACTTAAGTATTCGAAGAATGCAAAGTTCTTAAGCAGTGAACTGGTTAAAAAGCAACCGTTCGGCCTTTACGTCGCTAACCTCTAGCTATCTCTTGATTTTTCTATTGCCATGGCAACTTACATTTCCTTGCTATAGGAGTAAATATATCATTTTTTGTTTAATTTCATGGCACAAAAATATGGCTTTCTTATTAAATTATTCTGTTCTGTACATGCCTCCTCAAGTTCACCATGTCTTTGCTTAAAAGACATGGTAAACTTATAAGAATAACCTTGCATCCAGCGATACTCTTTCCTCTGTTCCTATTAGAATTTTTTACAAAACATTTTACAAAATATTCTCTTCTTAATACTAACAATATACAGAAATGAACTAAAAAAAAAAAACATGTATTGTCTTAATGAAAACATACATACATACAGCATTCTAGCTTAACATCACACAAATGCAAGTCCTGTCACGGTCGCCATGTCGCACGCCTCGTTATAATTATAAATAACTCAGTTCTATGCTTTTAACAGATTAACATTTATTGTTCCCAATTCTTATTCTTCTAGGAACTACAACGGACTTAAGTATTCGAAGAATGCAAAGTTCTTAAGCAGTGAACTGGTAACAAAGCAACCGTTCGGCCTTTATGTCGCTAACCTCTAGCTATCTCTTGATTTTTCTATCGCCATGGCAACTTACATTTCCTTGCTATAGGAGTAAATATATCATTTTTTGTTTAATTTCATGGCACAAAAATATGGCTTTCTTATTAAATTATTCTGTTCTGTCACAACCTTCAATCAGCAGTCTGCCAGTATGAGCTCATGGATTTTTGTCACGTTATTCTCCATGGTAACCATTTTCGGGGCACCTGGGCGTGGTTCATCAAAAACCAATGTGCGACCACGTTGAAACTCGTTAAACCAATTTTTGACAGTCGCCATCGAAGGAGAAGAGTCACTGTCCCCAGCATCCAAGTGCTCTTTGATTTCACTGTGCGATTTTCCTTCCAAAAACAAGAATCGAATCACCGACTGATATTGCTCTTTTTCAATTTTTCTAAAATCCGCTGACATACCCACTTTCACACGCGATCAAAACAAAACTATGAGTCTGATTTGGCTGAAATTTTAACAATAGCCATCTAAGATAATGTACTACACGATAATAAATTTCTCTGGCGACAGTGGCGCCATCGAGAGGAGAGGCTAAGTATTTATTGGACCTACCTCGTACATTAATGCAACCTAAAAATAAGGAATGTAATAAATGGAATAGCAGGATGCACAATAAGAACCTGTATTAACGGAATTGAGTTGACCTTACTAGAAATATATCGCCCTTCAAATGTGACTGTAAGCAAGCAGGTCTTCAGCTCCTATGTGAAACAAGTTCCGCATATCGTTATTATAATGGGTGATGTAAATGGATATAATCTGGTTTGGGGAAGTGAAAGAACAGATGCTGTCGGAATAATGATAATGGATGTAGCACATGAAGAGGAACTTGTTGTACTTAACATGGCTCTTACACACGGATTCAAAACCAGGTGAAAGGAAATCAGTTGTTGATATAATACTGGCGTCAGTCTGCCTCTCCCACACAGCTGTATGGACGACCATAAAGGATACTAGTGGGTCGGATCACCTTCCCATTTATTTTCTTACCAATATCATAACACAGGATAACATGCAGGGAACCCCACCTATAGATGGAATATAAATCACGCTGATTGCAGCGCATGCAAAGAAGCTGCAAGCAACATATTCTCATGTTTCGAGCAAACCGGTGATATGCAGCGCAACTATGAGAACATACTAAATGGCACAGAACAAGCGGCTTGTACTACAATTCCAAAAAAAACGCCCATTCAAATTAAATCGACATATAAACACAGTTTATTGGAATGCAGAATGTACCGTTGCAGTGCAAGAATGTAAAAAAGCAACAGAGGGAAATTTTATTTTATTAAATACGAGGTGCATTCAAGTTCTAAGGCCTCCGATTTTTTTTCTAATTAACTATTCACCCGAAATCGATGAAACTGGCGTTACTTCTCGACGTAATCGCCCTGCAGACGTACACATTTTTCACAACGCTGACGCCATGATTCCATGGCAGCGGCAAAGGCTTCTTTAGGAGTCTGTTTTGACCACTGGAAAATCGCTGAGGCAATAGCAGCACGGCTGGTGAATGTGCGGCCACGGATAGTGTCTTTCATTGTTGGAAAAAGCCAAAAGTCACTAGGAGCCAGGTCAGGTGAGTAGGGAGCATGAGGAATCACTTGAAAGTTGTTATCACGAAGAAACTGTTGCGTAATGTTAGCTCGATGCGCGGGTGCGTTGTCTTGGTAAAACAGCACACGCGCAGCCTTTCCCAGACGTTTTTGTTGCAGTGCAGGAAGGAATTTGTTCTTCAAAATATTTTAATAGGATGCACCTGTTACCGTAGTGCCCTTTGGAACGCAATGGGTAAGCATTACGCCCTCGCTGTCCCAGAACATGGACACCATCATTTTTTCAGCACTGGCGGTTACCCGAAATTTTTTCGGTGGCGGCGAATCTGTGTGCTTCCATTGAGCTGATTGACGCTTTGTTTCTGGATTGAAAAATGGTATCCACGTCTCATCCATTGTCACAACCGACGAAAAGAAAGTCCCATTCATGCTGTCGTTGCTCGTCAACATTCCTTGGCAACATGCCACACGGGCAGCCTTGTGGTCGTCCGTCAGCATTCGTGGCACCCACCTTGATGACACTTTTCGCATTTTCAGGTCGTCATGCAGGATTGTGTGCACAGAACCCACGGAAATGCTAACACTGGAGGCGATCTGTTCAACAGTCATTCGGCGATCCCCCAAAACAATTCTCTCCACTTTCTGGATCATATCGTCAGACCGGCTTGTGCGAGCACGAGGTTGTTTCGGTTTGTTGTCACACGATGTTCTGCCTTCATTAAACTGTCGCACCCACAAACGCACTTTCGACACATCCATAACTCCATCACCACATGTCTCCTTCAACTGTCGATGAATTTCAATTGGTTTCACACCACGCAAATTCAGAAAACGAATGATTGCACGCTGTTCAAGTAAGGAAAACGTCGCCATTTTAAGTATCTAAAACAGTTCTCATTCTCGCCGCTGGCGGTAAAATTCCATCTGCCGTACGGTGCTGCCATCTCTGGGATGTATTGACAATGAACGCGGCCTCATTTTAAAACAATGCACATGTTTCTATCTCTTTCCAGTCCGGAGAAAAAAAATCGGAGGCCTTAGAACTTGAATGCACCTCGTAAGACTCAGACCAGAGTTAAAGGTTTCTTGAAAAGGAAAAGCCTCAAAAGTGTATAACATTCTGTTAAAACCTCAACCGAAACACCTCTTCAAGCAATACTTGGAATGGAATAAAAAATTCCGTAAGGCTTCGAATAATCATTCAACTCATAAGGCAGCGCAAGAGGTGCTACAGAAGATGCTGGGGAAATGACACCACCTTCAGTAATCAATAAGATATGTCTAAAAGATAAAACATCCAACAAACAAATACCACAACCTTCAACCTGGAAGAGTTTGAAATGGCTGTTAGTACTAGCCTGAACACTTCTTCTGGACCGGATAACATCCTTTATGCTATGCTCAAGTTTCTACCAATAAAAGGCAAGTTAGCACCTTTAAAAGTAATGAACGACGTTTGGATGAAACACATTCACACTGAATCTATGGAGACTATAATTTGTTACTGAGATACAAGCATGTTTTACAGACCACCAGTACCCAACCTGTATGTTTACCTGACAGGTGCATATCATAATGTAGTCCCAGAAATTCTAGTACAAAAACTTTCTTTAGTGAATTTACTGGAAACATTCATACTAAACCTTTGGAATATTCTGCAGAACAGAGTCCTGTTAATTATGACACCAACTGATATAATTGGCACCTGGCATACAAGTTTTGATCTCCCACAAGGTTCTAATATTGCACCACTCCTGTTCATCATATACTATAGTGATATAGGTACAGTACTGTCACCAGATACTGGGTTTATACAATATGTAGATGATCTCTGCATTTACAAAACCAGCAGGACACCTACCTCTACCTTAGCCAGATATTAACTAAACTTAAGAAATGGCTAATGGATAACAGACTCCTGATATCACCAGGAAAATCTGCAGTAATAACCTCTACCCGACGTAAGGTACCAATAGCTCAAGACATCAGACTCAGCACATATACATTCTTATTCATGAAATTTATCAAATACCTAGGATTAAATTTAGACAACAAGCTAAGATGGACTCGTCAAACACAGGAAATAGTTGGAAAATGTGATAAAGCAATAAATGTATTCTAAGCTCCAAATGGCACTTGGTGGGGGGTGGAACCCAAAATATCAATATCTCTTTACAAAGCCATCATTTGACCCCACTTTGATTATGGCTGTTTACTTTATGGCTCTGCAGCTAATCAATTGTTGAACTGCCTGGATAAATGTCAGTACTGGGCTCTCCGGATTTGCTTAGGGGCATTTTTGTCAACTCCAACTAATACACTATTGGTTGAATCCATGGAAATGCCTCTCGCAATGAGGCACCAATATCTTAGTAAAAACTCTGTAGTCAAACAGTTACAGAAAACTGGCAATGGACGCACATTAAAAATTCAATACCTATGTGATGCAACAGCTTTCTCCAACTACTGGATACATAGGAACAGGCCACCGCTAACCGTGGCCATCTCCAACCTTAGGGAATATCAGTCTCAAGTGTTCTCTCTCACAAGATTACCATGCTATTATGTTAACTATAAAACCCGTCTGATCATAGAAAATTTGAAATATTCAGAAAATACTTATAGTAACAATAACCTTCTAAGTGATTATCTAAGCGGTATGGGACAAGTCATACATGTCTACACAGATGGTTCCAAGACTGGCAACATGGTTGGGAATGCCTTTTTTCATAGCAATAACAAATTGACAAGGTTGTTTAAGCTACAAGCAGAAACGTCCTCTTTTATGGCTGAGCTGGTAGTGATCCTTAAAGCACTAGAATATGTATTAGATAAGTGCATGCCGAATACTGTAGTTCTCACAAATTGTAAATCGGCACTCCAAAAGTAGAGGGATGACACCACTTCTGTACAATATTTTGGAGGTTATCACCACCATAAACGAACAAGGAATGAACATCTCCTTTATCTGGGTAAAAGCACTTGTTAGGCTTCTTGGCAATGAGAGAGTGGATTCTCTAGCAAAATTAGCTGTCCAAACAGGTAACCCAGTGGAACTATTAACAGGAAGTGACATAATTCTAATAATCTGCCAGAAAACAATTGAGGCCTGGAACGATATGTGGCAACCCACCGACCAACACAAGAGGGGACACTATAGGCTGATACATCTGCAAATACTAACAACACAGTGGTATCTTAAAAAATATGCCACAAAAAAGCTGTATCCATAATATTCAGGTTAAAATTCAATCACGGTGGATTCAGAACCTACTTGCACAAAATACATTTAGCCAACTCCCCGCTGTGTCAGTCCACGGGGAGTCGGAGGCTAATACGAACCACCTCTTTTTCAGATCTAGGAAATTCATAGATGAATCAGACATGCTCTGGAAAGATTTAAAACAATGGGATATAAGCTACCCAGTCAATGTAAGTCATCTCCTTGTGCTACATAACGTCTCAATATATCAGAGGATGGTGCACTTGGTTACAATGAACAACATAGAAATATAACTGGGTGGAACCCATACTACTCGATATTGTAAACAGTTATCATTTACACTAGGTTTTTACTATTTTATTGTTAATTTTAATTGAAATGATTTATTCAAAGCACTAGATTATAATATTTTTACTGTTGTAACATTTTTTGTACTTTTAATTTTCCAATAACTATGAACTGAACTTGTAATGTGAACATCTCGTATTTATACTTGTTTTTCTTCTCAGAACGTCTCGTACTTCTATTTACTGTTCTCGTATTTTTATTTATTTCACCTTGTCTTCTTAGTGAAAATATCTATTTAATTATTTATTGTAGTTTCTTATAAAGTTTTATTTCCTTTGCTCTGAGAAAATAAGCAACACAATTTCTGTTCCACATCATCCAGCTTCGCCAAATAAATAATAATCTAATGTGAATTAATTCCCTTTTTTGTGTGCGTGGAGACTTTCCCGGCATACTGAAGCAATGTAGTCTTCACGGGTGTGCAACCGGATGGTGTTTTGGAAACACAACGTTTCGACAACCAGCTCGGCTGTCTTCATCAGGTGTCTGGTGTCTACAGGCTGACGAAAGCTGGCAGTCACCCATCGATGGGAGGGGGTGCAGTGGACCGCATTTGGAGCCGCCGCTTCCGACCAACCAACGGGTCTTTCCGAAGCCACCATTCCGACCAATCAGAGCGGATCCTCTACCTCGCCAACAGATATATAAGGAGGTCCCTCTGGGAGGCTAAGCCAGTCCACGCGGTGACTGCCAGCTTTCGTCAGCCTGTAGACACCGGACACCTGATGAAGACAGCCGAGCTGGTTGTCAAAACGTTGTGTTTCCAAAACACCATCCGGCTGCACACCCTTGAAGACTACATTAATTCCCTTTTTATTATAATTCTATAAGATCCTTAATCATCTGAATATGTATAGGTTCTTTTCCACAGTAACTCAAAATTCAAAGCGAACATGACACGGCCTTCACCAAGCTTGTCTAGTCTTGATCTTTTTCTCTTCTGTTTATATAAACGTTTCCTTAGTTACCCATTTCACAGAGTAATTATTATAGTAGCCTGTTATACTGCAAACAGTGACATATGTATATGTGTATTAGGTAAGCATTTATGTAAATGTATGTATGTATTAATATATATAAGCAAGTAACACTAAGTGCAACGTCCCTTGACTATGTAGCCAACAGGCCAAGTGTCAATAACAAAAACAAAAACAAATCTTTAACTTATTGGATAGTGAAAACATGTAGGAAAAACGTTTTTGATAAGCCTCATAAGTTTAATTTACAGTGCCCCTTCACACCACACTCTGAATTTGAAATTAATTTGACAGAACAAAATTGGAATTATTTTATTAACGGGCAGTGTGGTCACACGTGGGCAATCCTAACAAAAACAGCTTTATTTCAAACCATCAAAACAATACAAACTGTCACTACCTTGGAAAATTTCAGGTGGCATCTATAAGCAAATTTGAGTCTAGGTACACTATGTCTAATGTTTTTCGAATCGTAATGCATCGACGCATGTCGATTAGTTCTTCCTACTGACATGTATGTGAATAATCAATATTGTTTTTTAATCTTTCTCTATTGTGTGATTTGGTGATCTTAATCATCTGTTATCGTTTGTTTTATCTTAATAAGCAGGCCTACTCTTTCATATTGACTTTTCAGTTAGCAATTCTGCAAGCTTCTGCTGAGGGCGTTTGGTTGTAACAACACAACTACAACAGGCAGTATCTTATCTGTCAATAATCAATTGAAAAATAGAATGTGCGAGTATCACTTGCTAACCTCTTTAACTTGTCTCAGAAACAATACTGAAAGAATGTTACGAATTTTCAATTCTTCAGTAAGTTATCCTTGTATATTTTTACTATCATTATACAGGGTGCTTCAAAAAAATGTATACACACTTTGAACTTCCATAGAAAATTTATTTACCGTTCTACAAAGTTAAATTTCAGGAAAATAGAAAGCTAAAAGTCCAATGTAAATCAAACATAAACAACAAATGTTAATACTGTTCAAATTGGTGACCTGCAGCATCAATACAATTCTGAGTACGAGTCACCACAGATTCTGTACATCGTATCAAAACGTCCAATGAGATTTCTCTACACACTGCTTGAATCTCATTCCAAAGAATGTCTAGGTTACGTGGTTTACGTTTGTACACCTCATCTTTTACTGTGCCCCACAAGAAGAAATCCAGTGGTGTAAGGTCTGGAGAGCGTGCTGGAAACTCGATTGGCCCCCTTCGTCCTATCCACCGGCCCGACAAATTTTGATCCAGGTAAGCTCGTACGTCCCTGTGATAGTGCGGCGGAGCACCATCTTGTTGAAAATAAAATTCATCATTACCGTATAATGCACGAATGGCAGGAAATATGGAATCAGCAAGCATTGTTAGGTAATTAATACCAGTTACAGTGCCTTCAAATCGAAAAGGTCCAATGAGTCCCCTTGAAGACAAACCGCACCACACATTTACACCTGGCAAATTTACAGCTTTTTCAATTGTAATGTGAGGATTTTCTTCACCCCAGTAAACACAATTGTGCCTATTGACAGTTCCATTAAGTTTGAATTGGGCTTCATCCGACCAAATGATGCTACCCATAAATCCCGGTTCACGTATCACCATCTCCTGAATCCATTCACAAAATTGCAACCTTCTATCTGGATCGTCGTCACTTAGCTGTTGCACCAGCCTTGGAATGTAAACACGATACTTGCCTCTCTTCAGAATGCGTAGCACGCTGCTAGCACTTACATCACTTTCACGTGCCCCGTGCCTTGAAGATTTGTTAGGAGAGCGTTGAAACAGTTCCAAGACTGCCATTGATGACTCATCACTTGTAGCTGTTCGAGGCCGACCTGAATGACCTTTATGCACATCACACACTGTTCCATGAACTTCGAACTTGTCTCGTATGCGTGTAATTGTTAATCTTGAAGGTGGTTCTGTATCATACTCCCTTCTCCACTGTCTTTGAACTTCATTTACATTCTCAAACTTCCAGTACCACTTAATAACCTGCTTACGTTCTTCAAAACTCAAACGTACGTCCCCCATGTTGATATTACAAATTCCAACTGATAATATAACATAGAGGGACGATTATGCTGGCACCTGGCGAAGAAATATAACACTAGCCTTGTAGAGCGGGAAAACAACAATAGTTTAAAGTGTGTATACATTTTTTTGAAGCACCCGGTATTCAGAGGCAGATTAAGGGCACTTGTCCTGGGCTGCAATTTCAGGGGGGTGGGAAAATCGCATTTGCAGTGTGGCGATTTATGGCCAGCAACATATTTTTTTAATAATAAAAAGCTCCACTACTATCTTGGGAGGCGAAATGGGGTGGTGACAATTGGGCTGGCAACAACTGGGGTAATGCACTTCCAACCTGTCCTCAAAATCTTTTGTCAACTTCATTTCCCACTCCAACAACCTCAGTACTATCGAAATCCGTGCCATGAGAGAACTGTCTAAGAATAGGAACATCATCATTCTCCCAGCTGACAAATGCTCAATGACCATAGTCATAGACCGCAGTGACAACGAGGCCGAAGCTTTGAGACAGCTATCTGACACCACCACATACCTTCCACACCCTACCGATCCTACAACTTCAATATGCCAAGAAGTACATGCTCTCCTTGACCTCCAAGTCCCCTTACAAGGACTCTCTCCCAACTCTTAGAGCCTCCTTACCCCACGGAACCCCCATACCCCCACCTTGTACCTTATTCCCAAGAACCACAAAGGTGGAAATCCGGGGCGACCTATAGTTGCGGCTCTTTATCGTCATGTGTGGGGAAGACCATCGAGAAACTTGTTAAGAATTGTCTCGAATGGAGGCTGGAAGCTAATGACTTGATGCCTCAGTCTCAATTTGTTTTTGGTAAAGGGAGAGGAGAGGAACAATGGGCAATATAAATATACTAATAACGGACATCTTTACCTCTTTCAAAAGGAGATACTTCACAGTCTCCTTGTTTTTAGATATCCACTCAGCTTAGGACAATGTACAAATTCCTATTCTACACTCCTGAAAATTGAAATAAGAACACATTGACGCCGGTGTGTAAGACCCACCATACTTGCTCCGGACACTACGTGAGGGCTGTACAAGCAATGATCAAACGCACGGCACAGCGGACACACCAGGAACAGCAGTGTTGGCCGTCGAAGGGCGCTAGCTGTGCAGCGGTTGGGCACTGCCGCAGTCAGTGTCAGCCAGTTTGCTGTGGCATACGGAGCTCCATCTCAGTCTTTAACACTGGTAGCATGCCGCGACAGCGTGTACGTGAACCGTATGTGCAGTTGATGGACTTTGAGCGAGGGCGTATAGTGGGCATGCGGGAGGCCGGGTGGACGTACCGCCGAATTGCTCAACATGTGGGGCGCGAGGTCTCTACAGTACATTGATGTTGTCGCCAGTGGTTGGCGGAAGGTGCACGTGCCCGTCGACCTGGGTCCGGACAGCAGCGACGCATGGATGCACGCCAAGACCGTCGCATCCTACGCAGTGCCGTAGGGGCCGCACCGCCACTTCCCAGCAAATTAGGGACACTGCTGCTCCTGGGGTATCAGAGAGGACCATTCGCAACCGTCTCCATGAAGCTGGGCTACAGTCCCACGCACCGTTAGGTCGTCTTCCGCTCACGCCCCAACATCGTGCAGCCCGCCTCCAGTGGTGTCGCGACAGGCGTGTATGGAGGGACGAATGGAGACGTGTCGTCTTCAGTGATGAGAGTCGCTTCTGCCTTGGTGCCAATGATGGTCGTATGCTTGTTTGGCGCTGTGCAGGTGAGCGCCACAATCAGGACTGCATACGACCGAGGCACACAGGGCCAACACCCGGCATCATGGTGTGGGGAGCGATCTCCTACACTGGCCGTACACCTCTGGTGATCGTCGAGGGGACACTGAACAGTGCACGGTACATTCAAACCATCATCGAACCCATCATTCTACCATTCCTAGACCGGCAAGGGAACATGCTGTTCCAACAGGACAATGCACGTCCACATCTATCCCGTGCCACCCAACATGCTCTAGAAGGTGTAAGTCAACTACCCTGGCCAGCGAGATCTCCGGATCTGTCCCCCATTGAGCATGTTTGGGACTGGATGAAACGTCGTCTCACGCGGTCTGCACGTCCAGCACGAACGCTGGTCCAGCTGAGGCGCCAAGTGGAAAGGGCTTGGCATGCCGTTCCACAGGACTACATCCAGCACCTCTATGATCGTCTCCATGGGAGAATTGCAGCCTGCATTGCTGCGAAAGGAGGATATACACGTTACTAGTGCTGACATTGTGCATGCTCTGTTGCCTGTGTCTATGTGCCTATGGTTCTGTCTGTGTGCTCATGTGTTGTATCTGACCCCAGGAATGTGTATATAAAGTTTCCCATTCCTGGGACAATGAATTCACTGTGTTCTTATTTCAATTTCCAGGAGTGTATTAAAAAAATTAACCAGACTGGGATTGCCAGAGGCCTTTATATAGGGTATAAGCAAATTCCTGTTGGAAAGAACTGTCTTTGTGCGGTATGGGGACCAAATTATAGGACCAAGAATACTTACTACTGGATTACCCCAAGGTGCCATACTCAGCCCATTACTATATATCCTCTATACATGGGATATGGAAAGAGTAATAAGTCCTAACACCCAAAAACTTCAGACGACAACTGCATATACTCCTTGGCAGTCTCATTGGAGATGGCTTTAAATAACCTATACGCAACCATGATAGAAATAGACAAATGGCTGAATTCAAATGGACTTCAAATTTCAACACAGAAATCTTCAGTCGTTATCTTCATCAGAAAACAGATAGAACTCAATGAGGTCAAAATAGTCAGGCTGGGAAACTACTCCTTTTCGGTAAAATCTAATGTAAGATTCCTGGGATTATTGATGGATACCAAACTCAGTTGGATACCACACATCAATCAAATAATCAACTCTTGTAATCAAGCTCAGAATATTATTCGATCTTTGACACGCGTTTGGTGGGGTGCAAATCCCAGTATACTTTTGATGATCTACAGAGCGCTAATTAGATCCAAAATAGACTATGGATGCCATTCTATACAGCAGTGCAAGCTCCGGAATCCTCTCCAGGTTAGACAAGCTACAATATAGTTCTATTCGCACTTGTCTTGGGGCCATGAGATCTACTCCCACCAATGCCCTGTTGGTGGAAGCCCGGGAGATGTCTCTGCACATTAGAAGACAGTGGCTGTCGGACAAATTCATTGCTGAGTGGCTAGCATACCGGAACCACCCAACTATCTTTAAATGTAAAGAGTTGAGTAACTTGTGGAATAATAAAGGAAGTGTGACTCTCAGAGGCCTATTATAGCTACACTGAGTGGGTAGAACAAACAGACAGAATAATTCCAATAAAGCAATTTCCACCATATGAATACCATTCCATCTTCAGTATGATTCAACTTCCGGCATTTCATATGACTCTTGAGGATAAGCAATACCCAAACCTCAATCTGTTAGCAAAGAGGTATCTTGCAGAAAACTGGAGTAGCACCATGCATATCTATACGGATGGATCTAAAACTGTCCCAGGAGACGACGTGGGTGTGTGCCTTTTTCTGCTACTGCACCAGGTATCAAGGAATATATAAACTACCATCAACTACATCTATATACACCGCAGAAGCAATAGCTATTTTAGAGGCAGTGAAGTATTGCTCAACACTAGCAGAGAAGAAGTTCCTAATCATATCAGACTCTAAGAGCATGTTGAACTCTATGCAAACCAAATATTGGGGCTTGAGGACTAACCAGATTATAGTAAATATAGTACAAAAGCTAGTAGAATGCTCAAGAAGAAACAGGGCAATCAATTTTCTCTGGATGAAGGCGCATGCAGGGGTGGTCTACAATGAAAAAGTAGATGAGTTGGCAAAGAAAGCAGCTAGAATAGGCATCGCCCTCAAAACACGGTTACCGTACACAGAAATGAAAAAGTAGATGAGTTGGCAAAGAAAGCAGCTCGAATAGGCATCGCCCTCAAAACACGGTTACCGTACACAGACTATCTATCACAAATAAAAATCAAGGTATTGAACAAATGGCAGAGTGAATGAAACGTCAGTAAAAAAACAAGGGGACAAAATTATGGCAATATCCAGCCCCGAATTCCTACCCGCCCCTGGTTTTCCAGTCCTTCGGAACCTAGAGGGGTTATCACCATGATAATTAGAATACGTTTTAATCACGGTGTATTCGCACAGTACCTACATCGTCTAACCATCATAAATTCAGATAGCTGTGAATATTGCAACTCCGAAGTAGGTGATATAAACCAGGTATTTTTCGCCTGTTCAAGATATAAAGCTCACAGGCCCAAATTCCTGAGAGATTGAAACAACTCCGGAATACCTTTTCCAACACGTATCTCTTGTCTGTTGCACGGCAACACTGTGGTTATGTATAAATTGTTGGCTAAATTTATAAAAACAACTAATATTAAGATTTAGGTAAATAAGTTCTTTTTTAATGTTTTAATTTCTGTATGAGTACATAAATAATCAGTTTTATAAAGAAACTAATGTTAATGTGTAAATAAGAAACTCGTTTATATTTTAATTATGCTGTAATTATTGTTTGTGTATGAAGAGCCTTTTGACCCCTAATTTTGGTAAAGAGTACTCTATTTACTTGTCATTCTAATTCTTGTTTTTATAAACATGTATGTATTTAGTTGAGAAATACTCCGGGTGATGTAAAATTCTTGATATATGTAGAATTATCCTGTAAAATGACTTGTTTACCTGTACAATGCCAATTATCTGTATAGTGCCAATTGGCACTTCAGGCCAAATAAAAAAAAATAGTTGTGGCTTATGGGTCTCCTAATGAACGGATTTCAGCTTTTGTGTATCAGCACCTCCAGCCTTTTATACAGGACCTCCCTTCATTCATAAAAGACACCTCACACTTTCTCGAACGACTTTCCATAGTCCCCATTCCTCTACCATCTGACTCCTTCCTTGTCTCCATATATGTCTCTTCCCTTTACACCAACATCCCTCACGGATAGGGCCTCAGTGCCATGGAACACTTCCTGGAAATGCGACCTCCTGACAGCCTCCCCAAGACATCCTTCCTCATTTCCTTGGCTAACCTCATCCTGTCTAACAACTACTTTTCCTTCAACCCTCAAATTTACCCCCAGATACGCGGCATTGCAATGGGCACCCACATGGCACCATCCTGTGCAAACCTTTTCCTGGGCCATCCGGAACGATTCCTCAACAATCTTTCAATTAAATCTATTGTGTGGTTCAGATATATAGATGACATTTTTATGATCTGGACCCACAAAGGGAATCATCTAATAGACTTCCTCAACTCCCTAAACAACCACACCATCAACTTTACCTGGACATACACCCACAGCCATAATACCTTTCTTGATGTTGACATTTCCTTGCATAATGGGTGCCTGCATACCTCTGTTCATATCAAACCTACAAATCTGCAGCAATATCTTCATTTTAACAGTTGTCGTCCCTTGCACATCAAACGTTCCCTTCCTTACAGTCTGGCTGTCCATGGAAGACACATCTGCTCTGATGAAGAAACTATTTCCCAATACACAGAAAACCTGTCTGGAGCTCTCAGCTCCCACATCTACCCTCCTGACTTAGTACACAAACAAATCTCTCATGCCATAGCCCTACCTGTACACAGCAACTGTAAGGCTGTACTCCTTGAAACTAACCACAGCCCCGCTTTCATCACTCAGTTCTTCCCTGGTCTCGAGTCTATTAACCTAATCCTTCGCCGTGACTTCCTACGTTCCTTCCCCAGGATGCACACCATTCTCCATAAAATCCTACCCGCTGCTCCACGAACTTGTTTTAGAAGACCACCAAATCTAAAAAATATCTTGGTTCACAAGTACTCACCCAGCAATTTCCAAAACTACCACAGGAATCATTTCTGTGAAACAGATGCCGTTGTAAAACATGCAGCATGCATCCATCCACTACCACTTACTCCAATCATACCCCATCATTGGTCATGCTACTTGCATGAAAACACACCTTGTATATCAACTTACATGCTTCCATTGCTCCAGCTCATATATAGGCTTCACTACTAACCCCCTTGATTTCAATGGGATTCATCGGTCGTCACTCAGCTTTAAACCGAGTAGGTCATGTCCAATGGTTGCACAACAATGCCTTTGCCTATCTTGGGATTGGTTGGTCATATTCGGTGCCAGTGGATGACAAGCCTTAGTCTTAGCACGACCATTCTATTTTGCCCCATTACTGCCACTGTCTATCTTTTTTTTTTTTTTTTTTTTTTAATTCCTCCTAGGGTTCACCTGGGGCAGGCTGTTGTAAGGTCTTATGGCTCCTTTTCAGTCATACTAACCTAATCACAAATTATACTCTGTTTGAAACAAATAGTAAAATGCACACTTATGGCACTAGGAAATAAAAACGATTTTCATAAGGATTACAAGTCGTCGTCATTTGTTCAAAAATGGATACGATATTCAGGGAAACATATCTTCAATAAGCTTCCAGCACATCTTAAATGTCTAGCAGATTATAGGACTAAATTCAGAAAAAAAATTAAACAAATTTTTAATTGACTACATCTTCTACTCTATCGAAAAATTTATTTCTAAAGTATCTAGGAAATAATTGCCAGTAGTTTGTGAAAATTTAGTTGACATTTGATAGGAACCATCCCGGCATTCTCCTGAAGGGATTGCTGGAAACCACGGAAAACCGCAGTAAGGATGCCCGGACAGGATTTAATCCCCCTTCTCTCGAATGCCAGGTAGGAAGGCAAACGCGCCCTGCTCCTAACTCTGTCCCATGTACTGAACACTTAAAGCCTCGGTCACGTGATGTGATTTTTGTCACTGTTACTTGAATAGCAGTGAGTAATCGCTTCATGTGGCAAAATAATGACTGCTATTGATTCGACTAGCAGCTTTCAAAAAGTAGTGGCAACTTGATTTGAAGATCATTAAGGATGAATACAGAAATTAATTTAGCTATGAACAAATACTTCAAAGATGTCAGGCTGTCACCTCTTGTCAATGTCAATGTCTAGTTTTGCCTTCATGGAATCGCACTTCTTACAGTGTATCTTTTTTCATGAGTTGAGGAGTAACCAGTTCAAGTAACTCATCAAACCATTAAATATTTCTGTAGGGTAGTGGGTTCTCCAAAGCTAGTTCTTTCAGAAGCAATGCCCCAATATTTCTCTACATCTCATCCTTGTGGATCTATTTTCTTTTGAGGTATTTGTATTTCTGAGGTGGTAGTTAGGTTGGCACGCATGTGGGCGCATGGTTACAATTGTCTCAGTCTTGTTTATTACAATAAATACCAAATACAATACAACCTTACACAACAATATCAACAACTTCAAACATAAGATTTCCACACTATATCATGAATAAGCTTAATTACCAATCGGTTACTTACAATTCCCCCAAGATATACTTATATTAAATAACAACAATACTAGTTGGCCTTAATGATCCATGATGGCCCCAGAGTCCAAGGATTTACACACTTAAATTTACTTATGTCTAAACAACAATTTAATAATGGTAGAATATCCGGCTATAAGTTCCTAAACAGGATTTCCAAAGATCGAGTTTCTCAAGGCACTTATATCAGTTGAGCTCAACCAACACTGGTCTGTTTTAATGTTTCAGCACCCCTCAAGGGTACAGACAAACATACATACACTGTTTCCCTCATGTGAAAGAACAGCCATTAGTGACATAGATTGTCCCACGCAAGCACGAACACCAAACAGAAAATCTCCAATTGCACCGAGGCAGCAGAAAATACAACGAAGTTGAATTGTCTGAATACCACGAACTCTCTAACAGTATATCCACTCGTGGAACATGAAGGCACAGGTTGCTCCAGAAGGTGCCAAAGCGCACACTTTACGAGGACACCCCAAACTGCCATATAGTCTGGGCACGTGAGGCGACGACACAGTTTACGGCCACTCAGAACTGCTTGTCAGACCAGGCACCGTCAATAACCCCTCGTCGACGGCCAAGTATCACGTTGCTCCGCCTAACTGCTGACCGTGCATGGAGCACGTCGCCTTCTTCAACTGCCGCTTCCGACACCGCCACTTCCTCCTCAGACTGTTCACTTCCTAGCGGAGACTGACCGCAGAGACTCCCCGCAGAGACTGACCGCAGAGACTGACCTTTCCCGCGCCCGGCGATGGAGGTCCAGCTGTCGGTATTGGTACTGGTACTGCTAACACTTCACTCTTCTTACTGCCTCTGGTACTGGTACACTGACGGACGGAGCGGCCACATTAACTGCCTCCCTGGGCGCCCGCTGCCCGTCCGGGCCTTACGCTTCCCGACGACCCAGGGAGGTACGCCGCCTCCAACAGTCCACGGAGCCCCGACACTCTCTGCAGCACTGACGTTAGTCCTTCCTCAGTGGATATCCAACTGGCCTGGTACTGGTACAACGACGGATGGAGCGGCCACATTAACTGCCTCCCTGGGCGCCCGCTGCCCATCCGGGCCTTACGCTTCCCGACGACCCAGGGAGGTACGCCGCCTCCGACAGTCTACGAAGCTCCGACACTCCTTCCTCACTGGATATCGCACTGGCCCTCACTGGTACACTGACGGACGGAGCGGCCCCATTAACGGCCTCCCTGGGCGCCCGCTGCCCGTCCGGGCCTTACGCTTCCCGACGACCCAGGGAGGTACGCCGCCTCCGACAGTCCACGCAGCTCCGACACTCTCTGCAGCACTGACGTTACTTGACTGCTTATCCGACTGGGTATCCAACTCCCCTGGCCGCGCCGGGTCACAGCTTATATACCCCACGCTATCCGGCAGAGGGCACTACTCCACCGCGGCGCTGCCTAGCGGAGCAGCAGGCGTGCGACAGAAGACAATCGCTCGCCAGATGGCAGAAATTCCGCCACAGCGCCCCCTAGCGAAGCGGTGGGCTGACGGCAGATGATAGCCGCAGCGTGAAGATGAGCCGCGCACGGCTCAATTTCACTTAACAAATGTTTTCCCAACTCAGCACAAGCTGAACAAATCAACCATTTCAAATATATACGAAGTGATTTGTACTTTATAAACAACAAATGAGGTTGTACAACTCTTCAAGAACTACTTCCTATTGGCACAAACCAGTAGCCCTGTCGCGGTCGCTGATTTTTGCATAGATTTTAGTGGTAATGAAGGCAGAGCGTTTCCAAGTCAGCACAGTAGTATGAAGGTTACACCGCTCATATACGACACCGGCGCCAATGTCGCTGGTCTTGCAGTCCTTACTGTGGGAACACTGTATAGCACGACGGGTACACAGGGCTTAAACACTATGAGCACGTGAACCACACGCATGTCCGTCGTGCCAAGAGCCAATGAGAGGAAGGCTTTCCCCACCTTCCAGAATCGAGGGCGCCTTTTTGCACGCACGATTCGCCCCAGTCAGTGATGTGAAATTTCGTGGGGCAGACCTGTTACCACCCAATTAGGCCGTTTTAGGCATTTTTCCTATCATTCTCCCTCTACAGGCTCGGAACGCTTTCTGCATTAACATTGGATCCTATGGTCCACTATTCCAATATCGGGAAACACCGATTTCATATACCAATTACTTGTAACTGTACCACGCTGCCGCTTTTAACAATAAATCAAGTAGCCACAACTCTTCATATAATTTCAAGGAGCACCTGCGTCCTGATTTTAAGCAAATTAAGTCTCTGTGCATGTATTTTATCCTAGCCAGAAGCTTACAGATGCCGACTGGAAACCAGAAGTACCGCAGCTGACAATAAGTAGATGCTAGGACGGACCAACAGTGGGTAAGTTCGCCATTCGCTCGGTCTACACGCGACTGCCCAATGTGACTGGTTAGTACCAGCTACTTGGAAGTGGCGACCACTCACAGCGAGTAGTAGCAGTGACAACAATTGCCCCATGTGATTGAGGCCAGACTATAGGACTCTATCTTGCCAGCTAAATGGAAAATTCCCTGGCTCACTCGCCCATTCCCGACAATCGGTTACTAGCAAGCAAAGAATCCCTTATTGTTAGTACTTCAAAAGCCAAATAGTTCATTTAAATATTTCAAAATTAAAATATTACTAATCAGAGTTAACTGGGACCGGGGAATGGGGGGGAGGGGGGGGAGCTGATAGTATATGGCATTCATTTCACAATGGCCAGACGAACCTTCATCCTCCCAAATATGAGGCCTGAGGTTACTGCTCACCCACCAAGCTTGGTAGGGAGCTTATCCAAATAAGTAGAAATAAATGGACTAAAACATTTAAAATAGATTCTGCAGATATTATGAAGGAATTTAGAAAGCTAAAGAAGCAAAAAAGGAATTGGTGTGAATAATATTAAAAACAGACATAATAAAGATAGGTGCATACAATATTATTCACAAACACTTATTATTATTTAGGGTGAAACAGGAAACTACTTGTTTATCAGAGGATTGGAAAAGTGCCATAATAGTAACAGTCCATAGAGGAGGAGTAACAAATAGGGCTGAAAATTACAAGACGATTAGTTTGATAATAATGATAGGTTAATGGATAGAGAGATTGACATGAAAACACATCATCAATGTCTGTGAGGAAAGAAACTAGTTTGCAAATTGTTAACATGGTTTAGGAAAAAATACTCATGTGAATCACTCTTAGAGGGCTATCACCCTGCTATAATCCTGCCAAGATATTTCTAACAAAAGCACACAGACAATGTGGCAGTAAATGGCATCTAAGTGCATGCAAAGCATGATGGGATCAGCCACACATGCAGACTGTGGCGATCAGACGGTATTCTCATTCACTAACAGACCTTATTTCAAAAATAAACCTCATACAATACAATTAGCTCAGTAACTTACCTTTCATCAACTTCATGCCACACGATTGTCATATCTGATGAAGAGGTGCTTTGCAGCTGCATCTTATGGCATTTTCCAAACATATGAACGCCATTGAGTGAAGCAACTACAGAAAAGGGCAGCTGTGAAAAAAATAACAAACATCTTCAAGTTTTCAATCACTTAGTAGACACAATCATACATACTTACTTTTATAGATATCATTCTTTTTCAATCTTCAAATTCAGGATTTATATAAAAAATATCATCGTCTTTCCAAGTAAGCACATGGTTTTTTATTAGTAACAATAGTACAAGATAAAGCATGATATTCTTTGAAGTTTTAAGATTTCGATAAGTTATATTACCTGAAGATATTTTTGACTACTTACGTATGAGTATCAGTGACTGATTATTGTCATCATTGGACTAGAGTGTGCCTAACTAGATTTTGACATCTACACATACCTTTTTATTAAGATTTCTTTTATTTCAGATGTTTTCTTTAACAAATGTGTTTGAAATGTAACCAGTAATACAAGTCTTCTGCACATGAACAAAGGTCAAAAGACAGGAAACCATGGGTTATTATTTATTATGGATTTTAATGGATTCTTTCTTGAATCTTAAATAATTTGGTTAGAAATTGTTTCACTGTGTAAATTTTATATCTATACATGAAAATACCTTTAAAATTATTCCATTACATGTACTGACAAAATTAGAAACGAGAAAAAATTCTGTCGTATTTGTTTTCGTGTAACTTGTGTATTGTGAGCTGTGTGGCCATCTAGCATGTATATTCTGTACTGGTAACCATTTCCACACATACATTTTGTTAACAATATATACAAAGATTTTATTAAAATGGCTGAGATGGGCAGTGCAATAAATGCAATGCACTGTATTTAACGGGTTGAGTTTGTAGCCTGTGTGGGGAAAAATTCCCAACCAACATAGCATAGACCTTGGAGAGGTCATTGCACCCAACAGGATGGTCATTTCCGAAATCCTATCTATATCTGCCCCTTTCTGTGAAGCATGCAAAACAACGCTGAATGACCTGTGTTTACCCTGTAGCAGTGGCCAAGTCCCTAGAGTCAAGCGGGGGAATTTTGCACATCCGTCTCCAGCTGTCATATGGAGTCTTACGACAAGACATTTCCCCATCCACGATGAAAGAAAGAGACAACAGATGAGGGCGACAAAGATGACGCGGACCCCGAAACTGCGACAGGCGCTGCCAAAGCCATCCGATTTTATTAGCAAGTCCCAAGTACGAAGCTTGGGAAACTTCTGAACTCCTGAGAGAGAGAGAGAGAGAGAGAATGTTACTATTTGTTTATTATTTTGTTACATGTTCGAGCCAATCAGAAAATGAAGTCATCCCTTGATGCGAGACAGGAAGACAACGGAAGAGGAGACCAGGACCATTGAGAGGCGACATAATATGGAGATGAAAGTTGAGACATGAACCGGCAGCTCGGGTAGGGACCAGTATTTTTAAGTTTGATTTGAAGAAATTAACTTAGGTTTTGGCCAGCATTGGCTGGAATGTTAGATTCTCAGGTAGCTGTGCCGGAGAACATATGACTGTCTGGACTAGGGTCTGATACTACTGCCATGGTAAAGTAACTGATTGCATCTGCTAATAAACTGTTTGCACTAATATGCTCTCCAGAAACCCAAATAACGCCCTGAGTGGAGCAATCCACATGATAAGAATCTCTCTATCAACTGAGCAAAATCGCATCTTGTTATTACGACTTAAAACTCGAGAAAAGGATCCCAATCTGTGATTGTTTCTTCATGTTTGCACATTTTATAATGTCATTAAGTTGTGATAATGCTAATCAACTTGGTTGCCATATGTAGGCCTAAATCTTTCAATTTTTAAATCTTGTTCAAATAATTTGATGACCGTTTATGTAGGACGGAGGCTGAGGTTTTTTACTGTTTAAGTAAATGTCCCTTACCAACTACATCATGTGTTTTTGTATAATAAATGGTCAGGTTATGGCATTCTTTTATATGTACCTACGCATTTAATATAAATATTGGACAACCCCTTCATCCGTAAATTAGCAAATAATTAATTTCTTGAAAATTAATTAAATAAAATCATAAGTTTAGATCTATTGAAGCTCCATAAAGTAACTTGAGCACAATAAACCTATAGTTTGTGTATCAAAAGTTATAATCCATAGAAGATTGAAAATTGACAAAAATAAGCACACATCTAGCCTATGTCACTCCGATACAGGATTAAGATATTCCAGAAGCTGAGAGGAAGGAGTTGAGTGAATAGATATGAATCCAGAAACTCAAAATCTTGTAATTCATTCATTCTGTTATATCTGAAATAGAATGGATAGGTAGTATATCCAATAGTACCCACCCTACTTCTTTAAAATTTAAGTTTCTCAAATCAACATCATTTATATATCTAATTGAAGTATTAGAATGTTACAAGAGATTTTTATTTGTAATAATCCTACTGCTGAAGTATGTGAGTACTTAAATTAAGAAACTTATAACAACCTGACAGAAACAGAAAATTAAAATGAAAGAGATGATGTATCTGCAGTAATGGCAGATGTGCTTTGAAATAAAATGTTATGGATTTGCTTTTACGTAATCAAATTATAGAACTGTTAACTGTTGCCACTGTCTAAATTGTATTTTTTAAGTTGCTACATTAAAGATGACCTATCATAAAGGAGGGAAGTGAGTGTTGCCATAATTTTCAAACCAAGAAAGCTATAGCATTAGTTTTCAAGATGGGAAGTGAGAACCATTTCAGCATTCGTCATACTGAAGTCCACTAGAAAACCATTTTAAAAAATTAACATTGTCCCATTCTTTTTAGACAAACAGTATTTTCATCTAAAACTTGCCTATGCAAAATCTTCATACACAATCAGGGTAAAACATTGGTCACAAAGTGAGATTGAAGTTCATGTACAATGCCATGGATAGTCATTTCTCAAAAGCGGGAGAGTGTATACAAATAGCATTGAGAGCTTTGATAACATTCACCTAGTGGTATGAAACTTATTGAAGAATGTAATATACAACTATGCTGCCAATGGCATAAAATTTAGATATGTGGGTGTATCACTTGATAACAAACTCAGGTGGGCTAGTTACATCTTGGAGATTGTTGGGAAGAATTTCAGTCTGGCATCTATTAGAGCAGGTGATGAGGAAATGTACCAGCAAAGTGAAAGAACTGGGCTACCAGACCTTTGTCAAGAATTTGTTTGAGAATGGTGGGATCTTATGAGAGCCATATTATGGGTATCTAATAATGAGATGGAGGAGATGCTAAGGAGAGCAGCTAGATTTGTTTGGAATAATTACTGAAGGACACAACAGTTAATTCGATAATGGTAGAGGAGTCACTACATATATATATATAAAAAACATAAACCACACCCGGGAAATTGGAGATGGTCCCCAACGATAATGATGATGATATAAAACATGTGAGAAGAGAATGCTTGAAATTTACACAACATACATTGGAAAGACACAGAATGAAGAATAAGGTCAGGGTTGCCACTCTTTTAGCAAAAGAAAAATTAAGGCCTTATTAAGGCTTTTTAAGACAATTTTTCATATATTTTAAGGCTATATTTAACGTACATTAAAATGTTATGAAAAAACAAATGCGCAACTTACAGCAAAGAAATTAAAATATGCATGTTAAGATTATGATGAAATAAGCTTTAATTGAGTTTATAAATTAATAAATAATAAATTTCTAATAAATTTATTTTTGTTTTCACACAATACAGTGAATATTGAAACTTTTTCCCTTTTCATATATTAAACATAAAATAAAAATACTACTATACCCCAGAAAACTGACACAAGGGCAAAAAGAAACATTACCACCTTAGTAATAAGAATTACTAACATATAAATATATATTTTAACTTAATTTGTTTTTATACATTAAAGCACATTAGCAGTTACATCAGAGAAAAACTGCCAAATTGTCAGCTCAATTACTTATTAGATTTCAGGTGTAGTGTTGAATGAGGAAGACTCACCCCCCCCCTTTTTTTTGAAAGCTGCATGTAAAAGACCCGTAAAAGATTAAACATTTTCCATAGGTTTAAGAAATAGGTTAAATACAACTTTTTCAACATCTTTCGAGTTACAGTAGTAGTTTCTATTGAGCATATTTGATCAAATATTTTCTTCTATGAGTAAAGTTTACTTACCAGATGAGCTACAACATGTTATAAGGGTAAACATAAAACATACTGGTAAGAGTTCTTAATATGTATGCAGGTTAAATAAAAATATACACTTTTTTAAATGATATTTTTTTATTTTCACTTTGTTTAAAAACAAAGGTCAATTCTCTTTTAAATCTTTCAATAGAGCCTTAATTTTACTTTCAACATCCTCAAATTCAGCTTTTTTAACTTGAGCAGTTTGTCGAAAACTATTGGACTGTGTGATGTAATTATCATCCATCCCCTATAACCTCAGCTTTATCTGCTAGTTTATCAGTATTATCTTCAAGATCTTTAATTGCAGTTTCTAGATGTGCCTTTTTACACTTCAAATCTTCCAAATCATCTAAAACAAATTTGCGTTTCACTTCCTGAGTCCCTGTATTCTTTGCATTTTTTTCTCTTCCAGGTACGTAATATACTTTTGACGAGCCATAGCTGCATACATCCTTAACTCCTTAGTTATTAACAACTTATTTTTGCTGTTTTTGAAATGATGACTGACTAATCTTTGAGCCACTAAAGACTCTTCTTTTAAATTTTCAACTTCCCACTGTTTCTTCACAGAGAAGCCTTGTTCAACATCTGCTTGTCCATGTGATAACAGCAACAATATTCTTACTACTCTGTGTACTCTGTTATAATCTTCTTTGCCTAGATACTTCTTTAAAAAATATCTAATTGTGAATGCTCATCATATGGATTAAATGAGCTGAAATGGTTTGAAGCATTTGAGGCAACTTGTGATAAAAAAAAACTGTGATACTGTATAAGAATTTCATCACAGTCTCCTTCTCCAATTAAATTTATTTTTGACAAATGAATCAAAAGATATTTCATCTTTTCGTACCAGTTGCTACTATTTAGCGCCACCTGTCTAGAATCACGGCAAGTCATACTTCTTACAACTCAATTTATAGGAGATTTGTCCAGTATGTGCTTAATCATCGTAAAAATGAAGTCTTTGACCTCTATTTTCATCTCGAAAACTTGTTTTTCAGGCAATTTCTTGTTGAATATCATAGCCTTGATAAGTTGATTGCCTGCAACTCCTAAACTGATGTTGCCAGCACAGGAATGCTTCGACACATCACTCAGGTCTAATGTTGCCACTTTTTGTACATTAGTCTATTCTTTTATGTGTTCTTTCTTAAAAACATTGAAGATATCAATAAAATTTGTTATAAATTTTCTTATATCCCCTGCCATAAACGGCAAAAGAGGTTTCATGCTCTGATAAAAAGCCAATAATGGGATTGTCATTTTAGACACCGAAATACAAAATTTCAGTTTTGAACAAATAAGATTATCTTTCACTGCCTGTTGAATTGTTAAAAAGGACTACATGTAGGTTTAGGCAAAGAGCCCTTTTCCACATTCTGTATGTAGCTTTAACCATCGTCCCATATTTCTAATGCCCTTTCTGCTGCAGGTAAATTTTCCAACCACCTGTGCGAACAAAATTTTGAGGGCATTGAGTGGAAATATTGAGGAAATCCTCTCTTCTCGCAGGTGAATCTTTAAATAACCCAAATAAGGAAACTAGGACTGAATCAAAGTGCCAGCCAGAAGCTTGGCAACCATGTTTAAAAGCATTATTTACAACATGTAAATCACATGTTCCCACATCCACCATTTCACAATTAAATCCAGTTCTTAATTTCTTTTGCAACATATTGAAAAATTTCAAATTTACAGATGGACCGTCCATTGAAACCTGTATCACTTTTTGGAGAGATAACGTCTCAACTGCTTCCAAAAAATGTTCAATCAAATCTTCAGCTTTGGCATGGCCCATAAAAGCAGAAGTTAAATATGAGGTTTCAATTGTGTTTGAACATTCATTCCAGTATCGCACATGGACATCGAGTTGTTTACTTTGTAAGAAGTTGTTTAAACTCTCGTCAAACAATAAAACATAATGACTGCAATTTTTCAGAGAGTCATACAACAAATTTCTATAAAATGGTGCAAGGCCAAAACAAAGCAGATAAGCATATTTTGTTGGTCCACAGGAAAATAGTTTAGCTATCTGGCTGTCACTAAACATTTCTTGCAATAACAAATTGATGTCTTTGCAAGAATTATGAGAGTAAAGACTATTAACACACTTCACAGTCCACCTTATTTCAGCATCAAGTACTGAGTTCTTGAGAACTGTCAAAGTATTTGTTGTATTTGGAGGAGGAACAGCAAAATCCAAAGAATTAGCCTATACAACAGCAACATCTGATGTCTCCTTGACAGGCTGAAGTTTTTCTTTTGACTGAGCATTCAAAAATGTCTGTATCCAGCAGATGTGCTGTTTCAAAGATTTTAAGGCTTTTGAGCAGATTTTAGGGCCATTTAAGGGCCCTTAAAAATCAAAATGAAAATTAAGGCCCATGGGAACCCTGAAGGCGAAGTACATGGTATGAAGAAATGAATGTGAGCATCATCATAAACCAGCATTTGATTTCTGGTATAAGGAAGTGCAAAAAGTTTTCATTTACAGATAATGGAGTTGCAGATTGGAATTAATAATGAAAGAAGGTGCTCAATAATTTTCATTACATAAAAAAAGAATTAAAAATTTGTGTGATGTAGAAGTAGGTGATTAACAATATTTCCAATGGAGCATAGACAACACTGCAATTAATAACAATAAATTGGTTATTTTGAGTTTTATAATGCCAGTGCTACTAATTTCTACCACTAATAATAACACAAGATTAGTTCTCCAAATTAAAAACAACTACATTAAATTAAATTGAGGCTTTTATTTTAACAGAAATGTATTGCTGGCTTGTTCGCGTGAGAGACCTGGCTTATTGTGGACAGTATAACATAAGACCAGATCTCCAAATTAAGAAACAACTATGTAATATCAAAATAAGGATTTTATTTTAATATAAATATATTGCTGGCCGGTTCTCCTAAGGGACCTGGCATACAGGAGACAGCCATTTGAGGTATACCCATCCCAACGAGGGGAATGGCTTCTTGATCAATATACGACAAGTTGTAAAACTCTTGAGGGTTACAGAGTGCTTTCTGCAAGAAAGTTTGAAGTGAAATATTCAATTAGGTTCAGTAGTGGCCCAGGCTGAGTGAGAAACAGTAAGTGAGTTAGGGTTCAATTAGATTGAACAGGGACATATGCCCAATGAGTAGGGCCCGGATTTTTCAAAAAAGCATATGCGCATATGCAAATGCATATTTTGAGGGTTAGTGCATATTTTATGGATATGTGCATATTTTAGCTTTTATTTCATCTCATAACTGAATATCCGATACTTCTGAAGAAACTGTAAAGCCTAATGTACCTGTATGTTGGACATCCTTGGCAACCGCAACAAGTAAGTTAAATTCTTGGAGTAAACAGGATTTTTTTGTACTGGCATTCACATGTAGAGAATTTTCTACCTTATCCAAACTCACACAGTGACATGTTTGGAGGTGCTGCAAATGGAAAATTTGTGTGGCGGCGACCTTCTCTACTGCCCTGAGCGGTAACATTCACGGGAAGGGCGGGTGGGGTCGGCAAAATCAAAGAATAGCTCTATTCTCCCTCAGGCGGCAAATTCTTGTTTGAGGAGACGACAGTCACAAGTATTTACCCCCACTTGGAATATTCGTTATCTACCAGTGTGTTTATTCGTGCGACAACTACCGGGAAGGCCAGCGGTTTTCTTTAATCTTTTCGGGAATATTCCCCTAATTGCGGTACGAGCCAGTTTTCCTGAGAACAGATTCCTGGCTTCCAGACCTGAGGGATTCGTACTTTTAAAGGGACGTGTACATTCCTTTCCAAAAACAGTAGCCTCTCAAAGTTTGTGTTGACAGGAGTGTTCATGTGCTAAGATTAAGTTTCTTTAATCTGACTCCAAAAATGCCTAAAGAAAAATGCACAAGATCAGTTTTAATTAAGCAGTGGATTTCAGGCAACAGTGACTATTCTAGTGACGGTGAAGTTGTGTACTGTCAAGTATGTGAGAAGAATATAAAATGTGAGAAAAAATTTCAACTTGAACAGCATTCTAAAACAGCTGTACATCTCAGGTCAAAAGAAAAGAATAGGAACACGCAACAGCTACTTTTAACTCAGGTATCACGGTCTGTTAATACATTCTCTGCTGACCTGTGTAAGGCTTTTGTATGCAGCAATATCCCGCTGCATAAATTGAATAATCCAGATCTACGAGCATTTCTTCAAAAGTATTGTGTTAATCAAAGGATACCGGATGAATCCACCCTCAGGAAAAATTATTTGCTCTCTCTACACGATTCTGTCCTGGATTCAATTCGGTCTGACATAGGAGGGAACTGTGTCTGGATATCGGTAGATGAAACAACCGATTCATGTGGCCGATACGTAGCGAACTTTATAGTGGGCAAACTATGTCAAGAAGAACCCGGAAAACCACATTTACTTTCAACCAAAGTGTTAGAGAAAACCAACCACAGTACAATTGCAAGATTTATAAACGATTCCCTGCGACTTCTGTGGCCTACTGAATCGGAGAGTGATTGTTACAAGGTGCGTGTTTTAATCACAGACGCAGCTTCATATATGTTAAAAGCTGGTCAGTCGCTTCGAGTGTTTTTCCCCAATCTGATCCATGTTACATGTTTGGCGCATGGATTACATCGCATTGCAGAAGAGATACGTTCTCTATTTCCTTCAGTTAACAAAGTAATTTCAAGTGGAAAAAAAGTGTTCCTAAAAGCACCAGCGCGTGTACAGTTTTATAAGGATCGTCTGCCTGAGGTTCCTCTTCCACCGGAACCTGTTCTCACTAGATGGGGAACTTGGTTGTCTGCAGTGCTGTTCTACCAGGAGAACTTTCATCAAGTGAAAGATGTGGTTACAAGTATTGGTCATGACGATCGTGCTGCGTGTGTTCGTGAAGCAAAGTGCGCATTTGATTGTGATACTGTATATCGAGATATCAATTTCATCCATGTACACTATTCGTCACTTTCTAATGCTATTAAGGGTCTAGAAACTAGCGGTGCACCCCTTCACGAGTCTATTCAGTTGCTTCACAAAACAATTTCTTCTTTAAATGCCGTCCCTGGTGAAATTGGAGAAAAAGTTAAATCTAAACTCAGCAGGGTGTTAGACTCAAACCCAGGTCTGCAAAAGATTCAATCAATTAATACGTATTTAAGTGGAACCACACAATCTTTGCCAGATGAATGTTCCGAACAGTCAGCACCATCGTACAAGTATTGCCCAATAACGTCCGTTGACGTGGAACGATCATTTTCGGCTTATAAACTAATTTTGTCTGACAACAGAAAATCTTTGACCCCTGAAAACATTGAAAAACTGTTGGTAACATATTGTGATTCATCATTTTGTAAGGAATGAAACGTGTATATCAGTGAGTTGACATAAAATAAATCATTTGATAACTGTATATTCTTTAATAGTTAGTCCATGTTCGTTAATTGTTAGTGTATATTCGTTAATTGTTAGTGTAGATTCGTTAATTGTTAGTGTAGATTCGTTAATTGTTAGTGCATATTCTTTAATTGTTAGTGCATATTTTAGGACTTTTTTGTGCATATTTGCATGCATATATTAGATGTTTTACGTGCATATATATCCGGGCCCTACCAATGAGATACAATCAGCCAGATGGAGACACTGCATTCCCATGTACAATAGAGTTAGATTCAGTACAGAAGATGCATGTGCAAGTGAAACATTTGGAGAATATACCATGGTAATAATTTCTTTATGCTTGCAACGTCCCGGCAGAGACCAAGAAGTGGCTCTTCATCAGTGAGCACACTACTGTTTATTTCCATGTAGCAAAAAGTATACTAAAGGCAATGCGAGTCTACATTATATGCAGTATGGTTCTGAAAGACTTTCACAACAACAAAATTGGACTATAAAAAGCTTCTTTCCTCTTAACCTCAATAAGCAGGAATTTTAATTTCATGAAAAGACTTATGGCACAGGGGATATTCTGTAAATAAATTGAGTTACGTGCTACAACAAAAACTTTTATTTAGTAAACAGATAATATCATCCTGAAATGCATGAAGGGAATTTTCTAACAAAAAGGGACTATTTAATTTGAACAGTGAATCTCTAGATCATAACTTTGTTTTTAGTGTCATTTTATTTTCACGTTTGGTAATTTTCCTCCAATCTACTTCTGTCTTGCACAAACTTTTAATTTAAATTCTTTCAATGTCTGATGTATAAAGTCAGAAAATGCCTCCGCTATTTATTCCAGTCTCTCTCTCTTTCCCAGTCCCTACGAACTACTTTTAATTCTTCTACTAATATTTATCTAGAACTCACCGTCAATTTATGATTTACAGGCAGGACCATCATACCTGCCTTTAAACAACTCCAACCAATCTTATTAATCACAGCAGTCACCGATTGTGTTAAACAATAGTTTTCACCAAAAAAAAATCTAGGCCCCCTGCCCTTGCAACCTCTTAAACTACTGTTTTTGATACCCATAATGTTGGTCCCATCCCAACATATCACACACATCCCTAGAGCATTCCTCCATCACACACTCCAGTATATGCAGGTCTTGGAAATCTCTGCTTACTATCTCCCGATGTGTCCTACCTAATTGAGTTTATTAGCAAATTATATGGCAAAATATTTACGCTTCATGTCATCAACAATATTCCATCTCATAACTGTACAAAAACTTTACTTTTCTATTTGCGAAGTTTATAAAGTAACTCTGTTTTGCTACACAAACACACACAGAGAGAGAGAGAGAGAGAGAGAGAGTTCTGTTTATTTCTGTTACTACACCACGTACATCAGTGCTGAAATTGATATTACTGCGATTTTCATACTCAAAAAACAATGGGAATTACACACACTGCAAACAAACAGAAAGTATTAGTTTTCATTGATAACTTAAGCACCCCTGATTTTCGGACAGCATTATACTGACTTGGTTGTTAGGCTGTAATGCAGCCTGGACCAGAATGGGGAAAAAAAATGTAACTTTATAACAGCACAAAGCATGAGGGTTTTTAGTTTTAGATTTGTTGCTGTAGAGTTCAGATACTACCTTTAGTGTGAACAATACGATTGGAACTGGCGGTTTTGTAGCGGATAGTAGGGATACTTGAGCCACTTTTGAGATAAAGATTTTTGTAGCTTTTATCTAGCAGTTTTTCAATTTTTTAAATAT
Source organism: Vandiemenella viatica (assembly GCA_031002005.1). Lineage (NCBI taxonomy): Eukaryota > Metazoa > Arthropoda > Insecta > Orthoptera > Morabidae > Vandiemenella > Vandiemenella viatica. Next base: position 201,755,471 of record CM061920.1, read on the forward strand.
TGTATTTGGAGGAACAATGTTTCCTTAATTCAAAAATATAAAAATAATGGCTAGTTTTGCATTATATTATAGTGTAAAAATTACTTCTTAAAATCGTTGCAACATGGTACTTGAGAATTATGTGTGGGGTTAGCAATAGAACTTCATGTAGAGAGCTGTTCAAGAAGTTAGGTATTTTAACATTAGCATCTGAGTATATATACACATTAATGTCCTTTGTAGTCATAAATTATACTTTGTTTGAAACAAATAGTAAAATACACAATTATGGCACTAGAAGTAAAAATGATCTTCACAAGACTTACAAGTCATTGTCATTTGTTCAAACAGGGGTCCGATATTCAGGGATACATATATTCAATATGCTCCCAACACATATTAAATGTCTAGTAGATGATAAGAATAAATTTAGGAAAAAATTGAAAGAATTTTTAATTGACAACTCCTTCCACTCTGTCGAAGAATTTATTTCTAAGGTATCTAAAAAATAACTGCCAGTATCTTGTGTAAATATAGTTCACATAATTAATTTACCATGTATGTTATGACTGTACATCTCCTGGTGTATGTATTTAGTTTGTTACGTAATTGTTTATGGTACCATATATGTTATGTACATCTTGTGGTGTATGTATTATTTTGTTATGGAATTTTTTTTAATGTACCATATATGCCATGACTGTACATATTATGGTGTATGTATTATTTTGTAATGGAAGTGTTTAATGTAACATGTATACTATGACTGTACATCTAGTGGTGTACTTATTATTTTGTAATGCAACTGTTTATCTGTAAATTGACAACTTTCCACATCCCACAGAGCCAGTCTCTTATATTGGGATCAATGGAAAATGAATGTATTGTATTGTGACGGGCATTAGGGATACTTGAGACAGATGTTGAAATTTTATAAAACATGTTTAAAAAACTTGCCCTAATACTAAGTGCTTACGTAAATAAAATAGTTCAGCCTTAAATAACAAAGCACTAGATATATACCTACACAATTACATTTAGGTAGAAAATTAACCCTAGTTGAATATTTAGTATTATTACCAAATCCTAAGGAATTACAAATGTTATTTAAAAATAGCATAATCTGTCATGTAAATTGGTGGGGAAATATCAAGATGGGGATACCACTGCGGCCTCGAGTAGTAAACACACAGATCTTTGGTATATATGACATCATTGTGACATATGGTCCAGGCTGCATTACAACTTAAACTCAAATGATGATTGACGAAATCATATTTTATAAATATGCGTTTTGGTCGTAATGCAGCCTGGACCAAAGTGAAACATAACCATAACGCACGATATTGCAGATATCCAATTTTCAGATCATATCTATAGCTGTTACTGTGTTAGTACGTGGAGACTGAATATGTCACAATGATGTCATATATACCACGTGATCTGTGTGTTTACTACGCGAGGCCGCAGTGGTATTCCCATCCAGATATTACTCAACTGGTGTACCAACAATTAAAATAATCATAGGGTCAAAGATTATTCAATAACCATTCACCATATCCAATTTAAAAAAATAAAAATTGGACCATGATAATTTTTTGACAGTACAAAAGGTGTATTTAGCAACATTTCTATTCACCCTTTAAAACTAATAACCATTCATTACTGTTGTGCCACCTAATTTGTAAATCTTTCTCACAAATAACCACAAACAGGACAGAAGAGTTAATATCCCACATAGTTGGAACATTTTTATTAGTTGCAGCAACAAATTCGTAAGCTAATTTACATCTTTGTGGACAAACCATAATGAAGTTTGGAAGCTTTCAAAGCTGTCTTTAAAAAAAAATTTCTTCCTCACTTATTAAAATTTCTTTCTTTTCAATCAGCTCATAATAAATTTTCTTCTTCTGGGCCTGATTTATATTTTATTATGTACTTTGAAAGCATTGTTCAGTCTGTGTTATACTTCTTTGCTACTGCTCTCAGTATTGAACTACCCTCAACTACTTCACTGCAGGGTTCCTACATTATGTTTGTGGCAACTGTGACTATCCTTCCTTTTGTTAAACCGTATCATTTTTAATTTTTTGTACAGTTAAAATTTATAAATATGATATTATTTTTACAAGTAGGACTATCTTTCATAATTATACAAGTAATTGGATATATTCATGAAATTATATAGAAAATAAATAAAAAGTAAACACTAAAAATTTTGCTATCTTTAATACATGAATACTCGAGACATGTCTCAACTATCCCCACACGCTCCACTAATGTTGTTTAGTCAATCTCCACATTATGTGAGACTTTCTTTAAAGTGTGTTAGTACCAAATAAGAACTAATATAGTAAGCCTTCTACCTATCTTCATACATTAGGTTAGTGAAAAATAGTTGAAGAAAAATAATTGTTAGTTCATGGGTATATATAAATATTTACTGTGAGGCCACAAAAAATTAAAACCCTCCATAAAATCTGTAACTGAACATTAGCCAACTCATTTCTTCTGACTAGCTGGTACATAGAACAAGTATTAATATTATGCCAATCTTGCCATTTCAAATTGCCTTACTAACAAAAAAAATAAAAAAAAAAAAAAAAAAAAAAATGTAAGTGTCTCAAGTATCCCTACTCTCCTTTACTGTTTAAGATGCACCGTATCGTAAATTTAGTGTGATACTGCATCTAAGGTACATTTCATTCTGCTTTCATGTACTCTTTTCCACAAAAAGTATGACCTGTGGAACGTGTATGACAAATTTCAAATGAATAGCACAATTACTTTTTTCCACATTCTTATTTTACCTTCACCCCAAACACAAATATGTGCACTTTGAACAAATTGTAAGTACACCTGACAGAAATTTTGCAAGCCTGACACGGGGTTAAATCCAAAAAAATCAAAAAGGGAATACTCTAGAGTTGCGAAGAATTTTTACAGGAGGAGATTCAGCAGTTTTCCTTTAATACTGCGTTCTAGTGACATCTTAAACTTGAATATCAGCGAAGTGCAATAACTTTATTGTTTTCATATTTTTTATTCTGCAAACAACCTTTATGCGAAAGCTTCAAAATTAAATTTTGTAATTAGTTATTAAATATGTTGGGCTTTCCAAATAACTGACTGATCTGTGGTATCAAACTAGCCTAAAATCAACAAAAGAAATTACTTATTTAAAACACATGCCTAAAATTTTTCTTACGTACTGTTTCACTTTCTCCTTTTTTCCTTGTAAATAATGGTAAACCTCCTCCAGAAGTTAAACACATAACATGCGCACTCATGTTAGGTTTTGTCATCTCTTTCGCAGATACAAAATTGCATTTGTCTCAAAATGTTGCACCGAAACTGAGTAAACGGATTCACTGATTCATCTCAACACAGAGACAACTCTCAACACAACATCAACATAAAAATCATTGTATTCAAATTTCGAAAAGTAAACAAAACAAACATGATGACATCATAAACCAACGAAAATATTTGCAGATAAGTATCAGAGAGCTAATGCTACCGATACTTCTAAACAGAAAGCATTTATACGTTTACAGAAGGAATGGAACTTAGTGCTGCGCTTTATATTTAATTATCTGCGAGCAGCGGACAAAGTAACGAGACGTGTTTATTGTTCGAACGTTCCGTGTATTGTATTGTTTAGTGTACAGTAGATTAGGAACATTGAGGAGAAAGGGTTGGACTGTGGATGTAACAGAGCTCCGCATCCGCAAGAGTGGTACTTCCGCGTGAAATCCTACCTCCGCTTTCGCATCCAATATTTTTAATATAGATGTATAGCGGATGTTTTGTTTACATTGCAAAATATTATTCTTTTCTCTTAATATGAGATTCGGCCCATCGCCGATTAGCTAACAACAATATGGTTTTTTTCCCCTACGATACTGCAATAAAAGTAACAATGAACTGAACGGTGTTATTACTTAAGCGACGAATTTACAAGTTTGAACTTTTTATTTATTTATGTTTGTTGGTATTTGGTGTGTACCATACAGTTAGTGGATTACAACTTATCAAATACTACATTTTATCCTTTGCTTAAGTACAGGGTCAGATTTACAATTTATAAGTGCGTATGCATTTATCGATAGATGTCATACCAATATATGTACAATATGTGGCATACAAATTTATAAAATAAAATATTTAACATGCCAGATAATAAAATGTTTCACTCAGATTATTTTGTTGGTCAGCGTTGTTGTAGGATATGTTGTTTTGGTGAGTGTATATGGTTTTGTTTAAGGTCCGCCCGTGTGACCTCTTTATTCGGCTTGTTCAGCTCTCATATTTCGTTGTTGTTCCTCGCTGCAAACTTGAAGAGGGTCGTGAAGATTTCTGATTTATTCTTTTGAAGGATGGTCTGCACCTTGGTAGGTAGGCAATTCTGTCCCGAGACTGCAAAACTCTGCTATTACGGTAATATTGATGATTCATCCCAATGTCGTCTGCAGGCAAAAAATATGTATTCAATATTCTCAAAGCTTCTACCATCACACTCACACATGGGGGAGTGGGCCACGTTGATCCTGTAGAGATGGCTCAGATAGCGACTGTGGTTGAATTTCAGTCTGGAGACAAATGATGTGACCTTCCTTGTAGTTAGCGTGTTGTTGTACCAGTGGGTCCGTGGATCTGTCTACAATGACTAGCTTTGTATAGGTCTTTTGATCTCCACTCTCTGTTCCATTCCGTTATAGCTTTATTACGGAGTAGAGGGATCAAGTCAGAGGCCGGAATATGTTCTGTTTTCATGCCATGATGTGGTGCTGCCTTAGGCAGCCGATCAGCTAATTGATTGCCTTCTATTCCGGCGTGACCTTTAGTCCAAATAAATGTTACCTCCGAGCCCTTTTCTCTAAGCCTTGTTATCAACTGTAGGGCCTCATATATTAACCAGCTTCTTCCGTTGTCCGCTGCAAGGTTGTATAATCTCAGTAGGACAGATCGAGAATCTGATAAAATAACCAGCCGGTCTGTCCGCAACTGTAGGCCGTATTCTAAGGCTTTTACAATGGCTTGTGATTCAACAGTGTAGACGGATGCTTCTTCTGGTAGGTGATAAAGGCCCCACTTTTCATTCGCAGGATTCACAAAGGCGCAACCCACCATGTTTTCGGATTTAGAGCCATCCGTGTATAGGCATGTGGGATTGCCAGCTAGATTCGCAATGTGATCCTACAAAATAACTTCGTTATTACTACCTTCCGTCGTAAATTTTATGTCTAGGATAATATCTAGTCTCATCGTGGCGCTCATAGCTTTATTTATGTAAATGTCCTGGAAGGAGTCATGACCTATAGATTCTGTTACTGTATTGTTTTACCTCCGAGAAGGCAGGGGCCTCCTTCTGTTGTCAGTACCTCCGATTCGTGACCTGAACTATAAGAGTAGATATTTTTGCAATGAGTTGGTTATCCTTTACTTCAAGTAGTTTTAGGATGAACTTCCGCCTAAGAAATGCCCAGCGGATGTTTAGCGGCGGTTCTAAGCATTCCACCAACAGTGCGATTGTAGGTGTGGATCTCATTGCCGCGGTGCACAGTTTGAGCGATCGATACTGGCATCTATCGATTTTGCTTAGTAGTACTTTAGAGGCAGATCCAAGAAACATGTTGCCACAGCCGAGATGAGGACTGACGAGTGCTCGATACAGCATTAGTGTAGTTTTAATGTCTGCACCCCAAGCTTTACCTGTCACTGCTCGAATTATGTTGATCGCCGCTTCGCTCTTTTTGAGTATATGCTGGATATGACATGACCATCTCAGGATGGAGCCTAGCTTAAGACCAAGGTATCATATGGTTTTTCGCACTGGGAAGTTAAAAGGCCCAAGGGACATATTTGTCGTCTGAGGGAGTCTATTTCGTGTAAATATGATGACGGACGACTTTTCAGGAGATTTTTTTTTTTTTTTGTAACTGCTTTACGTCTCTTTTTAACATCGAGGTCTTTAGAGACGGGAAAGGATGGGGGCAGGGAATAGGAAGGAATTCGGCCATGGCCTTTTGAAGGAAGCATCCCGGCATTTGCCTGGAGTGATTTGGGGAAACCATGGAAAACCCAAATCTGGATGCCCGGAGGGGGATTCGAACCGCCGTCCTCCCGAATGCGAGGCGAGAACGCTAACCGTTACACCGCCCCGCTCGGTTTTTCAGGGGAGAGGTCGAAGCCGTTGTTCAACATCCAAATCACCAATCTGTTAGTGGTAGCACTTAATGCTCTTTTGCAGGCCTGCAATGACAGGAAACTTGTATAAATGCATACGTCGTCCACATACTGAAGGATCTTAACATTCAGTAATAGAATTTCGTGTAGGTCACTGGAGTAAATATTAAAGAGTAGTGGTGACAGGATCGAGCCTTGTGGTAATCCTTTGGATGACAGTCTAGGACCATATGTTTTGCTCCCCTCTCGTATGATCAATATTCTATTCTCGAGTAATGCAATCGTGTTGTCTATAAAACTGTCCGGGAACTTCAATCTCCTTAATTTACTAGCCAGGATAGGGAGAATAACGTTGACGTACGCCTTAGAAAGATCAGTGAACTGTGCGGTTAGGTATTGGTTATTACCATGACACAGCTGAATATCGGTGACTAGGTGCGCTAAGATTTCGTTTGTCCCCTTGCCTCCGGAATCCAATCTGCGAGTCTGACAATAGGCGCTTATGTTCAATATACCACTCCCATCTTTCCATTATCATTCGTTCCAACGTTTTCAGGGAACAGGACAGTAGAGAAATTGAGCGAAACGACGAGCTGTCTAAAAGGTCTCTGTTTGGTTAAGAATTGGTACTACTCTTATTGTTTTGAGGGATGGTACATTAGTTCTTGATGTCCATATACTGTTCATAATCTGCAAGTAGATAGCTTTTCCGTTTTATGGCAGGTTGATCAACTTGTCGTAGTGGATATGATCTGGGACCAGGCTGGAATTGTTTGTTTTAGTAAATACGTTTCTAGCTCCTCGAGAGAAAATGGTTTTAGGAGGGAGTGATCCATATTGCTGTCCCGGCTGGGTGCAGATTCTTCTCTACACCAGTCTGAGGTTAGAGACCTAAGATGATTCATGGCGGCGGCCTGTGGGATTTGGGTATGGTGGCTTCTTGTCTTTTTCTGGAATGATCTAATCTTCCTCCATATCACTGTTGGTGAGGTTTGAGAGTTTAATGAATTACAGAAATTTTCCCAGTTTTATCTCTTCTTCCTCTTCAATAGTCTTTTCGAACTTGTTTGTGTCTTGTTGAGGAGGATGTAGTTGGTATTGGTAGGTTCTTTTTTGTAACGCGACAATGCTAGTCTCCTATCTCTATGGCTTGATTGCACTCTTCATCCCACCACCTGAAGCAGATTCCCCGGCGCGGACGCCTTGGTTTAAATTCCGGGATGGATGCTGAGGATGTTTGTTCCACTATTGTCATGAATTTTGTATAATCTTCTTTGTTGTCCCCAGTTAGCTGGAAATTTTTTTAACTTTTCTGTAGCTATCTGTTTATATTGTCGCCAGTTGGCTTTTGTTTATATTCCATCTATATGTAGGAGTTAAAGCCAGGTTGTCTCCTATCTGAACTCGAGAAGACATCAAAATAGGATAGTGGTTGGAGCCCGAGGGGTCTAGTAATGACTTCCATTCGAAACAGAATGCTCGTTCCGGAGAGATAAGAGTTATATCCACAGCTGATTTACTTCCTTTTGGTCGTACCGGGTAGTATTCTAGTTTCCGAACCGTCATTTAACAAGACCAAGTTCAGTTCATCTATCAGTTCTGTAAGAACGCTACCCTGGTGGCAGCTCTGGTGGTGGGCGTTTAAATCTGCCATTATTGATGTAGGGGGAGGAAGTTGGAGCATGATCCGCCGGATTTCTCGTTTTGTGAGTCTGGCATGTGGATCTCTATAGCATACCAATATGGTCATTTTTCCAAAATCAAAGTTTATACTTGCCGCGCAGGCCTGGATCGTGTACATTTAATTTTATTTCCGTAAACTGAAGGTTTTCTTTTATCAGTAAGGCTACGCCACCATACCCGTCTTCCCAGATGATGTTACAGCCTGGTTTCGAAAAGTTAGAGGATGGTTTTAACCATGTCTCTACTAGTCCTGCGATTGAAATGTTATGCTCATATAGGTGGTGGTGCAGATTTTCTCTGTTTGAGTGGATAGATCGAATGTTCCACTGAAGCATGTTATTGGGCTTGGCCATAAGTAAGGTTATCTATTGAGTTACTGATCAACTTGGTAATGTTTTCTACCCAGCATAGAAGACCCACAGTTCAACGTGGAATCAGAACCACCTGAGCATTCTGGCGTACTTCACATCATACAACAACCTACGCCATTGTTATGCAATTGTTTAATGTACCATGTATGCCATAACTGTACATCTTCTGGTGTATGTATTACTTTGTTATTCAATTGTTTATCTGTAAATTGACAACTTTCCACATCCCACAGAGCCAGTCTCTCATATTGGGACCAATGGAAAATGATTGTATTGTATTGTAACACAACTACAAATTTCAATGTCGAAAACTATACTGTCTTTACACCAATATTACTTCTTTTTTATAACATGACCACAAGTATAGGGCTACCAGAATTTTTTCACCGAATCCGCGGACACTTTCGACATTTTTTTACCACTTTGCACTGTTGTAAGTTATATGAGTAAAGAAATATATAACATTGTTAAATATTTGGTATTTTTGATGGTAAGTTGCCTGATTAGGGGGCATCCATAAATACGTGATGTGTTTTTCCGGACACCCCCCCCCCTTTCTGGTGAGACTTCGTGAGATCTGGTCCGAGAGAGACCCCGCCCCCCCCCCAGGAATCGCCATCGCAACTTTTTGAGACATTTTTTTTTAGGTCTCTCCCTTCCAAAATCCGGTTACACCCTCATTTTTCAATGAAATACCCCCCTAAAATCGACTTTCGCGTCATTTCTAGACTTTTTTTTCCTACAGTCCAACAATAATTTCAAAAATCTCAAGTGAGATTTCCACAGACCCCCTTCCCCCTTGGTGAGATTTCGCCGGACCCCCTTCCCATTTCACCTCACGTAATTTATGGACGCCCCCTTACACAACCAACTTATCAGTGGGTTTTCTCAGAGGAATTAATCTTCTTGATATGATGTTTGGATCCGAGCTGGCCTGAAAATTCTTGGCTTGTCATGGAAAAGTTTGTTAATAAGGTCAACACGACTTGAATTGTTATTAATTTTTATTGCGATGGAGCTAACACTCTGGTGGCAATTCCCACAGTCATCCATTTCCTCCCTTTTTATATACATATTTTTTTTAAATTTTCTTTTATAATTGAAATGTTAAATTCCTCCCCTCATTTACTATTATGATTTACAAATTTTAATTCTACATTCCTTAAGCGTTTTTGGAAAATTATTCACCACTACACTTGGTAATTTGTTCCAATCCTTGACACCCTTACCAACAAAAGAAAATTTTCCCAATCCCTTATGCATGAAATCGAGCGCAATCTTGTTTTCATGGTAGCCTTTCCCCTTCCATGCATTATTCCTAATTCTTTGATCAATATCCCCCCCCCCCAAGCTCCATCACCAACATATGCCTTGTACATTCCCAGCACTCTCTTCACCCTCTTCCTTTCCTCCGAGTCCCAAACCAGCTCCCTTATCATATCAGTTACTGACTGGGTCCTGCGATAATTTCCACAAACACATCTAGCTGCTCTTCTTTGCACACCTTCCAACTCCTGTATTTGATAACCAAAATGTGGGTCCCAAACTACACCACCATATTCAAACAATGGTCTGACCAAAGTTTTGTAACCCAATTCCCTAACTTCTCTTGGTACATCCTCCCATCACCCTCTCCAGCAAAGATTTTGTAACCTTTTCCCACCACCTGCCCAATTCAGTTTGTTATCAAACGTTACGACAAGATATTTACACTTCAAGCTTTCAACAAGCAATTCTGAGCCCACCCTATAATTGTAATTAATCTTTTGTTTTTTTATCTGTGTACCTAATAATCTGACTTTTCTTGGCATTTATCTTCATTCCATCCTGATCTACCCAATTAGATATTGTATCCAGTTCATCCTGCAGCTGTACATAGTCTTCACGTTTTGATCTTATTGTAAACCATTATATCATCTGCAAAATACCTAGACTCCGACCGTAATCCATCAACAGTCATTCATTAGAATTATGAACAGCAATGGTTTCAATACACTACCCTTTTGCACTCCCATATTTACTTCCACCTCTTTTGATAATGTATTTCCTACTCTAACACTTTGCTTTCTGGCTTTTAAGAATTGCTCTACCCAAAAAGTAACTTTTTCATCCAATCCAATAGATTTCAGTTTATTTAAAACCATTTTATGGCTCACTCTGTCAAACGCCTAAAGGTGTGTTCCCACAATGGAGGCCAGACGAAGTGTAGGGATCAGCGCGTGCCACAGTTTAGCCCTCGCTACCTCGCCACCACCTCCGCACCATGTTGCCTAGTGTAGTTTGGCACAGAGCACTTTACAGCAACAGAAGGGGTGCGCACCTCTGCTGCAAACAGATGGCAACAGCGCACAACTAAATACACCAGTGATGTTTACCGACAGAGGGTGGGCAGATGCATGTCATCTCCGCCAGCAGAGGTGGCCCCGTTCCCACAGCGTGTTGTTGGGTATCCGTCTGGGGCAGCATCTGTTACAAGACATCGTGGGAATTGACCTTTAGAAAGATCTAGTGCCACACTATCAACTTGTCCTCCCTTGTCCAATTCATTTGAAATATCTTGCATATAGCCCACCATCTCGGGATTCACGTGAATATGATGTCGATCTGAAAACCAGTTTCTTTCCTCACAGACATTTCGGAAATAGTTGCATATCAATCTCTCCATCATTTTGCCTGTCACTGATATTAAATTAATTGGCCTGTGAATTTTCAACCCCACCTCTACAAACCGGTACTACTTTCCAATTCTCTGCTAAGCAGCAAGACTCGAAGCTCATTTTAAGTAAAATTTTAAGGTAAGGTACAATATCATATCCCACAATCTTTAATAAATCTGTAGTAATATTATCTACACCAGCCCCTTTACATTTTTTTTAGCTTTCCGAGTTCCTTCATAATTTCCTGAGAATTTATTTCAAATTTTGTGGTTTCTTCATTTATACTTTTAGGGAGAGACTCCTCTGATTCATTTCCTAGTTGTATAACTAAACCAGTTCGGTACCCATTCAGCATTCTGGATAACGTTAGTAACTCCGTACTAAACTTCCTACTAATTCCAAAGAGGATATCTCACAGTAGCTGAAAAGATGTTTTTCCAAATATTTGTCCAAGATGCAGCGTCTTTGTAATTTTCTTTTATTCCTAGGTATTTACATCGAAAAAAGTCCACTTCGTATTTCTTTCTTTGAACGAATGCATTAGCCAATTTGGGCTTTTCATGAATTCTCACGTGACTCAAAAAAAAAAAAACCTTGTGAGACAACGATAAAGGGAACATTAAGGGGACAAAATTTGTACAGGGACAGAGCTAAATATGGAGACGTCTGGTAATCCTACAATAGAAGCTTGAGAGCTGCAGAGAGAAGAAGTTTTTGAAATGCAATTTGTAAATCATGTCCAAGAGTAATGAAACAATGAAATACAGTAAAAAGTATACCATGGGCAACAGTTACAGATTTAAAAGGCAAAGTAGTTTCTTTATGTTTTTATAATTTCTTTTTCATTATGAATGAAATGATGTTATACAGTAAATATATTAAATATTTTCCGAAATATTGTGAGTTTCTTGTGTTTGTCCTCTTTGTGTTCGTTGTTTCCAGCCGCCTTCATCTGTGGTAAGTGTTGGGTCATTTTTCCCTATCCTTCCTTAGTTTTATTGCCTTCAAGAATTATACAGCTCATTGATATTATATGTATACCACACAATAGAATACCCTGGAAGATGTGCAACATACACCATCTCACTACCACTTTCACCAACCTTGTCACAGGGGAAAGCCTTCTGATCAACGGATTCACCACATGCGAAACCTCCCATGTAATTTACCAGTTAACATGCAACCACTGCCAGACTTCATACATAGGTTTGATCACAAATCCACTTTCCATAAGAATAAATGCCCACTGACAGACGGTTCTCACACGGAACCCAAAGCACCCAGTTGCTGCTCAGGACTCGAATAATTTCAACTCCTGTTTCACGGTCATCTTCAATTATATTTATCCTCTTTTAATCCTCTCTTTGCCACCATCCCCACTAACTAAATTGAACTTGACGTAATGTTTACTTAATAAAGTATTTGGTTTAAAATTATTACTATTATTTTTTAATTTATATATGTATATTTTATTATTTATATTTTATTATATTAATTTGCTCTTCCCACTAAACAGAGATCAGTTTTGATATTTATCTATGCTCTCGGGTATTAGCTCTAAATCACTGCCCCTCTACTTGTCCTGCGTTTTAATTTACCCCCACCATTTTCCTCGTCAACAATTTTTCTGTGAGACAGTCTCCCACAAAACCCACCCCCCATAATGTTCTCTTGTAGACAAAGGGTTTGTCCCGAAAATTTCTGCAGCATGCGTATTTTTGTCTTTTCTGTGTGTGCGCCCCACCATCTATCATGTAAGTTAAGTGGTGGCTCATTTCCCTATCCTAATTTAATTCCTATATATATGAACAAAATTTTAAAAATTTCACTGAATTCATAACTGTTTTAATTACATTTATCATTCATACTACAGAAATACTGTAGTGTGTGTCCATGATTATGTATTTATTGTGGCATTCGGTCTTTAACTGTGTTGAGTGATGACTCTACTTTCCTGATCCATCCTTATTTTTATTGTCTGTTATAGTTAACAGAATGTATGGTTAAAAAAATAAAAACAGTAAAATGTGCTACAAAAATAAATATGCATAGAAATACATGACATTCAATTCGAAAGTAGCAATCAGAAATAATTATTCATGGAGCCAATCTCTCATACACCCAACCATCTTCTCCCTCGTGGATAAGAATGCCATCTGGCTTTTCTCCTTCCTCCAGCTTCCGGAACTGAATTCGATCATGTACTCGATCACTCTGCCCTTGCCAGAATTCAAAAGTTTTTGGTCTGACAATGTAACCACCCCTAGATAAAAAAGGTTGTAATGTTAAAAACAAAGCATAAAGCACATTTTCAAAATAAACAGATATAATAAATGTTGTACCATTCAGCTGGTCTTGGGATTTTTTTTCCTTTGCTAACATACTGTTCACGTATCTCCTGACCAGCTTTTATTAATTCATCCCTTCCTGAAATTACAGTGCTCTGGTGACTCAAGCAAGCTCCAATCTGACTTTCAACTGGTCTTGAATGGAAGTACTCATCTGACTCACTTGCAGGAAGTTTTTCTACTCTACCTTCTATCCGAACCTAAAAATTATTATTCAAAGTGTGGAAAGTTACAATCCCATAAAACAATCATTTAAAAGGCATTCTTCATCCATTTGAAAATTCATGGTTAAACTCAATTGGAAGCAAAAGCTATACGAAACACACTCACCTGTCTTACAATAGGAGCCCAGTAGAAATTCAAAGCAGCTACAGGATTTGTAGCCTGCAATAAAATAAAATTTCTCTCATCTGGGTGAAAAAGTTATACAGAATCTTGGTTAAAACTTAAGGAAACACAATATTTTCTGAAAATATTACATAAAATTCTAGTTTTCTTAATGAAAATGACAATGATGAAAATTATATTGACAGTATCCTTCATTGCACTGTTTGTAAGTGCAATTTAACCTTTGTGATGCTGTTGTCTAAAACTTCTAAATAGATCTAATTAAAAAGACTTATTTCTCAATTTGACAATCAAATTTATTTTATACTGACAGTAGTATGAAATAGCTAACAAGAAAAATTAGAAGGGGTAGAATATTCGTTTCAGGAGTACTGTAAATGACGGAGAAGGTAGTCATTATTTACCAAAATCTTATATCTTTAAGTGAGCAATTCTTGTATACATATTTTTTCAATATCAGAAACGGCTCTAACGATTTGGATGAAACTTCATATTTAACTAACGGTTTGATTTTTAACCTTCTCTAAATGGGTGTCTTCCCTGCAAAAACGCGAATTTACAAAAAATGAACAATTTTTGAGTTTGGTATGTCGGATATGGCTCTAACGCCATCTCGTAGACGTTTTGGATACTAGAAGCCTACTAATAGTTAGGTTCTCTTTGGATCCAACAAGGAACTCATATCTTTAAATGAACAATTCATGTATACTAACTGACCCATGAGAATATTTCGCACAATATCATTATCAATCACCGAATGTTAATATAATAATGAGGAAATAAGTAAATGCAAGTATTTTTTAATAAAAGGTATTTTATTTTGAAGAGAAGTAAAAAGTCGTTAACATTAAATACTACATATTAAATTGCAAAACATTTAAAAAATAAAATATATACACAAGAATTGCTCACTTTAAAACAATATTAGCGGGTGTAATGTGATCATCATTGATTTTATGATCGTATGGTATCTAACACAAAAATAAATATTAATGAATCTAACAGGTTCTGATAAATATAATCCTGCCTTTTGAAGCGTCTGACCTTGTGCTTTATTAATGTTCAAATTGTTTTCTTATCATTTAGAAAGGCAGGGTTGGTGGTGTGACATTAATGCGAGGTAAGAGCATAGTTTTATCGGAGTGAATTAATTTAGCACTGATGATGTACTAGGAGAATTACCACTAATCTTGCACCACTAGTTAATCTCTGATTAACATTAATATTTCTATTTAACATAATAATAGCACTTTTCTTTAAAAACAATTTATGAGGTGGTAAACCAGACGATCTCGGTAATTGTTCTAGCTATTTGGATGAAATTTCTTATGTAGATAACGATTTGCTTTTCAAGTTTGTAATACAATTTTACAAAAAACAAAAAAAATCAATTCTTGGACTTGGTATCTCGGAAACGGCTCTAACCTTATCTCGTAGGATACAGGTACCAATAAGCCTACTGATATTAGTTAAGATTCACTTTGCAGGGAACTGTGCACTTAAAAATTTCTATGAAGCCTCCAAAAAAAACCTTTAACTTTAACCAAACTTTACTCAAAATCTTGAATATTGAACAGAATTCGAAAGATGCCGAGTGAAGATAGATCACCCAGGTATTATAATAGTATTAGTGATGGGATACAGATATGCCAGTATTCAGTGTTAAAGAAACACAAACTCAATACTAGACCCATAGAATAGGTTATTGTGGGAATCACGAAAAAGGGGGGGGGGGGGAGAGAAGAGAAAAGAAATATTAGGGTTTTCATTTTTTTAACGAAAAAAGGCTAAAAAGAATTGAATCCTTTCATATCCAATAAGGTTCTAATGCATCTACAAAGGCTCGTTTTACAATAACATCTGCTACTGTTTTTGGTTCTGTTATCTTCTAGAAAATTACTGGTAAAAGGATTTTTTTCTTCAGTTAACAGTTCAATTACAATAATAAATGGAATGAAAATGGTTTTGGGAAGTATAAAAATAAGAAAGAATAAAAAAATCAACCCTATCATTTACCAAAGAAGAAGGAAAGGGGCCAGTTACAACACAAAAAAAAGAAACAATTCTGTCCTGCTCTAATTTCAGTAATTAATGGGTTTATTTTTTTTTTTTAATCTTTCCGTTTTAACAAATTCATAGTGTTTATACCATTTCTAACAAGAAATGTTGGCAATATATTTTAACAAAGTTGTAACCCTTTTCATGGCTTCATTGCACATATTTTACTTCTGATAATGCAGATAGTTGAATGGACTTGTGTTTAATTATTTAGTTACTAATGCAAATACAAAGTAAGCTTTATTTGGGCTTTAAATGAAAAGGATATTAAATTCATACATTTTTTTTATAATCCAAATCCAGCAGAATGTAACATTTGTCATTAAATAATATACACTTGTTTTCTACCTATAAAACCAATGACTTAGCTCCTTCAACTAAAAAATCTGTCATTTTAAATTTTGTGCAAACATTTTATAAATTTAACTTCACTCTTTGGTTGCCATTTATACCAATTTTTTTTAGTATTAACACTTTTTTTATACTACATTACTTATACTCACTAGCTCCTTTCCTTTTCTACTTTCATAATTAGTGAAGAACTTAAAACCATCAGTTCCATAACCTTTCAAAAGAACATATCTGCTTGAAGGGTGCCCATCTCTGAAATAGTATAATGTTTCACATTGTAAAAAGAGTCTTTAAATATATAACACAATCAGATTTCACTCCTACTCATATTTACGCACCGAGTAGCTGTTGACAAACACATGGCATTGGCTTCGAGAATACTGGGATTATTGCAAGCTTCATCAAACCAGGACTTAAAAAGACCAAATGGTTCTTTCTTTTCAATATCTTTCTCAGTAAATATATCACTGTCATCTCTGTACTTCTTTCTCATGCCTAAATACAAAGTATATAATTTAGAACATAACCTCTCTTTCTAATCACTAATAATATGGAATGAATGTAAGGTACTTGCAACTCACCACCAATATCCACTGCAAATGCTCTGCTATCACCCTGTGCCATGCTTAATTTCCAACAAACAATATTGAACTGATACAATTTTTGTCTCAGAAGAACCATAACAAATCACAGATATCATACCAACAAAACAAAACAGAATCAACATTTCAGAGATATGTTAAAAACCAAAGATAGAACTGCTAAAAAGTTAAAGAAGCTAATTAAATTAAAAAAATAAATCTGGAAAAAAAATCAGAAAGAAAGGTAAAAGGTTTTAATAAGACTTAATAGTTTCTGGTTTAAAAATTTATTAAACACATGTAACAGTATGCACACCAGAAAATAAGAATGCATATTACAATTCATTTCAAGCAATTTTCTGTAACCATTCTTTTAGCGCACTCAGTTCAGGTGGTTTGGCAGTATCTTTATCACAGGCACTTGTTTCAGCTATGTCTACTTTCAAAGTATGCAAATGTGAGAATTCAAAATCCTTCCCTTTTTTTCCCAGATAAATACTGTCAGATGCTGTATCACTTAAGCTCTCCAGCTGGCTTGATTTGGTTTGTCGCAACAGGTTCCTGTAGCAATCAAAAATTTCATTAGCATTTAATTGCACTGAGCAATTAAAAACAGAAATCATAATCTTATGGAAAAACGGACAATCCTAAAACATACTGTGGCCAAGAAAATCCAAAATTATTTTTTTTAAAAATAACAACTAGATGGGTGACACTCCACCCTTCAATGTATTTATATGTTCTAAGTATACTTTTCCAATCATCAAGAAAGTGGAGAGTAGCAGATTAATATTGCGAAGCAAGCATCATATATATTATTTCTATAAGGTATTTTTTTTTGTAACAAACCTGTATCTTCCTTCATACTTAACCGAAATCAATTAATAAGGTGTCATTTTAAAGCTTATGGTCTCTACTTTGGTCACATCATATTTTAAGAAATGAAGTTTTCGGAATTCGACCCTTAAAGGGCAAAAATGTTAATTTTTCTAAAATGCTGTTTTCTGTGTTTCAAATAATTTATCTCCTTGGATACCTATTTGAAATCGTTTAATGAAGTATCATTTTAAAGATTAAGATCTCCGCTTTAGTGAAGTGATATATTAAAACAGAAATTTTTCGGAATTCGACCCTTAAAGGGCAAAAGGATCAATATTTTTGCAATTCGTTTTTGTGTCACGAGCGATTTATCTCCCTTAATATCTAACCGATATAGATAAATGAGGTATCATATTAAAGAATAAGGTCTCCGCCATGGCAACATTATATTTTAAGAAAGGAGTTTTTCGTAATTCGACCCTTAAACGGTAAAAATATCAATATTTCTAAAGTACGTTTTATGTCTTTTGAGCCTTTTATCTCCCTGGATTTCTAACCAAAATCGATAAATGAAGTAGGAGTATGAAGAGCAACGACTCGGCTTTGGTGAAATCATATTCAACCTCAATTTTCAATCACATTTTTTGGCAAAATTTTCGCACGGGTGGTATAGTTTAATAATAATGTTATGACTGTAGCTATCAGACTGAGTAAGAATTTATGTTGTAAAATCTTAACAAGAATAACATGGAAAGTAAACCCAACACTTACCATAGATAAAGGCAGGAGGGCTGTGACAGATACATAAACATAATATTCATCTGCAGTTGAAAATGAGTTAATTTTCCTTCCTTATTTTCATTGTCTAAAAGTATTGACCTTCTCATTATTATTATTATCACTGTTACTTTCTAAACATACAAATTGCAGAGGGGACACAACAGTATTCCAAAACTTCAGAATCAGTGTCTTAATTTATACTAGCTTCTTTGACTGCAGAGACAAATTATTTAAAGGCTTAACGATTTTTCTCCCTCTATCTTCTACACGAGTTTTTGGACCCAGTACTACTCATAATGATTCCATGCCTCATCCAAAACTGCTATTCAGCATTCATATGGAACACATTTACATCACAATGGTTAGGTAGGAAATGCTTGGGAACACTCGGCCTACAGACTGATTCATCTAATGCACGGTGGGGCAGTCAAATTGTAAGATTCTAGGAAGGACTGGCAGACGTGATTGAGAGGGGAGGGGGGGAAGAGGTTTGGATAGCAAGGGACCTGACCTTGGGCATCTACACAGTCGGAACTTAGTAGGCAAGCAGCACTGGTTGAGTGAGCAGCGTGCATTTGCTGTAAAAGCATATTACAAAAACGCTGATAGTATCATTGCCCCTCAACTCACATTCCGGCAAGAGTTTCTGCCCGCTTTGTGCCATCAGCGAAAGATATCAAACTGTCGGTGAAAAATTTTGTTGTCACTGCAAGTGCAACAAAGAAAAGAGGGGGGGGATAGTGAAAAAAAAAAAAAAGATCTGATTTCCTGAGAACATTGGTCAGGTATGTGAGGCAAACAAGAAATCCACGGAAATCAGCTAGACAGCACAGCGATGAACTTAATTTTACTTATCAATCAATAAGATGGATTCTAAAGCATGACCTCTATTACCGTCCATACAAGATGCAAGCCCTCAAACCACAAGATTACACTAACAGAGTATGCTTTTGTTAACTGATGTTAAATGTCATTGGTGAAATTGAAGGAAGATTTCAGAATTTATGGATGAATGACGAAGCCCACTTCCACCTTGGCGGCTTTGTAAACAAACAGAATTTTAAATACTGGGCCGAAAATAATCCCCAAATCTCCGTGAAAAACCTCTTAACTCTGAGAAAGTTACAATTTGATGTGCAGTGTCATCAGATTGAATAATTACCACCCACTTTTTTTTTCTTTTTTTTTTTAAGATGTACATAGTGCTATGGTGACTGTCAATTCTGATCATTATGCTGACATGTTGGTAACTTTTACCCTTTTTCAGCTCTATGAGTAATCCTGAGGAAAACACACTTTTCAAGCAAAATGGCACAACTAGCCATACCGCCAGTGAGTCGATGAATTTACTGTGGCTCACTTTTCCCGGTCATATTATCAGCAGGTTCGACAATCCCCGTGACCATACCATTCACCTGATTTAACAGCACCTGACTATTTTCTCTGGGGCTACCTTAAATCGAAGATTTTTTTTAATAAAAAAATAACACACCAAAGGACCAAGAATGATTTCAAGGATCACATAAGACAAGAAGTGAAGGCAACCATCTTGACGACACAATATTCAGAAAATGAACATTTTTACATTATACCAGCCAGTTTCACTGATATGTAAAATCCATTTATAACAATAACCTAATACAAAACATATTGCTTAAAAAAACTTGCCATTTGACTGACCCGCGCTGTTGTTCAAAACATGCAGATGTCACATAACTGGGAGAATTTTCTGTTAGAGTATTAAAATCAATACATTCAGTAGCTAAGAGAGAACAGATAAGGAACCATAAAACTGGTCATGGTATGTAGGATGACAGACAAGACAAATGGGACTATAATGTATATTTCTGAGATTGTAACCTTAAGAGTCATTACCATTTAATAATATGCCAATTTTAGCTGTATGTGTTTATTGCATGTAGTCATTACACTGCTCTGTTAAAAAAAAAGTACCTGAAATCAGTCAGCAAAATACAAAATACTTATTATTCATCTAAATTTTATTGTATCGCCTTCAAAGCAGGACCCTTTCGAAATAATACGCTTATGCCAACGAATAATCCTAAATCAAAACATTTTTAATACTTTTTTTGGAATCAACTTCGGCTCTCACTGTAAATTCTCTTTTGAGCTTGTCTTGTAATGAATGAAAACAAGTACCTTGAAGTGGTCATTTGAGTTTTGAAAAGAGAAAAATATCGGCGAGGAGAATATCAGTTGAATATTGTGCTTGTGAGATAGTATTTGTGAAGTTTTTGGCCAGAACTTTGTTCACAATGATAGCCTTGTGAGATGGTGTATTATTGTGATACAAAATCGACGAGTGTTAACATCAGACCTTCTGGCAAGAATTCCGAGTGCACAACATCGCAAAAATCTAAAAACCAGTCAACATCACCTTGACTTTTGAACGATTCTTGAGACAGAGAAAGTGCAGCAGCTCTCTCTCAAACTTAAATGACGATTTTCAGTCACTATTTTCTTCAATTTAATTATGTTAACTTCAGTTAAAGACACTGATGGCCTACTGGAGCGAGGCAAATCTTCCGTCACATCTCGACCACTTCAGAATTCACTGTACTACTCATATGCACGTGTTTTTGATTCACCATAAACCTTCTGTAACATTTTAAGCAATTTGGCACACGAAATTCCATTTGTAGTGCAAAATTTGAGACAAACTCTTTGTTCGATATTTTTATCCATTGTAAAAATCACTAAGAACACTTGAGATGAACTGAACTGACAACAATGAACACTGTAAACAACAGACAGAGCTCAAACTCAGTGTCAGTATAGAGGACAGTTGTGCCAAAATTGTAAAAAAAAAAAAATGAATTTTGACAATCCCTTGAAGGGGTTTTTTAAGTGATCAATTTGCAGCACTTTCTTGACAGATTGTAGAACTTAGTTTCGCAGGAGATTTTTAGTACAGCAATCTGGAAGTTATACCATTCCCAAGTACAACTCTCAATAGTAAACATTCCTTCTCCCTCACATTTCTAATTATTACACTGCTGCATATTCATCCACACATACTACATAACAGATTCGCTAAATCACAAGGCTTTAGTTTCTTATTCTTATAACATTATTTATTGAAGTTGTTTGACAAGTTCAATAAATACTTACATTTCCTTTTCAAGTAAATTCTGTATTACTTTACTACCCTTGGCCATTGTTTGATCCTGCTTGTTACACAGTATCAGCATTGGTGTTGAGTTGGAGTAAATAAAAGGATCAGACAACAATGTATAAAGATACCTGGAAAAAAAAAAAATAAACAGTTAACTAAATTTTAATTAAAAAAAAAATATATGCAAATTTAAGAAAATATCTCCCCCAGGAAAAAAAAATGAAACCTCACACAATTCTCATGATTAATCTCAAATCTGATTACAGTAATTATACTACAACTGAGAATTCAAACTCGTTTAAATGTTTATCATGAAAGATTATTAAACTTCCATCAGCTGTATCAATATCTGAATTCTGAGCCCTGCAATAGCAAAATAATCAATTTATGCAAAACATCAAGTTAATCATAAGTCAATTTTAAAAAAAATGCCTATTCTTGGGATTGGATTTTTAAAAAGGTTACTTGTTTTAGAGAAATACAATCAATGGTCAAAAACTGAGGATATTAATGACAAACTAACCCAAGGAGCAGAAATAGGTATAATCAGATGTTTCAGTGTAAACTTTGTAATTTCTGTTGGTATTTTATTATCATTAATATGTGGAAATTGGGGATTGTCCAGAACTTATTCAGGTTCTTATCACATTAAATTAATTAATTAATTCTTATAGAAAAGCCTAAAAACAATCAATAATCACCTCTTCACCAAAAGCCTCTGCCACCTACCCCAAAATCCCCTGCCTCTCCTTCAGTTAAACCCCAACAGTTGGTGATTAATCTGTCTTCCACTCCCCTGACAGAATCCCAAATATCAGTCCTATCCAAGGAACTCGTCTTCTCTCCAACCCCCAAGTTTTACCATGCTGCTTTGATCCAGAACTCATTAGCATTCTGCCACTCCCTTCGTTGGTGGTATCATTTTGGCACCACAGGAGAAAACAACATCCGGCAGAATGACAGTGAGTCCAGCCTAAACAATGTGTGCCATTTTCAACTCCCACAAAACCATGCACTTGATCTATTCCAGGAGTTCCTCACCTCCACACTGTCCTCGCCCTCTTTCCTAAACTACATTCCGCACTCCAAAAACCTCCGCATCACATGGAGACTTGAGCCATGAGAGAACTGTCCAGAAACCACAACATTATCATCCTCCCTGTCAATAAGGGCTCAACCACCATAGTGATAAACCGCAATCACTATGAGGCTGATGCCCTGCAGTAGGTGAATGACACAAATTTCTACCTTCCACACTCAACAGATTCCACCACTTCCATATGCCAGGAACTAACGATATTGGTGGAGGAATTAGGAGAGGTGAATTGAAGAGAAAAGATGATCATTACCTCAAGATAGAACTTAATTTCAAGCATAAGGGTGTGGAAAAATTTTCTTTCGTATGTAGGGGGGGTCAAAAAGATTGCAATAAATTACCAAAAGAGATGATGAATAATTTACCAAAAATGCAGAAATAATTTAAATTTAAAATTTGTTGAGGGTATAAGTAGGCGGGTAAAGGAAAGGGGAAAAATGGGTGTGCTAACCCAAAATTTGATAACTTTCACATCTCTGTACACCCACCCTGTACCTTCTTCCAAGGATCCACCAGGTTGGTAATCCAGGGTGACCTATAATTGCAGCATAAAAACTAACTTAGTCTACGACCTGTAGGTTGGTTGGATCCTCCCGAAGGAGTCATACTAAGCCATTGTGTCAAAGGTAGGATGGCCAGTTCATTTCCTCCAGGACCTACAGTTTAATGTGGAATCCGAACGATGGGGCGCCGCAGCGTAGCTCACATGATCAAACACAACTCTCAAAATTCCTGCGCCTGCCGGGATTCGAACCCAGGACCGGAGCATCGAACTTTTTGAAAGCAAGCGCCTTAATCACTGAACTACCACACCGCCCAATTGCGGCATATGGGGCACCAACTGAATGGATTTTAGCCTTGGTGGATCAATATCTCCAACCTTTTGTACAGAGTCTTCCTTTCTATATCAAAGATACCTCACACTTCCTTGACCATCTACCCACAATCCACACACCTCTACCCCAAGACTCGTCCCTTGTATCTATCGATGTAACTTCCCTCTATACCAACATTCCCCCCAGTCAGGGACTCAGTGCCTTGGAACACTTCCTAGATCTGCAACCCCCCCCCCCCTCTCCCCACCAACACACACACACCCAAATGTTCAAGTACATACTTCCTTTAATTCTTGGCTCACCTAATTTTCTCCAAAAACTTCTTTACCTTCAATTTAAAAGTATATCACCAGATCCTTAGCATTGCTATGGGTGCCCGCATGGCCCCAACTATGCCAACCTATTCCTTGGCAATCTGTAGGAACATTTCCTGAACCACATACGATACATATTTATGATCTGGACCCACAGTGAAAACCAACTCATATAATTTCTCCATTCCCTTAACAATAGCCATTCCTTTAATTTAATCTGGACCTACTCCCGCAGACACATCATGTTCTTCGATGTCGACATCAGGTTCAGGCAGGATGCCCAAGACATCTACATTAAACACAATAATCTGCAGCAATAACTTCACATTGACAGTTGCCACCCATTCCATACCAAATGATACCTTCCTTACACCCTTGCTATTTGGAATTGCAATCCAGCAAAGCGGGATCCCACATCATTAGAAAATCTGGTGGATCCCACAAAAAATTAAGCAGATCTGCAATCTGCAAAATCCAGCGGAAACGTATGTCAGTCTATATGACTTGCTGCCTCACTCCGTCTCTATCGGATGTATTGTACTGTTCACCTGTACCCTTAAAGTTAGAATTTGACTCGATTTAATAAATGTTTCTTTTCGTCAATCTTCGTCATTCGTAAGTAAATAAATCCAATTTTACATATTCATTAAAACTTCTGTTTGTTTTGAGTACACATTTCTATAATTTGTGTTGTGTTGTGTATTTAGTACGATTTTCTAACTATATAATAAGTATTTTTTATGTGTCACACACATTATCTGAACTACAAAGTTAAGGCTTTTTATTCATTCATTATTTCAATTTTCTGTATTTGCAGATAAAGTAATTGTGACAACTTTCTGTATTTGCGACTGAAAACTTGATTATTCCTAAATATGAAACTGATGTTGTTATAATTTTAACGATCGCATACCTATTTATTTAGCACCTATCAGAAGAGAATTGTATATCCTTTGACTTATTGTTATTTTGGCCACCGCACCGTCTCAATGCGTTTGAGACACATGTTCTTTGATGAAAGCTGCCTGCTACATGTGCCGCTATGGCTTTCGATTATCCCTCTTGGGATAGTTTAGTCAATTGCCACAATACACTATTTTTGAATGAATATCATGTGTCCTTTCAACTCCTTGCTATCATTTAGACTAAAGGCAAAAAAGTTATAATGAAGTCTTCACGGCTGTATCGCCAAATTGTGTTGTAAAAACACCATACTTCGATGGCTGCCTACGTCTTCTTCCTCACGTGTCAAATTTCATGTTTTTACAACGAAATTCGGCGATACATCCGTGAGGACTTCATTGCAATCATACGCCGAGAAAGTCTCCTTTTTTATTAAAAATCGTTACGCCACTTAAAGTAAAATTGAAATACTTCACAGTTTATGTCTTGGTGAGTAGTTTCTTTTCGTAACAATGAATCAACTATAAGATCAATCAAGGAATCAGGAGACTTAATAACAAATCCCATAAAAACAATTCATGTAAAACTAGGCCAGGTCTCGTGCTTGTGCAGTGTCAAAAAGTTACGAGATCTTGTTCTGAGCCAAGTCAACACTTTACAGAGTATATTCACTGCACTTTGTGAAATAGAATGGTTTCTCTAGGTGTTATGGAATGTTCGTTTATTTAGAATAATAATAATAATAAAACTGTGGTAACTTAGCCATTATGCATACCATGTTTTTAATGTGATGTATTGTAAGGCATGACTTTAAGACTGAATATTTTCCATTTTTGATTATTCATTTAAAAATTGGTTTAGATTTAAAAAAAAAAAATGTAAAACCTACTTAGGACATGCAAAAAATAAAAAAATGTCATTTTGCCAATTAAAATATTGTTAAATGTTAATTATTATCATTTAACATTAAAGTAGATTTATTTTAATTAACACACATTTATTATTTCATTTAATAACGTTTTAAATATATGTGTAAAAGACTGTTGGCACGAATCCCGCAAGATTGGTGCAAATCCCGCAGGATTGCAATCCTTACTTACTATCCATGGCAGATGCATCTTTTCTGTTTATGAATCGCTTTCCCAGTATTCCAAGAACCTACCCCAGCCCCTTATTTCCCACTGTTAGCCAACAGATCTAGTACATAAACATATCTCCCATGCTAACACCCACCCTCTACATAACAACTCCAACCTGGCACCTCTAAAATCCAACCATAACTCTGCCTTTGTCACCTAGTGTCTCCTTGCCTTAAGTCCATCAATCAAATCTTATAATAGGGACATAACTTCCTTCGCTCCTTTCCAGAAATTCACACCATTCTACCAAAAATTCTACCAACTGTTCCCCGTACATGTTTCAGCGGACCACCTAATCTCAAAAATATCTTGGTCCACAAATACCCTCAATCAGACTCTCCGAAAATACCATATGGATCTTTTCCAAGCAATAGACCTTGCTGCAAAACCTGCAGCATGCATCGACCTACTACAACTTATTCCAACCCTACAGGGGAAACCTTTCCCATCATTGGACTTGCCACATGTTCCACAACACATACCATATACCAGCTAACCTGCTGCCACTGTAATAGTTGCTATATAGGCCTCACTACATAGCAACTCTCAGTCAGAATGATAGACCGCAGACAAACAGTCCACACCCACAACTTATGCATTCCACTTAGGGTTGTAATGGAGGTCATCTTAGCGGATGCAGATGTGGATGTTTTGCAGGAAGCGGATGAGGAAAAATTAATGTATAATTATTTATATTTTATAAAAAATAAACTTAAAATCAAAATAATTATATTTTTATCACAAATACTACATTTTGCAAAAGTAAAGTCTATTTACATCTAATACTGTAATATTATTTTCTGCCTCATCTTTCAAAAACAAAAAAAGTTGGTTGATTTAACAAATGAATCAAATTATTTACGTAACTATGCATGCGTCTACAAAACAGTCTTTGCCATATGAATTTTGCGGAGTTCGCAACTTGACTAATTGAAGCGTCAAGCAAAAAGACCACGCCACAGCACATCTCTGTGCCCACCACTTGCCTTTCCAATAGTCTAGCAGCCAATTCACAGTCCAATTTGTAAAACCTACGTTGATCTGATTTTCCGATGCAGGACTGTTGTTGGACCATGACAGGGGTTGAATGAATACATACAGGAGGTGTTGGATATTGTTGGACTCCCAGACAACCAACACAGGCTTCTACTATCCAACAAGTTATGGCGTTAGATCGTGATTGGAGGAAACACCCTAAAACTGTGTGATGAGGACACTGGTGCACCGCTAGAAAGTAAGAGTGGAAAGGACTGCTTGGACCCCCTCTAGTAGCACCAACAGGTGATTTTATCCTACGGTCCTACAAGTTGGATCAGCAATAGGCCGCTTTACTTTATATGCAAGCTCAAACTTGTAAATTCATGCTTAGGTAATAACACTGTTCAGTACATTATTACTTTTATTGCAGTATTGTAAGAAAGGAAACAACCATATTTTTATTAGCTAAGCGACAATAGGGTGATTTTCTTAAAAAGAGAAAAGAATAAGATATATATATGTTGCAATGTAAACAAAACATGCACTATACTTCCGCATTAAAAGTTGTTGATGTGAAAGCAAAGGTAGAATTTCATGTGGAAGTTCTGCACTTGTATCCCTACTTCCAATACCAGAACATGCCAATTACCAAAATTCTAACAACCTCAATTACTGCTTCACTGTGAGAGCAATCAGAGATTTCTCTGAAACCACAACTGCTTCAGAATTTCAGAAATGGGAACTTGCATACCTGGATACCAGACACCCTGGGCTCAACCACTGATAAAATTCTAACTTTTGACCCATCACTCTTTATTATTAGTATTATCGTTATCATTTAACTAGTAATAATTTTAACAAATTTCTACAAAATTTATTTATTAACACTCTGTACCCATTATATATATATTATCACTGCCTTCTCGGTCTTTTCTGAGAAAAATAAGTCGTGTGATAAAATTCAGTGTGTGCACATCTCCCGAACTATTTGAAACGTTCCCTATCACATGTACAAGGTGCAAAATCGAAACATTGTATATGTTTTTGTACATCACATGTTTTTCACTCATCACAGGTAGTGACGAGTCATTTTCCCTTTCCTTTGTTATATATATTGCCTAAAAGACGTTACCTTTTTTTATTAGAATCATAAAAACAATAATCAGAAAGTCAACTGGCAACAAGCTATAAGAGAGGTTTATTTTGAACAGAATAGATCTAACAGTCAAAGTACTGATCCCAGTAGAACAAGCTGAATGTCATCAAATTTGCAACTACAGTGATCTAGTCCCCTCTCTTATCACCGTGGAAGTAAGGTACCATAAGAAAATTAAAGAAGTTTCGCCTTTCTACATATTTCAGTAGCATAGGCACAGTTTGGAGGAGAGAAAAGGTATAATTCTACTTAAACTGAGAAAAACTGTTCCCTGCAAATACATAACTTTATTGGAAAATATGTGAGGTAACTGCCTCCTCCATGTATACACTGAGTTCAGCAGGTGCACATTTCACTAGCTGATTAATAGTCTACCAAAAGAATCAGCACTCTCCCATACACTATTCAACTTATTCACTCATAACTTGTCATACACCATCTCTCATAAATTCGTATATGCTGTTGATATCAATCTTACAGTGCAAAAAACCAACTTCACATAAGCAGAAGAAATTCTCACCCATAAGCTTAAGGAAATGGTGTCCAGCATCTTCAATGTAACCTGAAGAAAACGAAAGTAGCTACATTTTACCTAAGCAACAAACAAATGAACTATTTGCCAACTATAACATTCAGAGACCAGGTGTTGCAACATAATAGTATTCAAAAAACTGTGGGAATAACATCGGAAAGGTCTCTCACTTACAGAAGGCACCTTCAGAATACAGCTGCCATGCTGAAAAATCAGAACAATCTCATTCAGTGGATGCCTGGAATTTCTTTGGAGCTGATGAAAATACATAAAGAACAGTAACTTTGGCCTTTGTTTACTCCTAAGCCAAATATTACTCTGTGTGGCTCACACACCCAAATAGTGGATGTTCAACTTTGCCAAACCGTGCTTGATTCCTGTTTACACCTGTCCAATGGCAGCTGGTGCTCAGTACCATCCTACCACCTCGCCTCAAAAGGTAAAAGGTCCTTACTCGATTGTGGTCAACAATGTTGAATAAGGATGTATTTCCCGTCTACAAGGATATTAGTATAAAAAATAGCTGAAACCTCGCCACCCAACCTGGAAAACTGCTGCAAATATAACATCCAACTCCTTCAGTCCTAAGATAGCTGCATAGCAGTACAGGTATTATAATCACCGCAATTGTCGAAATTAGTAATCTCTGCTAAAAACTTTCATGATTCAACGTGCTTTGATCTATTCGGAGTAGACTAAATTTTATTATATGTGGCATGGGAAGAATTGCTTCTCATCTTTACAAATGGGATTGAACAAATTCGTCTCACTGAGACTGCGCACAAACTGTGATGCACATTGTGCAGGAATTAGCACTCTGTGCCTTCTAAGGAAGTATGGTTGCGTATTGCAAGCACATAAAAACACAAATGACAACACAAATTTTCAGGTATAATCTTTTATCAACTAGAGAACATTATGGAGGGTAGCTGTTGGAAGGCCACTGCCTCACAGAGTGCTTATTAGCCAGGAACAGGGATAAATTCAAACAGATGACAGGGAGAGGGGTAGTGATTTAAAGCTGATATCAAAGCATTGCAAAATATCAAAACTAATCTCTGATGGGTGAAAGAGCAAAATAAAAATATCTTAATGTAAATATAAATAAGCAAAAATAAATATTTATTTATTTTTGCTAGTTTATATTTACGTTGTTAAAATTTTATTATATAATTTTGTTCATCTACATCTATACTCTGCAATTCACAATTACTGTGGGTGGCAGAGGGTGCTAAGCACCAATCCTAATTCAGTGCATTCTAATCCCGAACAGAACGAGGAAAGAAAGAATACATAAACGTATCAGTACGGCATCTTATTTCTCGAATCTTATCCCTCCTGTCATTGCGACCTAAATAGGTTGGCGGAAGAAGTATTTCATTGCACTCGTAAATTAAAGATTTTCACATATTCTCCAACAAATTCAAATGAAAATGACGTCGTCTGTCCGCCAAACAATCCCAGCCCAACCCTTGTATCAGCTCTGCGACACTTACATAAGGACTGTACCTAGCGGTTACGAATCGAACGGCTTTCCTCTATACTTTCTCCAACGTGTCAATCAATCCCTTGCGATACGGATCCCAAATTCCACAACAATATTCCAAATGCAGATGCACTAGTGTTTTGTATGCTATTTCCTTTATATGAGCATTACAACTTCTCAAAATATGACCTATAAAACGTAGGTTAGAATTAGCTTTGCCTACGATGGAAGTTATGTGCAAGTCCCATTTCATGATGCTTTGTACTGTTACACCTAGATACTTTAGGGAATCAACCGTGTCAACAACTGCATTGTTAACTTTGTACTCGTGAACAAACGGGGTCTTTTTATTACTTACTAGCAGTTACCCGCGACTTCGTCCGCATTGAAGAGTGTTGTAATATAAGATTTTCTTGAGAGGTCTGGTTGCTCAGTGGTTAGGGCGTCCAACTGGAGATGGAAAAATCCCCAGCTTGAATCCCAGTATCGGCGAGGATTTTCAAAGGTCCTTAGCTTGACCTTCACCTCTGGCATAGGTTGTTGTGTGATGTGAATTACGTCAGAATGCTCACTTATTTCTGATTCTGTGTTGAACTGTGGGTCCTCTATGTCCGGTAGGATTACTGGGTTACATTAAGAGGCTACGAATGGAGCTGATTGCGGAGACATAAAGCCGCCTTGTCACCAGGTCAATACGACCATACAATTTATTTTAGAGCTATTTTTATTAGTAATAGTAGTAATGAATGTTTCAATAAAATAACAAAAATTTATTTATTTTCCACAACTACTTCACTGAATTTTTAAAACAATAAAAATATTCTGTTTGTTAGGAGTATTTTCGGTTTAATATATCCGTATATACAATATTGGGGATTTGTCTCCTAGGTTTTAGCTATTTTCTTAGCCCTAGTTTTCTTACATTTCTTTGAAATGTTTGAATTTCGTTTACCCAGCATCTCTTAAAAATACTAATTTCATCTCGCGAATAAGAATGAATATAGTTTTAATTAATGGAAGCTCAAAACGTCAAAATATTAGCAATACATTGATGGAATCGACTAAATATCAACAACAAAAAATACTATCATCCAAACAGCAAATAAATACATAAGTGGCCCATGAACGTTCATTTCCGTTAAAAAAATTGCAATACTAAAAATTAATATTTTGATTTGCATTGATTATCTGAAGAAAAAAAATCTTTAAAAAAAAAGAGAAAATAACTCTTTGAACATTGATTTTGTTTTGAGGATATACTGGTTCCATCAACAGAAATTTAGATATTATAGTAGTATGTACAGTAGTAATTGATCCTTTTATCCATAATGATCAGTGGTTTTGTGGTAATGGTTTCTCTATCTGTGGAAACAGTTGAATTGCCTGTAGACCAAGTTTAGTATAGTTCATTCGTTTGGAGCCATTAATTCTGCACTAAAATATAAATTTCAGTGTTAAAATAGTAATTGATTCTTTCTTCATAATTGGTTTCTCAATCTGCCAACAGAATTGAATGTCTGCCGGCAAATTACCACTCCGCTTGTCTGCCACTCCACTATCTGAATAAAACATTTATAAATTTCAAAAATCGGTCAATGCCACTTGTTCTGCTAAATCATCCACTCTTATTATAAATCTTTTGATACAATATTGGAACAAAGCAACACATGACATCACTAAACTAGCGCTCTTGAAATAACTAATAATGTGTCATTCTGGCCCAGGCTGCATTTCAACCAAGTCACAAACTCAGCTAATATAACCGTTAGAAAATCGAAGCTTCTATCAGTTGCGCATTAATACATTCACTATAGGGCCTATTGCATGTTAGTGACGTTATGAATGGCGAAATGAACTTGACTCATTATTTCAGATCGCAATACTAAATGAACCCAAATAATGACGTTGGCAATGTGTAAATTAAATAATGAATTCATCTGAAACTAAATTCATCCGCATGAAGTACGTCATTAGCATCATGACAGTTATTGGAGTAACGTAATTTAAAAAAATTATACTAAAATGCTTGTAACTTACAGTGTACAACGGAAAGTCCATAACTCTCTACAACTCTAAGACAACTTTCGTTAATATTGCTGGTCAAGTTAACATCTCGATAAAGTGACTGTTAATGCTCGCGATTTAGTAAGGTGTATAATTGCATTCAATATGTTGAGGTGTGTTCGTATAGTTTGACTTTGTAGCGGCAATATTAACAGAGATAGTGGTTTGGTTGAAATGATGCCTGGACCAGATTGATTTTTGTTACAGCATAAGGCAGAAGGAACTTAGTTATTATTAGTAATAAGTAAGCAGCTTTCACATGCTCCGTGTAAATTGTGTATTGTGTAGTAAACGACTTCCACTGTTACTTCATGAAACAATAAGTTTCTACATTAGCCCATTGAATATATTCGTTTTAAGTGTAGCATTTGATAGATATTTGCAGAATAT
This sequence comes from Vandiemenella viatica, assembly GCA_031002005.1. Taxonomy (NCBI): domain Eukaryota; kingdom Metazoa; phylum Arthropoda; class Insecta; order Orthoptera; family Morabidae; genus Vandiemenella; species Vandiemenella viatica. The sequence goes on from CM061920.1 coordinate 201,787,665, forward strand.
TGAACAGTAAGTCGAAATCAGTTTCGTGAACATAGTCTCTATTATTTGTACAAAAATTCTGAACAAAAAATAAAAAGGATTAGTTAAGTTTTAAATTTCGGCAAAATTATTTGTAATACAGAGACTGTAGGTTCAAGTTTACATTGCGATACACATCAATAACTTAAGATAAATTTATTGTATCAATGCGCCTGTGATTGAGGCTTTGATTTTGTAGCGACAATATTAACGGAGGTCGTGGTTAGATTGAAATTCTACCTGGACCAGAATGAAAACAAAACCATCTCGTCACAGCAAAAGGCAAGAGGAATCTAGTTATCAGTTATTTAAGAAACTTTAATAAGCACTACGTCACGGTATAACGTGATGTATCACGACGTAAACTACTCCCAGACTGTATAGTAACAAAAAAGAAAAAGGAAATAAATTAAACCAAGATAGAACTACAACATTTTGCACTTTTAGTGAATCGATTTTCGTGCTGGTATACTCATAGCATTTGACTTTTTTCTTTTTAATTATGGTGTATTATTTGATATGTCATACTATTTTAAGTACGCAAATGAAAACATCTCCTTGCGAACTTGATAACAGTACCTACCTCTTTTTTTAAATTTAAATTTAAGTACAGATTTATATTTCCTGCTTCCAAACTATTATTTGTCAAGTGCGTCGGTTTTATGGCTTTTAAACTAAACACAAACTTGCATATGTTAGAAGGTTTTTGCTTTTATTTCTGAAAAGTAGTGTTTGCGATTGACATAAAAAGCAAAGAGTAAATGTGGCACGGCTATCTACGAAGTAGGAAACTCTTTGTTGTTTCCGAATTGATATTAATGGCAATTTCTAAAAGAACTATGCGTTTTTGAGCGATAAAATCTATCCTATGTCACTTCGCACGCAATTAACTGACTTCATGCCAAATTTCATTTAAATATGTTGATTTATTAAGGCGTTATTGAATCCAGAAGTACATCCAAACACACATCCCAACTTTCTCGTTTTCTAATTTATAGATATATAGATTTGCATTGCCTTGAACTTTTTGCAGTTAAGTGTAAGCTGCCATTTACGGCATCATTCTGAAATAACATCCAGATCGCGCTGAATTTCTAAGCAATCGTCAGAAGACCTCAAATCTCTATAAGTAAGTGCATCATCAGCAAAAAATCGCATCCTGGAATTAACGTTGTCACCGAGATCGTTTATAAAAATTAAGAAAAGAAATGGTCCTATTACACTTCCTTGAGGAACACCCAAAGTAACATCATTTGAAGAGGCTTCCCCGTCAACAACGACATACTGCGACCGATCAGTTAGAAAATCGCGTATCCATTCGCAGATCTGATTAGATATACCGTACGCTCGAATCTTTGCCGAAAGCCGGTTATGAGGTACAGAGTCAAAAGCTTTCTGGAAATCTAAGAAAATAGCATCAACTTGTGATCCTGCATCAATAACCTTCATTACGTCATGCAAAAATAGAGCCAGTTGCGTTTCACACGATTGGTTCTTACGAAATCCGTGTTGGTTTGTTGTACTCGTTTCCTTCCAGGAACTTCATAACGTTAGAGCATACAGGGTGCGTCACCAAAATCCGGACAAATCGAAGAGTTTTTTGAAACAATTTTTTTTTTCACAAAATATTAAATATAACAAAAAATACTTTTGCATGGTTTATCAGGGACCTCTATAGAAAATAATTGTTCAATATATCCCCCTTAGCTTCAATAACTGCCTCCAGTCTCGGCCTGAAGCGGTCGCATGCTCGACGTAATGCAGCCGAGACCATGGCGGCGAATGCTGCTTCAATGGCGGATCTCAATGATGCGATGTTTGGATGCCGAGACTTGTTGGACATCCTTTCAACTAAGCTCCAAACGTAGTAATCCAGAGGATTTAAATCGGGACTGTTTGGAGGCCAAAATCCTTTGACCAAAACATGTCCAAATTATCGGACATCCAGTTTTGAACCAAATGGCTCGTGTGGGCTGGTGCACCGTCTTGCTAACGACGAATATTTTGCTACAACATCATAAACTGTCGATTTTGGGTACTTGAAAAACCGAATTATTTCAACTGCTGAGCGCCCAGCGCGAAGACCTTCGACAATCGCGGCTCTTTTATCATACTCCGCACTTCGCTTCAACATCATGGCCATTTTGAGGTTACCACTGTTTACTAGAAACGTTAGACACTGCAGAGCGCCAAACACGACCTCTGGCGGAAGAAAAATGTGGCGGGAAATTTAAATTTAAAATTGTCCGGATTTTGGTGACGCACCCTGTATGTATGACATGCTCCAGAATTCTACTGCAAACAGATGTTAGAGATATGGGTCCCTAATTCCTAGGATCTCTCTGATCTCGCTTCTTGAAAACGGGAATCACCTGCGCTATTTTTCAGTCAGAAGGTACTTTTCTTTTTTCTAAAGATTTACGAAATATATCTGATAGAAATGGTTCTATTTTTTCTGCGTATTCCGAAAATACTCTTACTGGTATACCACCCGGCGCCTTCCCCCACTTCAGGAGCTTTAATTGCTTTATGATACCTACACTATCAATTTGAACTGGATCCATCTCAAATTCTACACACTGTGCAAAAGTGGGAATGTTTTCTATGTTTTTTATCAGTTTTATGATTTTGAACATACTGCTTGCAGCAACGGTAAATAGTTGACGCAGTGTGCTTGGTACAAGCACATGTTCATCTCCGCCCACTACCATGATAGTAGGTGCTTCTGAAGAAGACCAGCTTATGTTGGTCGAAACCGGTAAAGACTATTAGAATTATCGATGCAACTGGTTGGCTGTACTGTACATCTGTTTTTTATCAGTGAAAGTATTTTAAATTCTTTTAGGCCAAGAGAGATTAGTTTTGATATTGCTCAGGTATTAGGATTAAATCACTACACCTCTCCCTGACCTCTGTTTGAATTTGTCTCCACCATGTTTCTAGTCCGGCCCAGGACTGGACTGCAATCCTCACGCTGGCCAGCAGAAGCAACCTGAAGACAATGGCACTTTACGCCATCGAAAATTCGTTGAACTATGATCAATTGATCCTGCTGCATGCCTGAGAAATCTTCAAGCAATATCTACACTTCCAACACTTGTCATACATTCCACGCCAAATGTTGCCCACCATTCAGCCTTTCCATCAGCAACAGTTGCATTTCTGTGACAAAGCGTCTTTCTCCAGATGCTCCCAAAACTTATCGCAAGCTCTCATTTCCCCACTGATCTTGTACAAAAGTAAAATTCTCACGCTGCCGCCCACCCTCACATAACCACTCTTGTTCTTTAAAAACAAACCAGAGCCCTGCCTTTGTCACCAAGTTCCCTCTTGATTCAATTCACCAAGTCGTAGTATGTGAACATGACTTGCTACATCCTTCCCTGAAAAGCACACCCTTGTGCCCAAAATCCTACCCACTACCCTTGGTCCACAAATAACCCCCTTCAGACTCCCCCAAACATTACATGGGTCCTTTGCAGGTAACAGATGCCTTCTGCAAAAGTTGAGCATGCATCCGACCACCATTACATATTCCAATCTGACCAGAGGGAAAATTTTTTCTCATCATTGGACATGCTATATGTAGAACTATGCACCTAATATACCAATTTGCCTGCCTCCACTGCACTACTTCTTCCGTACTCCTCATCACGAACCAGCTTTCAATCAGAATGAATGGACACAAGCAAACAGTCCATATCTCTAACACAGGCCAGAGGACATCCAGTGGCACACAACTCACAATTTTAACAAATATTTTACTATTAATATGGTAGGTCCCGATATGTAGAAACCTTCCTCCTGCCGTACGTCTTGCCTCTTGTATGATTAAGGTTACGAACTGAAATACTGTGAAGTGTGCTTGTTTTTTTGTGTGTTTCCTCTTGCATTTGTTTGGCCCTTCTGCCCTCATCTGTGGTAAGCGATGGGTTATTTCTCCCTATCCTATCTAATTTTCAGCACATAATGGCAGTTTTGTCATCACCATTATACAATTATTTTACAGTAAGAGCTTTCAGGATTTTTCACGGAAACTATCACCACTTCTGAACTCTGTAGATGGGAACTAGCTTACCAATGTATTCTTGATAGGATAGCCCACCACCCTGTTTTCGACCGGACTGACTGGTTTTAAAGCAATTTGTCTGTGTCTCATTCACTATATGCAACCGGATTCAAAATGTCTGGTTTGTTAAGAAATTTTAAAAATTACGGGTTAATAGTTTGTTCTATGAGCAGCCCATGCAGTGGTTTGTCAGATGTGTAAAAAGTAAACAAGATCGCCACGTCTTGCTTCAAATTCCCCCACCCACTGTCTCACTCTGTATTATAAAGTTAACGACACTTTATCGCAATCTGATCTGCCACACAACCACCTTTTAGCGAAGCTTCAAGTGTACAGTAAATCGGATCAGCTTTGTGAATGGATACAGGATTTTCTAACTGGTCGGTCGCAATATGTCGTTGGAGGAGAAACTGCTTCTAATCGAGATGTGTAATAAGACCACTCCTTTATTAATTTTTATAAACGATCTCGGAGACACATATAAATGTATCCTCACTCAGTTATTATGTTGGTCTACCACTTTCAATGATAATATACCGTCAACAGTATCGATTATCAATCCAATATTTTAGCTCCCCCCCCCCTCCCCCCACTACCTGCGACACCAGACACCGGTCTCTGTATACACGTCTGACTCCGCCTGGTGTCTCACTTCTGCACGAATAAGGCTGCATGCCGAAATATTGTGCTTCTCTTGTGTTTGTTTGGTTTTTTTTTTTTTTTTTGGGGGGGGTTCATCGTCCCAGACGCCTCCATCTGTGGTAAGTGTTGGGTCATATTTTCCTATACTTCCTAGTTTTATATACAAGAAATGATATAAATTAAAAAATTATAAAACTGCAAAAAGTACTAGGATTGGTGGCTGTATAGAGGCCACCAATCCACTATATGTTGCCGATTTTAGTTTTAGGGCACATCGATGGCATGGTCATCAGTGCCCAAATCAAAAACCAATATGGCACTGTAGCTTAAAAAGGACCAAATTACTATCAGTATGGCTGATTATAAATAAGTGAAATTTGAATAAGGATGACTGTAAATCATGAAGATACAGATTTAAAAATTACAAGCATTGAAATAAAGAATTGTCTAGCTAGTTATAAAAGGACCAGCCAGATATATAACAGGCACACTTAACAAACATATTGGAAACGAGGGGGAAAAAACCAGTATTAGGATTAGAAGAAAAATATCCGTCCAATATACAGAGCGCCTAGGAAGATTTCTGATGTGCTTATAAAAGTTAAAGACCAGAGGGAGAAGTTTCAGACAGGGGGCGTATAACAGATACTCTGTAGCTGTGGCCAAGTGTATATCGGCAAAACTGGACAGACAGTCAAGGAAAGGCTGTGTGAGCACAAAAGACATCTTAAAAATAACGACGTCAGCAAATCAGCTGTCGCACAACATTCTGCTGACAGTGGGCAAGCAATTTTATTCAGTGACACTAGTGTATTGGTTCAAGAAGGCAGATGATGGCCCCGGCGTGTCAAAGAAGCGTTGGAAATAAAAAAAAAGACCAGATAATATGAACGCGGACGGCGGGCTACAACTTGACCAAATACGGTCATTCTTGATTAGGAAAACGTGGGACGCAGGCCCCCATCGGACCGGCCATGCTGGCTGGCGGCGGTAGTTTGAGTGAAGTCACTCCAAATGGTTAGCGCATTCTTCAGGAGCTATATATAGGCGGCAGCAGTTCCAGCCGTGACAGTACTCTGAAGAAGGCCACAAAATGATGGCCGAAACGTTAGGTTTCGACAAATTGACGAGGTTCAACCTGGACAACCAAGATTACAATTCTTTCTGTTACTTATTTCTGGATTTTCAGGTGAAGGGCTTTTGACACTCGCTTGATTACCAATTCTTTGGGCGGTTGGAATGCCCTGCGACTTGCCTGCACCGAATGTAGTAGAATTTTTCTTTGTTTTTTGTTTTTTTTTCCCCCCCCCACGAGTTTGGAGGAACTAAAAGTTGATTGATGTGGAGCCCTCGCATCACACCGCTAAGCCCAATACAACAGGGGGAAAGCAGGTGTCCCTGGAGTTGTACGCTAGCAAGTGGTTCGCTTCACCACCCATTCACCTCATCAACACGTTACTCATCTTGAGGCAGAGTTTTTTTTAGCGGTTTGTACTGTCCTCGCAATCCAGGCAATGGAGCCAAGATCCCCAATCTCCAAGACACACAACGTTCCACCGTCACGTCCTATGGTGGTCATTGAAGCATGAAAGGCGTTTACAGTGAGGGAAACTTGCATCATTCTCAGGCACTGTGGGTTCGCCGAAGTCATACCTGGCACTTGCGTACCAGGCACCTGTGGGGATCACAGAATTAATTAGTATAATGCGCTATGTCTCTGGTAGATAGACAAACACATTTTGTTTGAACTTATTGATAAACATGCGTACACCCATTTTCACTTACGAGTGTGGTGAATTACCTTGTCCATCAATCTATTTGAGTCGCAATTGACAGGAAAGATGAGATTAGAGAATTAAGATGTCGCACTCATGCTTACATGAATTCTTTCTTCCCTCATACCATTTGGGAGTCGATGCAGAGTGAAGAGCACTTGCTGCCACCCACAATTTTGTGAATAGCAGAATATATATGTAGATGTAGATGAATTTGATTATTGTGAAGTGATTGGTGTATTGTTACAGTTACCTAACCAATGTATTGTTCACAGAGAATTAAAGACTGAATAGCATTATTAACTTTTGCATTACAAACACAAATGATTGGAAATAAAGAAAATACATAAATGTTACTGATGTTTCAAGAAGAGTGGTTGTCAACTGACAAGTTTAAAACTTGGTTGTGTAAGGAAAACAATTGCACCACACACTGTAAATTGTTTAAGCATCATGCAAGTACATTTCATGTGACAGAAACAAAATCTCTATCTAAAATTGCAGTTTTAATATATACACAAAAACCTGGTAATCCTGAAGAAGACAAGGTATCTTTCACAGAGTTTTTGCCATTTTTTTAGTTCCTGATTCTCATAACAATTATTTGTAAAAACAAAAAACTAATAACAATGTAAATTTTGCTTTTGTATATTTGTACCTGTTCATGTGTTCCACCTCTTCTGCCTGCATCTTTGGTGACTGGCGGGTTTGTTTTCTACATCTTGATAATATACAATATTTATTTATTTCTGATATTTTGATTACAAGATGGACAGGAAAAAACCCATCATTTATCAAAGTAGAACATGAAAGGGCAGTGACCACAAAAACAATACAAATAAGGCTGATGTATTTTGTCTTTAACTATGTATTTAATTTCTGAGGTATATACGTACTCAGCAACATCCCGAATATCCTTTTGAAAAGTTACAGAATCAATTACAAAGACAATCCCTCTCGCCATGGGCTTGTACTGATCAAAGTATTTCGCTCTAAGTCTTTCATGTCCAGGTATATCCACAATTCTTAAAAAATTCTGAAACATAAATTGATTTGAATCAAGATTAGAAAAATAAGTTATCAAAACTGAAAAACCAATAACATAATTTATTATACCACTAGCAGACTTGCAAGAGGTATGCAACATTTATAGGTATTGAACTCACAGCCTTGACAATAAAATTAGAGAAGCATATACAGGGTGTTACAAAAAGGTACGGCCAAACTTTCAGGAAACATTCCTCACACACAAACAAAGAAAATATGTTATGTGGACATGTGTCCGGAAACACTTACTTTCCATGTTAGAGCTCATTTTATTACTTCTCTTCAAATCACATTAAACATGGAATGGAAACACACAGCAACAGAAGGTACCAGCGTGACTTCAAACACTTTGTTACAGGAAATGTTCAAAATGTCCTCCGTTAGCGAGGATACATGCATCCACCCTCCGTCGCATGGAATCCCTGATGCGCTGATGCAGCCCTGGAGAATGGTGTATTGTATCACAGCCATCCACAATACGAGCACGAAGAGTCTCTACATTTGGTACCGGGGTTGCGTAGACAAGGGCTTTCAAATGCCCCCATAAATGGAAGTCAAGAGGGTTGAGGTCAGGAGAGCGTGGGGGCCATGGAAGTACAGTACATACTAACGAAACTAAAATGAGCTCTAACATGGAAAGTAAGTGTCTCCGGACACATGTCCACATAACATATTTTCTTTGTTTGTGTGTGAGGAATGTTTCCTGAAAGTTTGGCCGTACCTTTTTGTAACACGCTGTATTACACCACTTACACTCCCATCAACATAGCCACTTGTTTCATACTCTCAAATAATAAACAGGCCAACTGAAATACTAACATAGCCCTTCTGCATTTAATTCTGTTAGGAAAAAATTTTAATGTGAGAAAGATAGAGAAAGTAATCAAAGGTTTTGCAGGATTATATGCTGGATGGAGAACTGACTGCTGATGGCATAAAATACACAGGACTTTACAAATTTGGTATGATATAGAAATTTGTTGAAATAACTTACAGAATTGGTAGACGTGTCATTTTGTAGTAAACAATTCAGACTAAAAAAAAATCCTATTATATCTTCACACTCATTTAAAAACATTATACGGGGGGGGGGGGGGGGGAACAAACTTCTTGGTTACCACTGTTCTCTTCCCACAGAACTGAGCCCTCCCCTTTTTCATGGCGTTATGCCTTGTCGACGTGGAGGTAATTGGAGGCAGCAAAGTACTGGGTTCGAGGAATGGAAACAAATTCAGCCACATCCTTTTGAAGGAACCATTGCAGCATTTGCCTGAAGTGATTTTGGGAAACCATGAAAACCTCAAATCTGAATGGCCGGATGGGATTCGAGTCCCCTAATGCAGGATCGTAGCGTTAACCGCCCACCCACCACCCTTGGTGAAACATGTAGCTTGTGAAATGGCAATGGTGGAAGTAAATAAATAGCTGAAGGAAAAGGGATATTAAAAGTACAAATAGCATATTGAAGTAATGTAGTTAAAAAAAAGCATATATTCAGTTAAATATGGATTCTAAAATGTAGGTGCATATTTAGAAAGTCAGAAAATTGATATTTAATTTATACAGTTTAATAAATTCACATAGCCTTTACAACCTATATACAGAACTTTCGAATATCTGTGCTCTATGCTCCCACCAAGACTAACACTTGCAGAATTAATATAATACAAAGAGTAAATTTTTATCTTCTTTCTCTTGAGAAGTTGGGCACATTCAATTTGAAATAAACTATTAAAAATCATGGCAACACAAAGCAAAAATGTGTAAAATAAACAACAGCAAATTATACATTTTGTAGAAGGCAGAAGTTTTAACTCTTTTAAAAAAAAAAAAAATCATCATGTCCTCTATACACACAGATAATCCTTCATGTATAATATTTGAGTCCCTTCATTTATATAAATGTGATAACAACTTTCTACTATCCATTTCAATCCAAATTTTCAAGACAATTTTAATATGAAATAATATTAAATGACATCAAATACAAAAATGATAAACAGGTATGAAACAGGTCAACTGAAATACTAACACAGCCCTTCTGCATTTCATACAACCTTCAAACCTTAAAACAAATGCAAAGAAACTTTTCATGTGTTTCTTAGTCAAAGTTTAATACATGCGCTTCATATCACTGCTACATCAAAAAGTCACACCAGATCAATTTATTGGCCACTGATCAATACAATATTAAATGGACGTAATTACAGAACAGACTGCGACACAATAATAATAAAAGATAAATACCTGACAGCACAAATTTACAACAGATTATGCATGAAATAAATTTTATTCCATGTCAAAAAAAGAACTCTTCATCAGTATAATGATATCTGTTGATGAACAGATGCTTAACATTAACCTTAAGACTTATTCACTGGAATAGAGCTAAAATTCATAATAAATAATTTTAATGCTATTTATTTCAAATTTTCTTTAATTAGGGATGTAACACTCATTTTTTTTATGTACAATTATAAGCAATGGAGCTCATGCTCCGGTGGCAATTTCCCTACGCACCCATTTGTCCCCCTTCTTTAAACCGCCTACTCTTGCCATCTATAATTCTTTTGGCATTTTTGGTAAATTATTCATTTCTATAAGCAATTAATTCCAATTCCAGATCCCCTTAATTACAAAAGAAATTTTTCCCACAGCCTTATCCCTGAAATTGAATTCCAACTTGTAATCATGGTCATTTTTTCCCTTCCATGCAACCTCTCTTAGTTCTTCCATCAATACCTTTCCACACACATCACCAATTACGCCTTGAATACTTCCACTGCTCCCTCAACCTCCTCCTGTCTTCAATGAATCCCATTCCAGCTCTGTTATAACATAAATTACTGATTGCGTTCCTTGATAATTTCCAAAAACAAATCTAACAGCCCTTCTTTGCACCCCCTACAATTCCTTCCTTTGATACTGTCAAAGTGTAGGTCCATACTACACCAAAATATTCAAGCAATGGTCTGACCAAAGTTTTGTAACCCAATTCCCTCATTTTTCTGCTACATTTTCTCAAATAAGTGAAGGATTTTGAAACCTTTTCCTACCACTTGTCCAATGTGAACTGCCCAGATGAATTATTATAAAATAAAAGCAAGCAATACCTTCTCCAACTTATAATCAGAATCAACCTTAAATTTTCTTTCCGTGTCCTTGTTAAGCTGACTCTTCTTTGCATTCATCTTCATCCCTTGTTGACCCACCATCTACATATCCTTACCAGATCATCCTATCTTCCTGTCAATTGGCATACACATTTGAACTAACATGGTTGGAGCAGGCTTAGTTTCTACCCTCTTCAAAATAATCCCATCACTAAACTGTTCATAATAACTCACCTGTTTCCCTACTCTCTTCTTCATTATAAATCCTACACCAGTAAATCCACTGACAGCTTGTGTGCTAATTATTCTGTGTTCCCCAGACCAGAAATCCAGTGTGTTCCTCCATGTAAACTCAGTTATCCTAAAGACATCTAACCTCCTTTTTTAAGTTTTCTATGCTACCAGCTTTATTCAGACTTCTACCTTCCATGATCCAACAGGCAGAATGTTGCTATCCATTCTGATGACTCCTCCCTGAGAAGTTCCGATTGGGGGACTACTTTACCTACAGAATATTTTACCCAGGAAGAAGCCATCATTCTATATAAAATTGAGAGGATTACATGGCCTCAGGATACCCTTTTGGTCTTTAATACAGTGGCTTCCTGTTGCCTTCTGCGTCCCCATGTAACCAATCATCTCCGATTCATCCACATTAAGAGGCTATTTACAACCTCGAAGGGAAGAGGGTGACCTGGATCGCTTCCTGCTCTTCCGCCCTTCTTTCAGGAGGCCGTTGGTAAGCAGTGGGTGACATCTTATACTGGGAATAATTCATATTAAGATTCTCAACAAGTATTTGTGTAACTACATGAATGTAATAACTAGTGTATGAAATACAATGTAATTTGACATTCAGAAAAAAATATATTGTTGAAGGTGGAACAAAGTACATATATAGAAGCAGCGAATGCCTAACGTGGAAATAAACTGATGCTTTAGTTCCGATGGTGTAGGTTTATATGTGGATAAACAAATTTAAAAAGGACACCTCTTTGCCTGCATTTCGAACAAACTACAATAGCAGCAACAATTTGTTAACAATTGAAATTTCTCTACACAACATTTTTCATATCTTGCACGCTACAAATTTCAACTTTAAATTCTTTCAGTTTTTTCGGTAACTTATTCCAATCCCTGACCCCCTTCTTATCTATGGAAGAATATCTTCCCACACCCTTCTGCCTGAAATCAAGTGTCGGCTTGTGATCATGGTCAACTTTCATCTTCCATGCCCAACTAATTCTTACACCAATATCTTTCCATGTCACATCACCTGCTCATGTCTTCAGTGAATCCCATTGCAGCTTCTGCATCATATTGGTTACTGATTGAGTAATTTTTTGAGAAAAATCTAGCAGCCTTTATTTGCACCGTCCTACTATTTGATACTAAAAATGTGGGTCCCATACTACACCACCATATTCAAGCAATGGTCTAACCAAAGTTTTGTAACTTAATTCCCTTACTTCTCTGGTATGAGAGTCTAGACTGCTCATTATTGCTGGGGACTCAATGATGCGGATTCAAATTAACCAGGTGTAAAATTGGAAGAAAATGTTATTCATAACACAGGGTAACTGAGATTTCCAAACAAATTAGTGAGGAAGGAGGTTTTACACAAGGGGTTGAGCAGAACACAAGGGATGCTAACATTTTGTATATTTTCCTAATAAAGACTGATGACAATTATGTAGGATCTCAGGTTACAGAAGGAGTAAATGAACATGAAGTAGTTCCAATTTATATTACCGGGTTCAATAAACCAGTTGCCAAAACAGAAGGTGTTTATAGGTACAATTATAAAAAAAGGCACATTTCTCAGAATTGGAATGATATTTCTGGGAAAACTTTAGTATGGGGGAAGGGGGGGGGGGGAAGTACAGTATAGTGAATAGAAGATGGGAAGAGTTCAAAGCAGAAGAAATAATTACCTTGAAACAGAAAATAAAGACATGTTCTAAACTTTCCTACGACAATAGGTGGGAAGGATGAAGAGGTTGGCAAGAAGAGATAACACAAGATAGAACACTTGAAACAACTAAAGGAATTGATAGCACTAAAGAGGTAAGCTAAAGATAGGTTTATGAAAAATATGACTGGAGCAAGGGGACCACTGATTTATGCACCTAAAAATTCCCATGATTATTTTAGAAAGCTGAAGGGAAGGGAAGACACTAGAAAACTGTGGCAAAGAAGTTACAGAAGTTTTGAAAAATTCAGACATATTAACTGGTTTAATGAGACCATTAGGAAATATCGTTTAACTACGGGAGGGGAAAAATCACAGGGGCTTCTCCACATAAGTAGAAACAAACAGACAAAAATCTGGCAATAGATCATCATAATATGGACAAGGGAATCAAGAAAGGTGGATGTGAAAATGGGAATGCCACAACATAGTGTACTGGGACCATAGCCGTTCATTACTGTAATGCCTGATTGTGTTGATGGTTTACGGTCAACATTCAGTTGTTTGCGGATGGCAATATTATTTTTTAGTGTTAGAACTGTAGCTCTGTGACCTACAACTAAGGACACAGTATCAAATAAAATTATTGACGCACCAATACTCACGAGTAGTATCGGAAAGAAAAAGTACTGTACTAACTAAAGTAGTGAAAAAAGTATTGATACCTTGAAGTAAAGAAAAGTATTTTTCAAATCATTCAGGGGGATTGAGATTTTTTTTAGGTTAAAGGCATGTTAATTTCAAATTTTAACTCTCTCTTAATTTTTGTAGTCAACTGGATAGTATTTTTTCATGATTTGCAGCAATAAATAGTATTCCATTCTGTAGTCCTAATATGTAAATGTACTATAAATTAAAACAGCGTTAAACTTATTCACACTCAACTTATATTCTAGTTATAAATCAAATCAACAGCAAATTCAATGATTCATTAAACTATGGAAATAAATAGCTAAAATATAAACTAATCTTATTCTTCCGACTCTTCCCCTATTCAGTCACTTAAAATCAATAGTTTGACCAATCATTTTGATGACACTGTAGTCTGCCTTTGAAAATAAACATTCGGCAAGGACTGACATTGCTTGAACTATCAGGTATTCATGGGCTAACTTACACAAGTGAGGGATCACTACTTTCATATCTTCCCATTGCTCCAAGGGATCAGTTGATAATGGCGACACTAGTGTTGCCAAATAAAGATTCATTAGATCCTTTTCATTAATGAAAATAGACTGTAAAGAAGAGCCTGATATTCGACTTTTGCTTTTTTTATTTGTCCAGTGATGACTCCAAAAATCATACACAAATACTTTGTCAATAGAAGAATCATTATCTGGATCAATTGAGGAGGTGACATTAGCATTTACCGCTGCTAGACAGCTTGTAGTACATATTTCCTTGGCTCAAACTGCAGCCTCATGGAAGTGAACATTTTGAATCTAGGATCTAGCAAAGAAGACATTACGATTAAACAATTATCTTCAGTGTATTGGAAACCGTTCCTAGTGCACATTCCAGACAAGCCAAGCAGGTGAAAATGTTGAAAATCAAAGGTAATGTAACCTAACCCATAAGTTTTCGAGTAAAGACTCTGCCTTTTTAAAATAAAAACTAGAGAAATGTTAAAACTAGGTTAATTAATTAAATTGTGATGGATTGCACACTCCAGTGGCAATTCCCTGTTAACTAATTACCCCTTTTTGATTTATTTATTTATTGTCTTATATGATTGGAGTGTTAAATTTCTCCTCCATCTACTTTTTGAATTTACAAATTTTAAATTTCTTCAGCATTTTTGGGAAATTATTCATCACTTCACTTTGTAATTTGTTCCAATTTCCGACACCCTTACCTACAAAAGAAAATTTTCCCACTCCCTTATCCATGAAATCGAGTGCCAGTTTGTGGTCACGGTTATCTTTCCTCATCCATGCACTAATCCTAATATCCCTCCGAGCCCCTTCACCAACATGTGTCTTGTACATTCCTATCAACCTCTCACCCTCCTCCTGTCCTCCAATGACTCAAAATCCAGCTCCCTTATATCAGATACTGACTCCATCCTGCAATAATTTCCACAAACAAATGCACATCCTCCAACTCCTGTATTTGATGTCCAAAATGTGGGTCCTAAACTACAACACTATACTCAACCAATGTTTTGTAACCCAGTTCCCTAAGAACTCTGGCACATCCTCTCATCACCCTCTGCAGTAAATGTAGGACTTTGTAACCACTTCCTACCAGCTGCCCAATGTCCTCAGTCCAGTCGAGTTTAGCAAAAGTTATGCCAAGATATTTACACTTCAAGCCTTCAACAAGCAATTCTGACCCAACCCTACAATCATAAACAATCTTTAGTTTTTTATCTGTGTGCCTAATAAGCTGACTCTTCTTGGAAATTATTTTCATATCACGCTGACCTACTGATTTAGATATTCTATCCAGGTCACCCTGCAGCTGTTCACAGTCTTCTCGTATTTTGATACTATTTTACACCATTATATCAACTGCAAACAACCTAAATTCTGACTATAAACCATTAACACAATCATTCGTTCGAATAATGAACAGCAATGGTCCCAATACACTACCGTGTGTCACCCCCATGTCTCCAAACATTCTCAAGTAGCTACTATAAATGACAGTACAACAATCATAAAAAGACATCTCGATTGTTGTCTTGATCATACTGCCAGGTCTGCTGATTTATTTTTTCACTTTTCTTGGAGTGGCCTTGTATTACTGCCACTAATATTTCCATCATAATTTTTGTAACGATGCCTGCCAGAAAGCATTGATATGAGTAAAAACATTGTACGAAAAGTATTGGTAACAAAAAAAAAAAAAAACACTACTCAGTACCAAGAAGTATCAATGCTTTTCTGTGTTCCTACCTGTAACAGGGACAAGTGGACAGAATACTTACCCGAGTAGGTCAACCTGGAATGGAAATAAATGCCAGAAAGTCAGCTTATTTGTAGAGAGATAGAGAAAGTAAAGGAGTTTTATGACTTCAGGGTGGAGAAGGAATCTCTTGTTGAAGACCTTGAATGTAAATATCTATGAATGACATTTGATTGTAAACTCACTTGGGCAAGGTATAGGGATCATCAGTTATTGCAGAGGGTGATGAGAGGGAAATGAGAGGATTAGGTTGAGAAACACTGATCACTGCTTGAAAATGGTTGTGTTGGGTTGAGCTCACACTATGGCATACCTGCCAACTTCCAAAATCGGGTTTCCATAAAAACCCTGGTTCCCCAATACAGTGTTTCCGTAAAGAATGTGGACCACAAATTTTTTTTATCGACAATTAACTAAACATCCAGAAATTTGTATAAACAGCATATTAAACCAAAATAATGTCATATTAAACTGAAATCATGTCTACTTACTTCATATTAATTGTTGGCAAACACTAATTACAAGACAATCTTTGAAGTCTTCTTCTTAATAAAAAGAAAAAACTTTAAACTAAAAGTCAGATGAGACAATATACCTGTTTCACTTAGCACTGAACCTGTTTACACTGTTTGATATACATAATATGCGTACTTTCAATCAGACTTCAAATATGAAGCAGTGGCTTTCTTAAGAAAGTCTGGAGAAAAACTGTTTGTATAACAAGGACCAGAATTGGTGGTCTTCAATATGGATGGAAACAGTCTCCAGGATTTCATTTGAGAGGGATGATATGAACTGTGTTCTATTCTTCTTAACCATACTGAAAACACGTTCCACAAAAATGAAGTGAACAAACACTCCGCTTTAATCACATCCAAATCATAATTTCCTGATTTTTCGAAAAACGTATTGATTTTGTGATTCTTTTCTTTTGAATTTAAACACGCAATGTGCTTACTACACTTAATGTGATATGCCAAATCATTTCTTCCACTATGTGCTATATTTATATCACAACCACACACTGTACAAAACGCAAATTTTACACCTTTTCTTGACTTTATGGTTATTTTCGAGTTGGCAATACCGCTGCCTCGCGACTGTTAACGTGTCGTCATCGTGACGTCACGTTCACGTACAGTCAATTTTTGTGGCTATTGTGCCCTCGCTACGCTCGGTCACAATAATTTAAAGCTGTACAATATCAACATAAACTGATATCCCGAAGGTGCATCAGATGCAGGCGGCCGGAATCGCCAACTCGAAAATAACCGACTTTATTATACACGGAAACTCTATGGAATACGCTTCCCTGAATGTCTTAGCGTTACTCATGATTACACCGTTTACACAAAGTCACAATCAACCAACCAAACAATGCACGCGGGACTGTTTGGAACTCGAAAGTATACGAAAACGATATTCAAACAATTGCTGATTCGACTTTCAAAAAAGTATCGATGTAAAATCAGAGAGAGAGAGAGAGAGAGAGAGAGAGATCGATTAATTATTGACTACAATAAAATTAGCATATCGTAGTTTAATTTAAGAGTCAAATGAAAGAAGCCTTAACGCACATCTAAGAGCACTTAAAACAATGAAATAAATAATAAAACCTGTCACAATTGTCCATAAAAACAGCAATAACATTGTTCCAATTAGGATCAGACCTAAGCGATCGAAATCCGTAAAATAACACAACATATCCGTAAAACCGTAAAATACAGTCCTTTTCCGTAAATTTACGGAAAAAACCGTAAAAGTTGGCAGGTATGCTATGGGTATCAAATTCAATAGGTGTAGGGGTGGATAGGAGAGCAGCTAGAACACAAATTGTAATTAATTTGACACAAGAATATAGCTGAGAGTATTGAACAACAGGAGATAGGTTAAAGAGTGGTTGTAGTGTACAAGGTGTATATCAGTGATCGTGCTAATGGATATTAGTAGAATTACAAGCAAAACACATCAAATTTCAACTGGTGCCTTTATTTTTTTTTTTTTTATTTCCTGATTTTACATAGCCTACTACCTTGTTACCTAAAGTAGGCCCTTAGTTTCTACAGTTTTATTCTTAAAACAATTTACTTTATTTTTTGTTAATAATATATCTGGATAATTATTTTTAAGGATTTAATGGATTTAAGTATTCTAATAGTAAATCTACTAATTATTCTAATAATTAATATACCACTTAATCTACCAACTAATCTACTAATTAATCTACAATCTTACTAATTCACACCAATATCAGCAATTGTTTTTGTATTTTCATACTTCTAATTAATAAACTGTCTATTTGTATACGTTCTTCTTTTACCACTGCTGGCCTGCGTCGACATCTGGCCGCTAGCTGTCTCTGCTGATGCAGCGGGGCGACTGCTGACATGCTGACCACAAAGTGTCGTCAGCCAGCTTCACGTTCCAGGTAGTGGTCTCGTTCTTCTCCGGTTTGTCCCTGGAGCCACCTGCTCCCCCATCAGGAGTTCTCTCCTGGAATCAGAGCAGGCCACCCCCTGAGCCCTGGAGAAGGTGCCTCTGGCTTCCAGAGGCACTACGATGAATTGAGTCTTTGCCGTCTTCCTGGTGCAGGCACCGCCTTAGTCATGGGCAGTGCTTGTAGTCAAATTTGGGTGTTCTTTACTCTTGAGTTTCTTCCTCTCCTGTCCTTCTTTCTGCTTCTGATGCCTTTGCTGTCCTCATAAGTTTCTAATTATGCAGTATAGAACAACACCTACAGTGATTGCCTCACAATGTATACTCACATGTACACATGGCCAACCACGGACACATATGAAGCTTGCTACCAAAACAAGTAGCCTATTTGGCAGTCTCTTCCACAAGACACAACATACTGCACACAATCTTGTCAGAACCTTCCTGGTATGTAAATCTGTTAATAAATAATGGTCTTCCACACTTCAAAAAGAAAGAAACTATCATCCCTATTACGGATCAACAAATTCATATTAGTTGAATATGTCACAGCATAATTTTAGTTAAAATTGATGTTCTGGCCTGGACTTAGTAATTCTGTGATTCATTAATAAAAGGGAGTTGTTGGGAGATAGGACTGAGCAACGACAGGGACAACCATCACTTTCCGAGTGTAGCACAGGGGGCCATTGGCCATTATTCAAGACTTTCAGCAGGAGTGTAGCAGACACGCCAACAGGGAACACTCTAGAGAGAGTAATGTAATAGTGTACATAGTGAGCCGTGCATGAAGTCTTAACTGACAGGACTGCCCAATAGGTTACCAGCTTTTGGTAACAGGCTTCATATGCACCAACGGTCAACAATACGTCAAAAAAAAAGAGAGAGAGAGTGAGCACTGAAAAGGCAATCATAGAAGATGTCATGATATTATGCAGAATTCACTTATGAAGAAGGCCAAAGCAGCTGTTGAAATGTCGTGTGTTGAGATTATCTGGTTGAACACCTGTCAAGGAACTAAGAAAGTCAAAAAAGTTCAAAGGAGCTGGTGTAGATATTATTACTATGGATGTATTAAATAACCCAGAGATATTATATACTATGAACCTGGAATGGATCTATTGGAGATCACGATTCCGCTACAACAGCATTCAGTAATGACGTCAGAATACTGCTGTAGTCAATCGCAAGGCATATTATTTTCAAACAGTAATTCCGTTCTAATACATCCTGGACCATTATATTCAAGCAGAAATTAGGTTGTAATACAGCCTGGACCAGCAAGAAACCGTTAAATGTTCTTTCAAAAGTGTTTCTAGCAGTGTCTTGCATTTGACCACTGCAGTATTATGACACCAATTACTGGCGGAATTTAGATCTCCAGTAGTTCCCCTGGAATCTTGCTGTTTAACAGAGGACTGGAAAAGAGAGATAGTAGTACCGGTTCATAAAGGAGGGGCAACAAGTAGGGTTGAAAATAATAGGTTGATCAGTTTGATATCATCAATAGGGAAATGATGGGGAGAATCAGAGCCGGTTTATGCCTACCGCAAGAACCACAGTCGAGGGGGCCTCGTCACGATCTCCTTCAAAATTTGTCCTTCCTTAAAGAACAATTTTCCTGCTAAAATAAATAATCTACAAATTTAGAATGTTAACAAGCTACGTTCATAATAGTCCTAGTGTCGATAGCACCTTCACTGTTGATGCTATTTTCCCATAAACAGGGCAGATTTGATGAATACCACGATTGTCGATCTTCTCTCAAACCAACGACGATATAGCTTTCCATTTCTGTTACAGTTGGTTGCCAGCTTCTTAGGAAATAACAGAAATGTTTAATGCCGCTGACAGGCGCAATACGCCTTTCTGCTCACAATGCTGTTTGGGATTCCCGCTGTTAATGGAGACAAGCACATGCGCATAACAGGTCCCAAATGTACCTTGGTTCGGCAACCAAGTCAGGTGTGAAGTATGCACGCAGTTTGTGTGTGTAAATCGGGTGGTATCAGAACCTGTAATTTGTTTCACACAAGAGTGTAAAATGGATTGTAAGTACTTGTCAGGCACTAAAAAAAGAAGACATGGGTGTGATATCCTAAAAGAGCAGTTAAGACAAAAGGGTTCATTAAATAAATTTTTAAATCGAACTAACAGTGTCTCTACGAATGTACATTGTGATATAAAAGAATGTAGTATTAAAACGTCATCTGTCAATACTGCTGAACAATTGTATGGTCCGTGCAAGAAAGAATTAGTGGCTGACGAAACTGTCTCACTAGTGGAAACACCTACTAGTAGTGAAAGTGTACCTGCAGAAGAAACCGTAGCTGGACACCTCCGAGAAGAACAAACAACGTCTAAGGAAGGTAACGGCCTTCAAGTTGTCGATCTTACCGATCCGGGAACCTGGCTGGATATCATAAATGATAATTTTAGGATTATAGCAATTAAGGAAGGTCCCCAAGACATTAGTGAAAAAATGTAAAATTTTCTCTGGATAGTGAAACAAGAAGGTGTTTATCTTATTTTTCATTGCTTCCACCATCTTTCAAATGATGAAAAAGATAAACGAATGTGGCTTATATATTCTCGAACAAAAGATGCTGTATATTGCTTTTGGTGGAAGTTACTTAATTCGAATGGTGGCTCTATCACAAGAAATGGTTTAAGAGACT
The DNA here is from genome assembly GCA_031002005.1 of Vandiemenella viatica. NCBI lineage: Eukaryota > Metazoa > Arthropoda > Insecta > Orthoptera > Morabidae > Vandiemenella > Vandiemenella viatica. The sequence continues at coordinate 201,808,325 of CM061920.1, forward strand.
GGCCAAGCTTGTCAAAAATTCTCTCTAACCATAACTGTCATGCAACCATATTATACAAATGTGTAAGTGGAAAGATCTATCACAGAGAATTAAAAATTCAAAATTAATTGATCAGGCAACTCAAGATCAAATTGATCAGGAAGAAAGGAGGTGGAGGCGGTTTTGCTAAGATTGTTTTCAATAATATATTTCCTTGCCGAAAGAAATCTTCCATTAAGAGGTGACCTTGAAGTGTTAAGAAATCCAGGTAATGGAAACTTTTTAGGACAAGTAGAATTAATCCCGTATTAAATGAGCCCATTAATCGTGTAGCTAAACCTGGAAGATTCGATACTTAAGTAAGAACATACAAAATGAAATTATTACCACAATTTCTGATGAAATTGTATCTATCATGAAGGATACCATACTTAAAAATAAATATTATTCGATAATACTGGACTGTACACCAGATTTAAGTCACAAGGAAAAATTAAGCGTGGTTTTAAGAGTGGTAGATATATTTTCCAAACCAGTTGAAATTCAAGAATATTTTTTTGAAGCTAATGACACTAAAGGAAAGGGTCTAACAGAACTGCTCCTTCACATACTTGCAGATTGACGCAGTCAATCTTACGACAACGGAAGCATTATGAAGGGCAAGAAGAATGGTAATCAAGCTCGTATTATTGAAGAAAATCCTTTGCTGATAGTTTGAGCATATGTTGGTGATACGATTGGAGGGATATTGGTCAGAGAATTCGGGATAGTGTATGGAAATGAAAAGATGACCAAGGATACAAGCTGGCATAAGGGAGTGGCCAAATTTTCTGTAATGGGTAAGGATGAAAGAAATTGGAATATATTACCAAAGGAAGTGATGAATAATTTATCAAAATCACTGAAGAAATTTAAGGTTAAAATTTGTAAATGGCAAAAGTAGATGGGTGAAAGAATTTAGCACTCAAAGTATATAAGATGATAATAATATAAAAACAAATAAAATAAGAAAGGTGTAATTATATGGGTAGGAAAGTTGCCACCGGAGCATGTGCTCCATTGCAATTAAATTCAATTCAAGGCTATGTAGAAACAATACACCAGGAAGGACCTAATTGTCACACCAGATATGATGTTTGTTGCTGTATTCGTTTTGAAGATCCCTGACACAACATTCATACAGTAATTCTACACATTAATACCTGCATGTATAATATCCCAGCAGGAGAATGACTCCGGCATCAAAATAATATTAAGAGTTGATGACACAGATATTTCAAAACTGCTATTACCAATCAGTCAACATTATCGCTCGAGATTACATGCATGGTACATTTCTCTGCTCTTTTGTAATGTTGAATAAGGTATGTATGTAGGCTGCTAAATATCAGCGGCAAAGAAGAATCTAAGAACTGTAGTCTCTGTTCAATTGTTGATTTTAACACTCCATCAGTCGCAACTGATCCAATAGGCACAACCCGTACATTTTGATTTGTCACATTTCCTCAAAACCTCACCCTCCTCCACCTTCCCTATAGTTGCCCTAGTGCTGATGATAGTGGAAGGGTCTATCTGCAAAGTTCTTCTTTTATGTGCTGTTGATAGGCTGTTTGATCTAATAGGCTCAATGTGTAAGTTTTGTCAAATGTTTTTAGCACTATGATTTTTCTTGTTTAGTAGTTTTGAATTATAAAATATTTGGTTTAATTCTAGATGGGGATACCACTGCCTCGTGACTGTTAACGTGACGTCACGTTCACGTACAGTCATCTGCGTAAAATACGTGTTATTAATTGTCGAAGTTAACAGCAGATAATTTATTATTGAAATGCGAGCTTCACATGAAACATTGAACATCCGGTTATGTTATCGGACATCTGTGGCCGCTTACCAGCGGCCGCCTGCCTCTGATCTACCTTCGGCATATCAGTTTATGTTGATATTGTATAGCTTTAAATTATTGTGACCGAGCGTAGCGAGGGCAATATACAATAATAAATGATGACTGTACGTGAACGTGACGTCACGATGACGTCACGTTAACAGTCGTGAGGCAGCGGAATCCCCATCTAGAATTAAACCAAATATTTTATGATTATGCAGAAAATTGTATCTGTTATTGGCACCTACATTCCAAGCACACTGTACCAGACCATGTCAGTTTTGCGCTGTAAAACGTGAAAACAGAAAATACTATGTGATAAATCCCCGTAGTAGTACTTTACATCACGATTCATGTCGTAACTGACAGAGCTTATTTATTACTAATAACATGTAAACTCCTTCACCCTTATGCTGCAATTAGGCAACATTCAGTGCAACCACTATCTCCACTACTTTGGTCGCTACAAAATCAAACAATATTGACACACCTTAACACATTAACTGCATTTTGAGTAGTAGCTAGCAACATTGTCAGTATCAGAATTCCTAATTAGCATAGCATGAATTATCACAGTTTCATTATACACCTTCAGTATGAACTACAACAGGACTAAAGCATGTGCAATAACACAGCCCGTATCACAATGTAAACTTGACCCAACCTCATGAAGTTGATGAAATTCATTATTTATTGGAGACATCTGATACAAATGACTGAAATCTCACAGCTAAAGAATGGTTCCATAAATAAAAAAATTAGTAAATCATAAGTGGCCTACTAGGCTCATTGCACCCAAAGGGGAGTTAATAAATAAATATTGCATTAGGAATACTTTTTCTCAAAGTAATGTTACTGGGTCATTCCATGTCAAATCAACACAGAGTTTAAAACTGACATTTTCAGATTGTAATGAAATTTAGTGTACTGAATGATGATGTAAGTATTGTGAAAATTCTCTAATATTAATTTGATATGTGTTCTGGTTTTGGAGTTACAGGGCTCTAAAGTTGCCAGATTTGACTAAAAAGTGGGTGATCGACATGTTTAAAAATTACATTTACCGTTTACCTAATTAAGGTAAGCTGTTGAACAAGATGTCATTTTAAAGCTCTTTTTATGGTCTTTCATATGATATGCAACAATACAAGTTTTTCTTTTAAAAAATTTTTTTAATTAAAATTAAAATTTTTAAATTTAATTTTCTTAAAAAGCCAATTTTTTTAAAATTTTGAAAAAAATCTCATAGTTTACTCATATTATTGTTAATAAATTCTGAAAGTTTCATTTTGGGATCATGATGGGTTAACATGATATAAGAACTTTCAATTTTGAGTGTTTGCAGAAAACATTCTTTATTAATGCAGTGCTGCTTTAATAACGTTAGAAAAACTAGCACACATGATATAAAATTAAATATAATTCTTTCATACAGCTTTCCTTGGTCCAATCTATGCAAATATGAGAATTTTAGCTGTATAATTTTCCTAACTTATTCAAGTTCTGACTTGTAGATTCATGTTCTGACACGTTGATTGTTGTTCTGACAGGCACAATACTTCTACTTCACCTTTCTCAGATCAGTATTGTAGATTATAGTAACAACAGTGGCTGGTTGTGTTCACAATTGTATACTGATGTTTAGTCTTCAGTCTTTATGCTTTATGTTCTTATTAATAATCTTGTTTATTTTGCAAAAAAAAAAAAATTCTTTAAAAGTTGAAAACAACAAGTAAAGATGGAAAAAGGGGGTAGATACCCTATGCTGCACTGTTTTAACCCATTTAAAAAGGTGAATCATTTTTATAATAAGAAAGGATTAAGAAGAGTTTCTGAATGGATGTGTACATTATTTTCTGAAATGCCAAACATTTCTAAAGTATGCGATAGCTGCAGAAAACAGCTAGGAGTGCTTAAAAAAGAGAAAGAGGGCCAATGTTCATCCTCTCAAGATGTCACTAATGATACAGAGTCAAAATGCGAAATTGACCCTCCTTTTGTTTCAGTCAGAGGTTGTTCAGTCTCTCAACATCTCTCTTCAGGAGTTAGGGGAATCTCCTGTGGATATTAAAAAAGTCAAAGTTAAAAAGTATTAAAAAAAAAGATTCAAAAAAATTAATTCTGCCATAAAACGTAAAATGTTTGATGACACAGAGTCTTCTGAAAGTGATAGTGAAGATCCTAGTGAAACAGTTTTCAGCAATCTGAAAGCTAAATTTAGAAGTTCAAACAACAGGAAAACAAAGCTCATGATTCTCACTTGTTTGCCTGAATCATGGAGTATTAGGAAAATAATGTATGAATTTAATGCTCCTAACTATATGGTTCGTCATGCAAAGAAGCTTTTAAAGGTTAAGGGAATATTGTCCAGTCCAGATCAGAAACCAGGAAAAAGTCTTTCAGCAGCAACTGCACAAACAGTTCAACAGTTTTATGAAAGTGATGATATTAGCAGAGTGATGCCTGGTAAGAAAGATTGTTTGTCAGTCAGGGACGACACTGGTGCAAAAATCCAAGTTTCAAAAAGACTCATCCTGTGCAATTTAAAGGAAGTATACAAAATATTTAAAGGAAAGTTTCCAAACATGCAAGTTAGCTTTTCAAAATTTGCAGAACTTCGACCTAAGAACTGTGTTTTAGCAGGCCAGAATGGTACACATACAGTCTGTGTGTGTACTATTCATCAGAATATTAAACTTATGATTGAAAATGCTAGGTTAGCTTCCCTAACTAATGGAAAAATTAAAACTTACCAAGACTGTCTGGAAATGGTAATTTGTAACCCAACATCGATTAACTGCCATTTGAGGGATTGTTCATCTTGCCATGGAACTGCAGATTTGAAAAATTTACTTGAGGAAGCATTTGAGGAAAACATGGTGGAAGAGATAACTTTCCATCAATGGATATCTGTTGATAAGTGCACTTTAGAAATTATGCAAAAATCTGCAACCGATTTCATAGATTTATTTTGTGAGAAGTTGTCTGCATTAGTTCACCATGACTTTATTACAAAACAGCAAAGATTCTTTATAAACCACACTAAAGAAAATTTAAAAGATTCAGAATTTGTGGTTCTACTTGATTTTGCAGAGAACTATTCTTTTATTATACAGGATGAGGCCCAGGGCTATCAGTGGACCAGTACACAAGCAACTATTCACCCATTTGTTGCATAGCCTACTACAAGCTAGAAGGTAAAATTGAGCATCTAACTTATGTTGTCATTTCAGATTGTCTGTAACACACTACAGTTGCAGTCTATTGCTTCCAGAAAAAGCTTATAAACTTTTTACAGACAACATTTGCAGAAAAAGTTTCTGTAATTTTTAACAAGCAATCCAAACCAAAAACTCTTGTACCATGAGAACCCATCATGATCCCAAAATGAAACTTTCAGAATTTGTTAACAGTAATATGAATAAGTTCTGAGATTTTTTTCAAAATTTTAAAAAATTGGCTTTTTGAGAAAATAAAATTTAAAAATATTAATTAATTTTTTAAAATAAAATCTTGTATTGTTGCATATCATATGAAAGCCCCAAGAAAGAGCTTTAAAATGACATCTTGTTCAACAACCTATCTTAATTAGGTGAACGGCAAATGCAATTTTTAAACATGCCGAACATGCACTTTTTGGACAAATCTGGCAACTTTAGAGCCCTGTAACTTCAAAACCAAAAGACATATCAATTTAATATTTTGGAATATTCTTTGTTTGTATGTCAATTTATAATATACTAAATTTCATCAAGATTGGAGATGGTAAGATAAAAAATGTTCAAAAATTGTGTTGATTTGACATGGAATGACCCTACTATGGACATGTAAAGTGCCATGTAATTTCAGGCCAAAAAGGCACTTGTTTCTAGGAACAAAGAACTAGGCATGGGTCGATGTAATTAGGCCTATGTAAAGATGAAATTCAATCTTTCTTTCAAGCCAGATGCAAACTGACTGTTGTTACTGCAGGCAGAGAAACAACTGAATACTCTTAAATAAGCGTCTACCTGTGATCTGATTGTAGCAATCTGATCGATTGCATTTTCAATAGGCAATAAAATAATAGAATGAAAGTAGTGAAACATAGCACTAACATATGCCCTAATACATACATTATTTAGAACAAGATCCTCAACATTCTCCTTGATTGAAGTGTGAGTTAACACAAATTTAGAATGTAAAAGCCTGGAAAATATAAGCGTCTTTCCAGAATCGCTTAATCCCATCAGTAAAACACCTCTCTTAGCACTTTTCTGTCTCTTCCATATGGCAAAAATAACTGAAAATAAAAATGTTTAATTAAGACTTACGACAAAAATTTACAAGTAATAGATCTCAATCAAGAAATATGAACCTAAATGCAACTGCATTTAAAGACAAGAGACAAAGAAATATCATAGGAAGTAGGTTACTTACCTAATGTTAAGACTATAATTAAAACGGCAACAATCACACCTAGAAATTGCGGATCTTCCGAATTTATTAAAGTCTGCATTGTAGGCACTTCTGCCTTACCGTAAGAACTGCCTTCCATTGTCGTTTCTTAACTAATATTTAACTAAACACCTCCCACAGACATCTATTCGCGATGTACACAAGTTCATAACCGCGCAACAAACAAGGACATCAGAGGTAATCAAACCATTAGGATCATGGAGGATGCTCCTAATGCCTAAGACTCGCAGACCTACTCTTTGTCTCTGTTTATTGTACTGCCAAAATCTGATTATTCAATTCTTCCATTACTATTATTCCCATAGAGTCTTGTTTTTTCTCTCTAAGCTACTGGAAGTAATAAAAGTACTAATTTTTAAAATATTAATATGCTTCAAATGGAAGATCTCTACTCAAGTAAAAATTTTAATAAGTTTCAATAATTTAATTGTGATGGAGCAATGCCCCAATTGTAGTTTTCCTACTCCCCTTCCACCACATTTCATGATTTTCAGTGTTAAGATATTTCACTATTTGAGGTAAACTGTTCAGAACTTCCCTAAGTACCGGTAACTTATTCCAGCCACTGACCCCCTGCACTAGAAAATAAATATTCACTTTGAATTACGCCTGAAATCAAGTATAATTGTCTGGTCATGGTCATCTCTTAACTTCCATGCAGTATTTCTGCTTCTGCTAACAATTTATATCCATAAAAATGAACAAAGTTTTTCTCGTTGTATATTTGCGAATGTTTCTGGGGAAAGCAACAGAGTAAGAATATTATTTAAGCATAATATTTCGGTAACATAAATCTCATCTTCAGATGTAGTAAGGCCTGAACGTTGCCTGGAGTGCGTTGTTGAAAAACTTGCATTGCAACGGCAGTCTTGTTCCGTTGCCTAGCAGCTTTTCAGATTTCATTAGCCGCCCATGAGGCAGAAAACACAGAGCGTTGCTGACGAACAGCATCAACGGTATCCACGCATTACTTAGTTGGAAACCACAATCCTAATTGGCCTAAATGTGCCAACACCTTGATGATTCGAAGTCAAATCGATGTCCTTGTTCCAAACTACGTTCCGCCACAGCGGATTTGTCCTTTTGTGCCAGGCGAACATTCCGGGCATGTTCCAAACAACGTTGTTTAATACACCGAATCATCTGGTCGATGCAATTTTTTCCGCGTTCACACGGAATGCTATAAACGTCCGGTGCACGAAGGGCTAGGCCTTCCTCTGAAGAATACTTTTTTATTTTTCGCGGCCTTAAGGACCATGGATGTGTATCCCGCTGCCTTGGCAGCTTTACCACTAAGTGTCAGGATTATTGGTTTTGGGCTCTCTTTATTTACATTTTTGGGGGGAAAATGACTGTGAACGCCTGAGACACCCTTATATTAAAAACCCCCTTCCGGTGTCCTGTGTTCCATTGGGGAGCATCGTCGCGATCAACTGCGTGAGCAGCTAAACGATTCTCCCCAACTGGTTTTCGCGTCTGTTCACGTTGTCGAAACAGTGGTGTTGAGCTTGTTCCGCTGCGCCAGTTGTCGTGTATAATCTTCGGCCGTTTGGTATGTTGGTATGTTGACTGTCTATGTTGTTCCTGGATATGGTGGCTAGTTCGGTTTATTGACGGTTTCGCTGGTCCATTGGGTCCTTTAGATGGTATAGTGTAGGTGGGGTGAGATTTATTTATCTCGGTGTCTGCTTGGAGCTTCCTTCTTATGGGGTACCACCCCCCCCCTCCCCATAGGACGCCGCGTGGTTGTTGCCGCAGTTGGCGCATGTCGGCATCACTTCGCGCGGTCGAGTGCAGATTAGGACGCTATGTTTGTCCCCGCAGCGCTCTCACCGCACCGGGTTGCGGCTGTCCTTTGCCCAGTGCCGAAACCCATGACATCGAAATAATTGGTTTATGGTGGCCACTGATCCTTTTTTCCGGTGCTTGGCTATGGTGCTCCGGTGTAATTGGCTTCCTACTTTGGTGGTGACAGCGGCCGGAGGTTCGGTCGACTCTTGTGTTTCGTGGTTGAGGAAGTGCCTTTCTGTCGGACTGTTCCTTCCCTCCGGCTAGGCGCGTCCTCCAGTGGTGATGGTTCTGCTCTGTTGTCCTCTGTGGGGTGCCTTGTTGCACCAGGCTGATCTGGATGTTACAGTTTCCTAGAAGGTTCTTGACCGCTTCGAGGTGGGCGTGGCTCAGACAGTTGACGAGCAGTTGAAACGGCGTTGGCTTCTTCTTGGTGCTGGTTTACTGGTGTGTCCGCGTCTTGGTTTTGTGCTCCCGACGCGACCATGGCACCATGCACAGGTTGGGATGTCTGCAGTTCCGTTTGGTTGTGGCGATTGGTCAGGTCATCACTGGTAGGCTGTTGTTCGGTGTTCCCATGGTCGGCAGCGGATATCGAGGACTCCTCTTGATTTGTCACTGATACTTGTGGGTGGCAATAGAGAATGTGGTGAAGCTCCTCGAAGTACTCATCCTCACTGAAACTCTTGGAGAGGAAAGTTGGCAGCCGGACATGGCGAGACCAATCCTTCCCTTTTTCTACGACCGGTGTGGCGAGGTGGGCTTAAGCTGGGTCGCTGAGTGTCTGCCTGAAGTGGCCGCTGGATATCTTCCATGCATATACTCTCTTCCCGGACTTGACCCGGAGCTGTATGTCGCATGATTCTTCAAGGCAGTCTACGTATTTCTTCCACCATCTTGGTTACATTGCTCGCCGCGTGTAAGGAATATTTCCTCCAGTCCGCTGCCGTTGGCGACGCGGAGATATATCAGCGTCTCCGCGTTCTCGAAGTCACTGTCTGGTTCGTCGTCGAAACGGACTTCGGCGACTCCCATGAGGTGCGTGGATCCGGTAGAGCGCTCTGGTAGCGCCCTTCCGGCAACCGCGCAGGCTGGGTGAGGCCCTTTCTATTTGGCGGGCCGCTCGAGCCGGTCCACTCACCGCCGCTGTACGACGGCGTCTGAACTACGGAGCATCGTTCTTCCGGGAGAAATAGCTGCTCCGGCAGATCACCTTCGTGGCGTCCAGAGGAGGTGATAGGCGACAGGCTCCAGCAGCCTCCACTCGGTGGGCTGCCCGAGTCCAATTGCTCGACGCCGCTGTGTGGCGGCGACTGATCGGTTCTGTGCCTTGTCTGGAGCACTGTTTGCTCCGACAGTACAGCCTGGTGGCGTGCAGCGACACCAGAAGTCGGCTGAGTAGAAGAATTCCTGAAAGGTAGAAAGCAAAAAGTTAGGGTAGGAAATGCAGTATCCAAAGAAGTACAGGGCGTTTCATTTATGACACGTCCGCGAGCGCAGCAAAAATCGCCCGGGCCAGCGCCCACTCGCTCGCCAGTAAGTCACACGGCGCGTCGCCCGTGCTCAAGAACGTCTCATGCTTGCGCTGATTTCTTACCTTATTGCAAGTGCTGGAAATGTTGGCCATCGGCTACAATACACGCTTGACATCTTCTAAGGATGTTTTGGCTAACTCTCTTCAGTGTCTGTGAAGAAATATTATTAATTTTAGCCCTTATCGAACAACTGCTGTGCATGAATTAAAACAAGCAGATTACACTGCACGAATGAGGTTTGCAAACTGGTTTATGCAAAGTGTGCAAGATAGCGAGCTGGATCCGCAACTGACATTTTTCGCCAATGAGGCGTATTTTTATTTAAGTGGACGCGTAAATACTCAAAACAGTCGGTACTGGAGTATAGAATATCCACATCTTATCCACGAACAGCCGCGACACGATGTGAAACTTGGAATTTGGTGTGCAATTAGTGCGAGGCGAATTACTGGACCAGTGTTTTTTACTGAAACAATTACATCTACTCGCTATGTGGACAATATTTTAAATAACTTTTTTGAACAGCTGACAGAAGATGAAAGAAATTACTGTCATTTTCAACAATAGCAGGCAACTCCTAATACAGCCGAAAATTCTATGCGTGCTTTAAGGCGTGTTTACAATGAGAATCAAATTATCAGTCGTGGATTGTAACCTCCGCGTTCTCCAGGCATAATACCTTGTGATTTCTTTTTGTGGCGATACCTAAAAGAGCGTGTTTATGATTCAAATCCCAGTACGGAAGAGGAACTTAGGTAAAACATAAGAACTAAAATTAATAATATTTCTTCACAAACACTGCAGAGAGTTAGCCAAAACATCCTTACAAGATGTCAAGCGTGTATTGTAGCTGATGGCCAACATTTCCAGCAAGTGCTATAAAGTAAGAAATCAGCGCAAGCATGAGGCGCTCTAGAGCACGGGCGATGCGCTGTGTGACTTACCGGCGAGCGAGGGGGGCGCTGACCCGGGCGATTTTTGCCGTGTGCGCGGACGCGTCATAAATGAAACGCCCTGTAGAAGTGAACATGGGAGTCCCACAGGTAGTGTATTTGGACCATTGTTATTCTTAATTCTAATGAATTATTGTGTTAATGGTTTACTGTCAGAAGTTAAATTGTTTGCAGTTGACATAATGTTATATAAAGGGATTAAACAATAGAAGACTGTAAACAGCTGCAGGGTGATCTAGATAGGTGAGTAAATATGGGATGAAGATAAACACAAAGAAGAGCCAGCTTAATAGGTACACATATAAAAAGCTAAAGGTTGATTATGATTATATTTAATTTAATTGCAATGAAGCACAAGCTCCGGTGGCAATTTCCGTACACACCCATCTTCCCCCTATCCTGCACCCACCTACATTTGCCCTCTACAAATTTTATCTTTAAATTCTTTCAAAATTTCGGTAAATTATTCATCATTTCTCTTGGTAACTCATTCCAATCCCTGACACCCTTACCTAAAAAAGAGAATCTTCCCACACCCTTGTGCCTGAAATCGAGTGCCAGCTTGTGGTCATGGTCATCTTTTCCCTTCCATGCACTACTTATCATACCTATTGCAATATCTTTCCATGCCTCATCGCCAGTATATGCCCTGTACACTCCCATGACCATCCTCATCCTCCTCCTGTCTTGCAATGAATCCCATTCCAGCTCCTTTATCATATCCGTCACTGATTGCATTCTACGATAATTTCCAGAAACAAATCTAGCAGCCCTTTTTTGCACCCTCTCCAACTCCTGTATTTGTTATGTAAAATGAGGGTCCCACACTACACTACCATATTCGAGCAATGGTCTGACCAAAGTTTCGTAACCCAATTCCTTGACTTCTCTCGTACATCCCCTCATCACTCTCTCCAACAAGTGCAGAACTTTGAAACCTTTTCCTACCACCTGTCCTATGTGTCCTGCCCAGTTAAGCTTGTTATCAAAAGTAATGCCAAGATATTTACATTTCAATTCTTCAGCAAGCAATTCTTTGCCCACCTTATATTCATAATTAACCTTTTGTTTTTTATTTCTGTATCTAATAAGCTGACTCTTCTTTGCATTTATCTTCATTCCATGTTTACCAACCCAACTATCCTGTCCAGATCACCCTGCAACTGTTTACAATCCTCTATCGTTTTGATTCTTTTATACAGCATTATGTCATCTGCAAAAAATCTAATTTCAGATATTAAACAATCAACACAATTATTCATTAGAATAATGAATAGCAATGGTCCCAATACGCTACCCTGTGGCACACCCATTTTTACTTCCACTTCTTTTGATACTACATTTCCTACCCTAACTTTCTGTTTTCTACCTTTTAAAAATTCTTCTACCCAGCAAATCACTTTCTCATCCACTCCAATGGTTTTTACCTTATTTACTACCATTTTATGGCTTACTCTGTCAAACGCCTTAGACAGATCTAGTGCTACACTATCAATTTGGCCTCTCTTGTCCATTTCATCTGAAATATCTAGCATATATCCCACCAACTGAGATTCGCATAAATATCCTTGCCTGGACCCACGTTGCCTGCTTGAAAACCACTTACGTTCCTCACATATATATCTGATGTGGTTGCATATCAATCTTTCCATTAATTTATCTACCACTGATGTCAAACTGATTGGCCTGTAATTCTCAACTCTATTTCTCACCCCTCCTTTATGTACCAGTACTACTATTGCACTTTTCCAGTCCTGTGGTAAGCAGCAAGTATCCACACTCAATTTAAATAATATTTCAAGATAAGGTACATCCTGCTATCTTTAATATATCTGTAGTAATATTATCTACACCAGCCCCTTTATGTTTTATCTGCTTTCGTATTTCCTTCATGATTTCCTCAGGATAAATTTCAAATTTTTTAGTATCTTCATTTCTAATTGTATTGTTAAGCTCGTTCACCGAATTAGACCCTCCCGTTTTTTGATTCATTGTCCCTAATGCTTTCACTAAACCAGTTATTTAAAATCTCTTCCTTTTTCAAATCGTCAGTAACTTCTTCTCCATCCTTATCTATAAGCATCTCTACTCCCTCCCTTCCCCTCAGTTTCCTGATATAGCTATAGAAATTTCTAGATGCATCAGTCAATGGTTGTAAGGAACAAAACTGGATACCCGGGGGTGGATATCAGCTGTACGTTCCTCAACTATAGTTCACTTACTTATCACTGGAAAATACTTGAAGTTCTTAAAATAGTTTGTTGACCGTATATTGCCTATGGAAAATGCTAACTGGTATTAAAGATGGTCACCACCTGTTCGTTATCCCCCAAACAGGAAGGGAGTACTATGAAATGAAAGTCAGGTTTGAAAGTTTCACAATTCACATATATTCTAAAATGTCACTGTATTACAACTGTTCAGTTAGCAAGGCATCGGAATATCATCACACTAAAAATTGCAAGTTGAGAAGCATAACCAGAACCGATAATTCCCCCGATAAAATTAAAGTTCAAATTCCAAACACTTTACTATGTAACTGGAAAATTCTAAGATGGCGTCTATTGGGCATGGTGACAACCCGGTTGTAGACTCGGTCCAAGCCTAAGCCACCCGAGGCTCGCTCGCCTCAATGTAGCCAGCACACATCTTCCTCCTCCAACGCTTCAGGACAGACTGGGGCGTCATGGCGGCGCAACTTCCTATATCAAATCAGGACTAATGTGGTAAAAATAAACATAGAAATTTTTGATTTATCTCCCGATGTTCACCAGAAATTCATGGTGTGTAGATCACGCAAAAATACGTGTTTAGTGTCTCTTTGAAATAATGTTTTAAGTGCTTCAGAACGGAGTTATAGATTTATTTAGTCGGGGGAGTGTTGCTACATTGGATTATGCGGTTCTTTCAAATTTTGGTAGCAAAAAAACGTATTGTCAAAAATTTTAGAGTTCAAGCTTCAAACTATTTTAGAAATGCTCTCCCGTCTGTGCTGATTATGCTGGTGTATAAATTATCCAAATCTGTTCTGTAGTTTAAACGATATGGACTTCCTTAGAATCGGTAATTTTCTACCTTTAATCATACAATTTGACTTTTTATTTATAGCTTTTCAGGCCGAGGTATTACTTTTACAACGTTCCTTTATTAATTTTAAGTACTTTCCAAAAGTTTTTATTTATTGAAATATATTATTTTAGCTGAAATCCATGTCTGTCTTAGTGGCTAACTGCGTAGTAGCATTCAAATTTTAGGTTTGCTATTATCTCCTGTTAAATGTTTATGACCTTGTTTAGAACTTATTTAATATTGGAGAAACTATTACGGGACGTGTTTAAATGTACTTTTAAGGTCCTGAGATTATCCCAATGAACTACAATTTACTCTTGAAAAGTCGCAACTTGGGAATGTTAACCAAATCTTATTATCCCTTTGATATTTATTATCAAAACGTTCTAGAACCATTAGAAATGTACAAAGTATGATTATAAACGGTTTGTTTCATTGTTTTAGAATCGGTATCGGCATGGTAAACTGAGCTTCCCTTTCCATAACCTCTTCGGTAGTAAGGTGCTTACATGGTCCTCCTGCACTGACAATAATCTTCATAAACCAATCTTTAGCCACTTTCTTTGCTGTTATTAAGTCCTTGTTTAGTTGTTTTAAATATTCCCTACTACCCTGCTGTCTCTTAACTCTGATACGTTCTCTTCTTACCAACCACTTTAACCTCATCACTTCCCTATTATAGTACATAGGTTCTCTACTTCTTTTTATTTTCTGCCTTTGAATAAATTTTTCTTCCCCCTTTGTTATTATCTCCTTGAACTTTTCCCACCTTGACTCTACTGTACTTGTGCCTGCCTTCCACTTGCTGAATTGTTCACTGAAATATCTTTTCAAATTTGAAACCTGCGCCTTTTTATAATTATACCTATTTCCCCCTTCAATTTTGGCTGCTGCTTTACTGAATCCTATAATATCCATCAGAACTGCGTCATGATCACTTATTCCTTCAGTTACTTGGCACCCCACAAGGAAGGTTTTTATGGGTTTCTTACACCAGGATTTCCCAATGATTAATGTATTTCTTATACAGAATTAACAGCAATTTCTTCTAGTCACCGTTTTTGCTTTCCTTGCCATCTCAAATGCTTTTCTACTATTCCCCAAATGGGAAATGAGATTACCCCTTGTTATCTGATTATCTGCGGTCATGTGGTACAGTAGGTTATAACAGCCCTCAGACCCATTCTATTTAGAAAATTTTATCTTAGGAATTAGCAATATGGGGGTTGATTAATTGTGGATTTGTATATTTTTCTTGTGATTAGTTATGAATCTATATATATCTATAAATGAGAAAACGAGAAAGTTCGGATGTGTGTTTGGATGTACGTCTGCAGTCAATCACGCCTTAATAACTCAACATATTTAAATGAAATTTGGCATGAAGTCAGTTAATTGCGTGCGAAGTGTTATAGGATAGATTTTATCCCGCAAAAACGCATAGTTCTTTTAAAAATTGCCATTAATATCAACTCGGAAGCAACAAAGAGTTTCCTACTTCGTAGACAGCCGTGCAACGTTTACTCTTTGCTTTTTACATAAATCGCAAACACTGCTTTTCAGAAATAAAAATGGAAACCTTCTTACATATGCAAGTTTGTGTTTAGTTTAAAAGCCATAAAACTGATGCACTTGAGAAACAATAGTTTGAAAGCAGAAATTATAAATATGTACTTAACCTTAAATTAAAAAAGGTAGTTACTGTTGTTAAGTTCGTAAAGAGATTTTTTCATTTGCGTTAATATCATCTCTCAAATATTGCACCATAATTTCGATCGTAATATACTAAATGTGAAAAATCAGAGCTTGGAAAAAAACAACGTAAAATGCTATGATTATACCAGCACGAAAGTCGATTTACTAAAAGTGTAAAATGGCGGTGCTCGAAATGTCGTATTTATAAAAATGTTACGGATTCCATTCTATCTCGGTTTAATTTATTTCCTGTGTGTCTTCTTTTTTTCCACTATACATTCTCTGTAATATTACAAATTATTAACAAACCCTTTTTTGTTCAAAATTTTTGTATAAATCAGTACAAATAGTAGACTATGATTTAGGAAACAGTGCTTTTTACTTACTGTTCAATTTCTACAAATATCTAATAACTCCTGTTCAAGTTTACGTCGCGATACACGACGATGCTAACTTAGGATAAAATAATTGTTTCAATGCGCGTGTGGTTGAGGTTTTGAATTTGTAGCGCCAATAATATTGTGGTTACATTGATATTCAGCCTGGACCATAATGAAAACTGAATGTTTTTGTCACAGCAAATGGCATGAGAAATTTAGTTATCAGTTATTTAAGCAAATATCATAAGCACTATGTCACGTTGTGACGTTATGTATCGCCACGTAAACTACTCCAGTAAATCCTTCACTTAAAACGAATGTATTCAATGGCCTAACGTAGAGACTTAATGTTTCATGAAGCAATATTGCAAGTCGTTTACAACGCGATACACCTCATTACACGGAGCTTATGAAAGCTGCTTATTTATTACTAATAATAACTAAATGACTTCTGCCTTATACTGTAACAAAAACATTCTGGTCCAGGAAGCATTTCAACCTAACCACTATCTCTGCTAATATTGCCGCTACAAAATCAAACGTTATGAACACACCTCAACACATTAAATGCATTGGAAATGTATTTCGAATAGTAACAGATTTTTCTATATCAAGATTCCTAATTAGTGTAGCATAAATTACTATCACAATTAATTTCATTATACGCCTTACTAAATCACGAGCAGTAACAGTCACCTTATCGCGATGTAAGCTTGACCAGTAATATTAACAAAAATTGTCTTAGAGTTGTAGAGAATTATGAACTTTCCGTTGTACACTGTAATTTACAAGCATTTTAGTATAAATTTTTTAATTATGTAACTGCAATAATGAATGAAGTTTCATATGTATTCAGTATTTATTTTCCTGCGATCTGAAATAATAATTCACGTTTCTAATGTATTAATGCGCGAGTGATAGAAGCTTTGATTATTAGCGGAGTTTTTCACTTTGTTGAAATGCACCCTGGACCAAAATGAGAACTGAAACATTATTAATAGTTTAAGCTTCTTTCACGAGCACCATTTTAGTGACGTCATGTATCGCTTTATAATGATATTGTATCAAAAGATATATAATAAGCTTGGATGATTTAGCAGAACACACGGCATTGCTCGAAGTAAATTTTTGAAATTTATAAATGTTTTATTCAGATAGTGGAGAGTCAGAAAAGCAGAGTGGTGATTTGCCGGTAGACATTCAATTCTGTTTGCAGATTCAGAAACCTATTGTGAATAAAGAATCTATTACTACTTTAACATTGTAATTTATATTTCAGAGAAGAATTAATGGATCGAAACGAACAAACTATAGTATACTGATCTACATGCAGTCAACTGTTTTCACAGATAGAGAAACGAACATTAACACTGAACATTATGAATAAAAGAATCAATTATTACTATAATACCTAAATTTCTGATTTAAAACAGAATTAATTGATGGAACCCACATATCTTCAAAACAAAATTAATATTCGGAGAGCAAATTAAGTTCACTTTAAAAAAAATATATATATACAATTTTAGTTTCGCAATTTTTTAACGAGATCAACGTCCTTGGGCCACTTAGGTATTTATTTGCTCTTTGAATGTTAGTAAATTTTTTGGATGTTTAGTCGCTTCCATCATATTTTGAGGTTTTGAGTTTCCATTAATTAAAACTATATTAATTTTTATTTGCAAGTCTTGAAATTAGTAATTTTAAGAGATGCCGGGTAAAGGAAATTCAAATCTCTCAATGAAATGTAAGAAAACTACGGCTGTGAAAAAAGCCAAAACCCAGGAACAAATCCTCTAGCAGAGTTGCACAGGGTTGAGCACTTAGCACGTATTGCGGCTTCTGGAGATGCTGAATTGCCGGAGCAGTCACAAGTTGGGCGACAACACCAAAATGAACGCTTGGTGTCTGGAAGATCACACCGGGAAAATCGCGAGCTCGGTGCTTGCTAAGAGCAAGCGGATTGGCAATCGATCTCAAAAGCTTCTGAAACACCGAAGCAAACAAAAAGACGGCAATAACAATATGCCACATATTTGGCATTGCAACGAGTTGCTGAAACACCTGAACAAACGTGAGCTCATTTCTAATGTTTTCCCGAGCATTCAACTAAATATTATCAATGACGAAAACTGGTTATGTGAGAAGACAATACTTGCCCCGAAAAATGATTCTGGAGCAAAAAAAAAACAAAAAAAAACATATATATATATTAGAGGAAATAGTCGGGGAAGTGACAACACACTCTTCCATCAATACAGTAAGGTTAACTGACGAAGCTGCTACCTACCCCGTCGAGTTTTCAAATTCCTTCGAGTTATCTGGGCTATCGTCCCATAAATTCGAGCTTAAGGTTGGCACTCGAGGTCTCCTGATGCGTAATCTCGAACCCCCCCCCCCTCCCCTCAAGGTATTGTAATGGCACCAGATTACACATCACAGAACTAGGAAGAAACATTGTGAAGGCGACAATTCTTACCGGTGCATCTAAAGGGGAAGCCGTTATAATTCCGCGTATCCCAATTATTCCCAGTAATATTCCCTTTGAATTTAAAACATTACAGTTCCCATTAAAAATTTCATTTTCAATGACAATTAATAAATCGCAAGGTCAAACGTTGAAATTGGTGGAAATACACTTGGATACTCACTGCTTTTCCTTTGGTCAACTATATGTTGCCTGCTCGCGGGTGCAAAAAATTTACATGTTTTTTCAGAGAATAACAAATCCTACAATGTTATATATACCGATGTATTAAACTGAAAATACTACTAACATACAGAATATTTTTATTGTTTTAAAAGTTCGATGAAGTTGTTTGGAACAAATACATTTTTGTTATTTTATTGCAGTACTACTACCATCACCAATAAAAATAGCTCTAAAATTAATTGTATGGTCATATTGACCTGGTGGCAAGGCTTCATTACGTCTACGCAATCAGCCCCTTTCGTAGCCACTTAACCTAACGCAGTAATCCTACTGGGCATAGAGGATCTAAGTTCAACGAGGAATCAGAACCACGTGAGCATTCTGGCACACTTCACATCACACAACAACCTGTGCCAGAGGTGAAGGTCGAGCTAAGGACCTATGAAAACCCTCTGCGAGACTGGGATTCAAACTGAGGACTTTTCCATGTCCAGTTGGACGCCCTAACCACTGAGCGACCAGACCTCTCAACAAAATCTTATATTACAACACTCTTCCACGCGGACGAAGTCGCGGGTAACTGCTAGTTTGTATATATGTGTCATACAAATGAACCATGTTTTATGGACAAAAACTGTGTAAATGAGATGTAATACGATTAAGGATAGTATTATGTACGAAATATTAATTATAATTTTGTAATATCAAGTATTGATTTGAGCTACGACGTTTGTAAGACAATTTGCAACGCTTTGGACTGTGTCGTATATTTATGTTGTCTTAGCTCGTATTTTCTACTTATTTATTTCGTAGTCGTAGTAAAAATATCTGTTTCATTATTTAATGTAATTTTTTCTGAAGTTTTCAAGCTTCGCCAATAACCAATGAACTTATATGATTTGATTCCTTTTTATTTATAATGTCATAACATCTTTAATCATCCGAAGTTATACAGGTTCTTTTCCGCAAGCAACTTTAAACTCAAAACGAACACGACAAGGCCTCACCAAGTTCGACGGTCCTGAGCTATCTTTCATCTGTTTATCTAAACCATTGGTCGTCAAACTGCGGCCCGCGGGCCGCATGCGGCCCGAATGAAGTTTTCGTGCGGCCCGCGGTCCTCCTCGGCTTCGCCCGGGCAGCATTAGGCTGTGGTTACACTGCAAGCGA
The DNA here is from genome assembly GCA_031002005.1 of Vandiemenella viatica. NCBI lineage: Eukaryota > Metazoa > Arthropoda > Insecta > Orthoptera > Morabidae > Vandiemenella > Vandiemenella viatica. The sequence continues at coordinate 201,827,887 of CM061920.1, forward strand.
ATTCGCGCGAACAATCCTTCGCGCGAAATCGCGCTATTTCGCGCGAAATCGCTATTATAAACAAACACATACAAACAAAGGCAGGTGGTTACAGTAAAAGCGAATTGGTCGAGCGAATCGCTTGTTGTCGCTGGAAGTTCAAACGGGTTTGTTTTTTTCGCGCGAATGGAGCGATTCCATTGTAGGCTGAGGCAAGTGCTGTAGACTCCGTATAGTTGGAAAAGGTTTTATTTCGCGTGAATCCATCCTTTGGTTATTTCAGTTGTTTTACGTATTATTATGGATTGTGACAGTGGCGGATCCAGGATTTTGGTTGGGTGGGGGGGGGGGGGGGGCTTGGCTTGAGTGAATTTTGATTTAGAGGGCTTGCCTTGGATTTTGGTTTTGGGGGGGCTTGAGTTGGCCATGGGGTAGTCTTTATAGCCTCCTCGGGCCTCGAATCCGTAGAGCTAAAAAAAATTTAAAAAAGTCTTAAAATTACAATGTCGTGGGTGGACCCAGATACTTTTGGGGGGGGGGCTGATCCCCTAGCCCCCCTGGATGCACCCCTGGATTGTGAAAAAATGATATGTTTGGTGTTTGAAAGAAGAATATCGTGGGGTCAGGATCATAAAGGATATCATAACTAGGGTTGCCACCTTTTTTTACTGAAAATAAAGTACAGTGGTTATTAAAGGTAAGGAAAGAAAAGTACACAGTGGCAAAATAAAGTACAATTTATTTTGTTTATTATTATGTTTAAAAATATAGTTTTATTTCTTTTCGCAAGTTTTATCAAATTAATATCACTGCTAAACAATTGCACAGCATCTTAACAGTCTATATTTAAGTTAAAGTAAATAAGCAATTCGTTTTTTATCAGATTCGGAGACGCTGTGTTTCTTTAGTCTCACCATTTGCAATTCATTACAGAAAACTCTCTGTGAATGGCGGGAATAGACAGTAAAAATGAAATTGCTTTATACAAGTTTGCAAAATTACCATAGTCTTATTAAATACTTGCTGATATTTTTGTGCGGTAGATAATTCCTGAAAACCTTTAGAACTATATACCTGATCATAAAGTTTGTTTAATAAAGCTATTTCTCCATAAAGATAATCCATATCTATATTAAGTTTTTGCAGTTTTAAATTTTCTATTATATTAACAATATCAAATTCAGCATTGCTCTTTAAGTTTATATTGCCAAGTATAAATAAGCAGTTTGTGTCATTAAAATCGAACCATTCATTTAGGTACTCTAAGGCTTTGCAAATTCATAATAATAAAAAAATTCAGCGTAATATATTCATTATCTACTTCATCCGTTCACTGTCAAAATTACGTTTTGTAGGTGTACATGGAGTACTTTGTTTACTGATGTTGTCCTTGTCCATGATTTACTATAATATAAATCTATAAAACCGATAAATCGTATTCTTATTGCTCTCAAACAGCTTTACACAAAACAAAACAAAGTTTTGACACGACAATGACATTGATAATGTTGACATTTGAGGTTCGGTTGCGTTCAAAAATTGTTAAAAATGAGCATTCTAGTGTCGCTGGGGACTTATCGATTCGGCACCAATAGATAACGAACTATTTTACGCAAAACTCTTACGACCAAATTTTTTTAAATCCCAGAGAAATCAAGTCATGCGAAATAAACTATTTTCGCGTACTTTATTGCTATCACAAAGTATAGAGTACAGTTACCAGAAATAACGTACAATACTATATTATTAAGTACGGGTGGCAACCCTAATCATAACCGTGATAAATCAAGGAAGTTATGGGAAGAAAGCAGCTAATTTAAATGTTGGCAGTAAGTTAGCGATTTTTATGTAAACTTCTTTTATTGTTACATGCAGTACCTTGTCTAAATGCATAGTAAAGTAATAATACAACTCACAATAAATATTATATTGTTGTGGTATGGCACCAACATCACTATTAAAATACACTTTAAGAGTTTCTCGTACATCATATGCCATATTGGTAGACCTATTAGTCACCCGCGTTTTGGAATTACTTTTCCTCTGAAAATTTGACAGTTTTTCAGATGGTGAAATACATTGTCTGAAGTAACACTGCCTTGTTATTTCTTCCTCTATTGCATTCAATATATATGAGTATGTGTCATAAGATAATATTCATAAAACTTTATTGGCTGGTTATTTAATTCATCGAAAAGTTTAAAATATTCACTCAAATGGTGATTCAAGAATATTTAATTAATCCAGAATTGCCTCTTCCTCTTTTCAGATGCAAAGAGTTTCAAAAATGAGTTTTCAGAAAAATAAAATTCTTCTTGAATACCCATATTCTTGAATTTTCGCCAGTCGAGTATGATATGATAAATTATACTTAGCTTCCAAAAACAGTTTTGAATCGCGTGACCACTTCTTCCGGCGACTACGTTCGCGCGAATGCGCTTGCACTGTAACCACTTCTCCTTCGCGCGAATTCGCTTGCAGTGTAACCACAGCCTTAGTTATCTACTTTTCTGGCGTAGCCGTGTTTTGTTTTCGGAAACTGCGTAGAATTGTGATTAAAGTCGGGGCCACTTGCGGCGTTCCGCAGCGCTGAGGCGTGAGCGCACTGCTAGCCAACAATGTAATCCGTGCATCAAACGCGCCGCGCCCCTATGGCCGCTCGTTTGTCGGCGGGTTTGTCCCGCAGCCGCCTCAGTGTTAGCTTTGGGTGTCAATCGTGCAGTAAGTTTCGGTGCTCCTGAGCGTTCGTCGCGTCTTGAGTGTATTTGTGCTCATATTTTGTGCTATCATTAGTAGTGGAATAAATAATGTCTGGTGTACCCTCAAAAACAGTGACTAAGAGGAAAATAAGTGAAGATAAAAGAAGTTTCCAAGAAATATGGGAAGAAGAGTTTTGTTTTATAAGTGGGCACAACGAAGGTACTGCTACTTGCTTAATATGCCGGGATACCATCGTCGGACTGAAGAGATACAATTTATTTCGCCACTACACAAGTAAGCACAGTTCATTTACAGTAGCTTTTCTTTTGAATTCAAATGAAAGAAAGGAAAAAATTGCTCATCTAAAATCTACCATTCGTCGTCAACAAAACGTTATGTTAGCAGCAGTTGGGCAAAGTAAGGCTGTCACAAAAGCATCATACCAAGTATGTAATATTCTAGCAAAAAATATGAAACCTTTCACTGATGCTGAATTAGTGAAGAAATGTATGATGACTGTTTCTGACACTTTGTTTCAAAATTTCTCTAACAGTAAGCAAATATTAGCTGAAATAAATAAGCTCACACTTTCAGAATCTACCTGTCGACGCCGTATAGAAGATATTTCAAAATATATGTTTGAGGAAGTAATTAATAAAGTAAAACTATGCAAATACTTCAGTCTTGCATGTGATTCCAGTACAGATTTAGCTTCAATGGCTCAGTTTTCATTATTTGTGCGTTACTGCACATATGATGGGGTAATAGAGGAAGATTTTTTAGCAATTATAACCATGAAAGGTCACACAAAAGTCTCTGATTTTATGGATGCAATTAAATAGTTTGTAGAAAAAAAATGACTTACCTATGAGCAAATTAATATCAGTATGTACAGATGGTTGTCCATCAATAATGGGCGTCAACAATGGTTTGGTAGCACTGATTAAGAAGGAATGGAATTTGCCACATTTACTCTCCATTCACTGCTTACTGCATCAAGAAAAGTCTGGCATGTCAAATTTCAAATACCAAATTGAAGAATGTTATGAAAACGGTTATAAGCGTTATAAATTTCATTCGTGCCCGTGAACTTAATCACCGGAAATTTAAAGAACTACTGGAGGAATTGCAGGCTTGTTACAGTGATGTTATCCTATATACTGCTGTCAGATGGTTAAGCAAAGGAAAAGTGCTGGAACGATTTGTCAATTTGAAATCAGAAATTATTTTATTCTTACAGCAAAGTGGCAAAAATTATCCTGAACTTGATGATGATGAATGGTGGATACTTACAGCTTTCTTGACCGATATTACACAAAAATTCAACACACTTAACTTGGAATTACAAGGACCAAACAAGATAATTGGGCAAATGACTAACAAAATATTAGCATTTGAAGCCAAACTGCAATTATATATAAATGAACTCGGAGAAAAAGATCTGTCTAATATTCCAACTGTTTCTATGCTCAGATCAGACTTAGCTATCGCCGAAACTATTTACCAAGACATGAAAGAACATTTGGAAGCCAATTTGGAAGGTATACAAAACAGATTTGCAGATGTTAGAAATATTCGAAGCTGTTTCATTCTCGTAGAGAACCCTTGGCATGTTGAACCTGATGATCTCAAATTATTCTGCCAATTTGGATTTCCTAAAACTAACTTGCTAAATGAAATAATCGAACTTCAACATGACACACAGCTTAAAGCTCTGTTTATAGAACATCGTGAAACCCAACAGTACACTCAATTTTGGAAATGTGTGCCTAACAATTATAAAAATTTACGAGACTGTGCACAGTTCATTTTAACACTATTTCCTTTAACTTACCTTTGTGAAGCTTCATTTTCAAAAATGAAGTACTTGAAAAATAAATATCGTAATCGGTTGTCCAGTCATTTAGAAGACGCAATGAGGATTGCATGCAGCCCAAACGACGCAGATATAGATGAGATAGCCAAAAACGTTCAACATCACAAATCACATTAATGAAAATTTTTATATTTGTACTTTGTTTTGCAATTTTAATGAATAAAAAACCACATTCAAGAACAGACCTGTAGCTTTCTTATATAGCCCTTTGCATGTGCAGTGTATCTGTCGTTTTCTTATTTTTTAAATTAGTTATTTATTTATATATTCTTTTGAAAGTTTGAGATTAACAAAATTATAATAAAGTTTTTGTGGCCATTTGAATAATGTAATATAATATTTTTAAAATACGTCTAGTTCATCTTGCGTGAAAGTACTTTAAAATCAATTTAAGGAACAAAACACACTGATCCCAGACTTGTTTTTGGTAGTGACAAAATTACTAATGATTCTCTTCCTTGCCTTCACCCTTCTTATGCTCCTGCTTAGCTACATGAATATTGTAACATTACGCATGTCATGTGAATTTTCACAGGGATAATTAGACTGGAATCAATTAGTCAGGTGCACTGTATGCTTTTATTTCAGTTTATTGAAAATTGATCAGCAGCATTTTATGCTATTTTAAACGCTTGTAAAATGGTGACAGCCATTTTGTGAAAATCTGAATGGCGCATGTCATCAATAACTCGTGCTACAATGAATATTCCAGTCGGTCTCAACACTTGACTCTTGTGAAGACTGACTAAAAATATAATTGTTATCAACATGACAACTGTCGCCTCCCACAAATACGTCCCTCAAAATCTAATAGTTGTCAAACTGGCGGATGGGGATTTAAAAATATTATTCCCTGTGTTGCAGGATTTCAGTGTCATAAACATGGCTTATTGTTGTCAGCAACTGCACAGCAGTGTTATTTGGCGAAGGAGTCACATACATCCAACAGTTGCAAATGGTCTGTTTTCGAAAGTACTATTTCATTTTAACAGGTGCTAACGTTCACAGCTTCTGAAGAATGATAAATGATGTATATCCTAATCCGATAAAGAATAAATGTTTTGCAGCTGTCGGCTTTACCAGTCTCCTTCGTCATATGAAAAATATAAAGGAAGAATTATAAGTAGGAGCGCGTAAAGTTGTTCAGTCGCCTTTACAGGTGCCACTCGGTACAGGGGCAGATAGATTTGTCGTTGCTGTGTGAGGGGACGTAATAATGGAAATGTTTTGTTGTTTGTTTCTCAGTGCTGACAACTCATGGGCGTGTGTGCCTCGTACAAATTATCTGCTGTTGTATAAATCTTAAATGAAGGTGCCTTGGATTCATGAATGCGCTTATAGAGGCGGTCAGCTTCATATGTGGTAAATATTTGGAAAAAGGAATCATTAGCTCTTAAAAAATTTGTGTGTGTGTGTGTTTTGGTGTGTGTTTATCCTCCACACCTGTGAAGAAATATTGTGGGGTAAGCAAAGGCAACGTCTTATTGGGATTGGGGGGGAGGGGGTGGTAATGTGGATGGAGAAGGGGAAGGAGGAGATGGACACATGCAGGGGGAAGTGCGAAATGGACATAGAAAGGGATGAAGAGATGGTGAGTGAGGGGAAGGACGACATGGGCGACAGAGAGTGAGGGGAGGAAGAGACAAAATAACATTAGATTGAAATAAATACATATCTAGTCAATGTCAGCTAGTATGAAAGAAATTAAGGCTGTTGTAGTTTAGTCCACTGAGTTGAAGAAATATGCCTTTCAAAACATGTAGAAAACAGTTGTGATTGTGTCTCATGTTACATAATACATTTAAATGTAAGTACAGTTGTCGTTATTAACCATCTGCTAACCAAGACAACGCAGCAATATTTTGTTGGGCAATTACAGTGTTACTATTTAGGGGTCGCTGAGGGTGGCAGCAATCTGAAACAGAACATTCTACACAAAGTGTTCCGAATGGTCTCGACTTTTTAACGATTAGTGCTATAAAGTCAGTGGTAAACCTCTCGCTTCTTTACTATAGCTAGTCTACTGGAGGTTCAAAACACACCATTTACATGCGTTGCCAATTAATAAAGATACATGTAAATCTGTGGCCCGAGGTGCCACATCATACTGTTAGTTTTGGCCCTTGAGCAGAAAAGTTTGACGACCACTGATCTAAACGTTACCCTTAACTACCAATTTTCTCTAAGAGTAATTATTATAGTTATTCATCTCCGATATACCACAACTGGTTTATATTGATAAGCTTGTGTGGAAATGCATGTAAACACTATTAACTTTCATTTCAAGGTGTTTCCTAATCATTGTGAGTGATTTTGTACAATTTTTAATTATTTTTATAAGGATTTAATTGTTAAAGTAATGTTAGAATACGAGAAACGTCGGACGGAACTTTTTAAATTATTCTCATCTAAATAAACGAAAAATAGTTTTAGGAATTGTGTGAGTTTAATCGCTGGAACATGTGTGTTTGTACTTAGTAATTTTGGTCCGATACGATGTCTTCTTGTGTAATGTTGTTATAGAGCGGACAGGAAAATAAACATAAGGGGAAAGTGATTCATTGGAGTCGTTATATCAAGCAACCAAATACGTATCATGGCTTATGCAACAGGACTGCACAGCAAGAAATAGTAATTACGAAATGCTTATCAAGGTTTCTTTAGCGGTATATCATGCTTGTTTCGATATACTTGGATAATCTAGATGATTTTATTATTTTATCGAGGTTTGGCATTGATGATCTGATTAATAATTTCTTTTACTCCTTCATGTAGCCCTTCCTCACACCACACGAATCATACATTTCTCGTTTTCCCTTCATTTTGTATACAACTAAATGACTTAGCTCAACTCCTTAACGGTTTCTCCTCTCCGCCTTGTCTATGCTAATCCTAGATCATACAGGTTCCTTCTGTCCATATGTTCCACAATTTTATTCACTTTTCATATTAACGTCCTGATGTTTCTATGTGTAAACGTTCTCGTCATCCTTTTGTCTTTCCAGCTTGATTATTCTTTAATCCAGTCCCTTTTTTCAGGCTTGTAACCTAATTGAAAGTACTCTTATAAACCCCCACAATTTTTCTGGGTGTATCACAACTCCACTAGAACCATGTCAGCCGTGATTCTTTCCCAGGGTTCTTTTAGATCTTTCACACCATAACGATACCGGAAAGAACAGACAAACACTGTACCTTTAATTTAATTTAAGAGCGATGTGCTCCGGTCACAATTCACCACACGCCCATTATTCTCCTGTCGTGTACCCGCCTATTTTTACCCTCTACGAATTTTAATTTATTTTTGGTATATTATTCATCACTTTCCTTGGTAATTTATTCCAATTCTTGACACCCCTGCCTACAAGAGCAAATTTTTCCACTCACTCAGTGCCATTGTCATCTTGTTATTCCATTAATATCTTCCCAAGTATCATCAGCAATATAGGTCTTGTTCAGCACCAGAACCCTCTTCACTCTCCTTCTGTCTCAATCCACCTCTATCATCTGAGTTACTGAAATCGTTCTCCGGTAATTTTCACAGACAAATCTAGTTGCCATTATTTGCAAGCACTCCAATTCCTGATATCCTTCCATGCACTGCTCTTAATTCTTCCATCAATAGCTTACCATGCAGTATAATCAATATACAATCCCAAAAACGTGGGTCTCACACTACGCTATCATAGTGAAGCAATGGTCTATAAAACATTTCTAATCCGAACACTTCACTTTTATGGTACATTCTGCCTTTAAGTCTACAACAAGCGAGACCTTTTGCATCCTATAATCATAAATTATCTATAGCTTTTTTTTTTTTTTTTAAAAAAAATCTGTGTACCAAATAAGCTGACTATTCTCGGCATTCATTATCATTGTGATAGCGTATCCATTTATATATTTGTTCAGATGCTGTTCGTGGCATTGATAGTATTTTTCCGGTTTGATCCTATTATCTAACATTATGTCATATACAAACAGCCCAACCACTGTATGAAACGTTCGCGGGTGTCCCAGCAGAACAACGCGTCAGTTTGATGCGATGTTTTGAAATCGTTCTATGACTTCTTCTTCTGGTGAAGTGTCTGGCTCTCGGAGAGTCCTTCCTTATGTAGCCTATGTTAAGCAACCGATTGCCGATGACGTCACAGTCACGAGCGCCAAGTGCAGTGGTAGTTGGGTAGGAAACCTGGTGGGGCGAGTTGTACAGTGGGGTGGGAGGCTTAGTGGAGATACGCGCGATGGAAGTGGTAGGCAGGTGGTCACAATGCAATCTGCGAAGATCTTGATGTGTATGCCTTGGTTAAGAATTGGGTTCTATGCCGCGATTACTTGATATTCCATATATCTGTCACAGTGTCTACAAATACTAACTCACGCAAACGGATACTGGGAAAGCGTGATGGAGGCTGTGGAGATTCGTATTGCCGAAGACACTGAAAACAGAGCTTGCCTTTAAATAATAGTATCTACCTCCTCTGAAATTCTGACATCTGGTTTACTGAATCCTATAATACCCAACAAACCTGCTTCATGATCACTTCTTTCTTTAGTTATGTAACATGCCATAAGGTTATAACCGTTAATTAGTAATATTATATCCAACAAGTTTTATCCGCTTGAGTTTTTCTTTTCCACTTTTGTAAAGCACCCTTTCCTTATTGAGGTATTTGTAAATCTCTGTTTCTTTGTGATGTTTATCTTATTTCCTTCCTAAACGACACCTGGTAATTTCAAATACCCACCAATAACGGCCATTCAACTCTTACTTGTGAACTCTGAGTACGAATTTATTTTTTCCCCAAGAGACTCATTTACATCAATCATTCTTCCACTATCTACATCTACATATATACTCTGCAATTCACAAAATTGTGGGTGGCAGAGGGTGCTCAGCACCAAAGCTAATTTCTTTGTTGTGCATTCGAATCCCTAATGGTACGAGGGAAAAAAGAATTCATATAAGAATCATTGCGGCACCTTATTTCTCTAATCTTATCTTTCCTGTCATTCCGGCTCAAATAGGTTGGTGGACGAAGTATTTCACTACACTCGTTAGGGAAAGTGGGAGTACACATGTTTAGCAAAAAGTTTAAACGAAACGTGCGTCGTCTATCTACCAGAGAATCCCAGCCTAGTCTACTACACAGTTCTGTGACCCTTTCATAAGGACTGTAGCAAGCGGTCATGAATCGAGCGGCTCTTCTCTGTACTTTCTCTATACTTTCGATCAACCCCTTACGAAACGGATCCCAAATGGCACAACAATAGTCCAAATGTGGACGCACAAGAGATTTGTACGCTATCTTCTTTGTTTGTTCATTACAATTTTTCAAGATTCGACCTATGAATCGCAGCCTAGAATTAGCTCTACCTACTAACGAATTAATGTGTAAGTCCCATTTCATGTTCCTTTGTACTGTTACTCCCAAATATTTCATAGAATCAACCATATCAATAACTGAATTGTTAAACTCGTATTTCTAAACAATTGGATTCTTTTTGTTAGTTATGCTCATTGTCTTGCACTTTTTACAATTTAGCGTAAGTTGCCACTCAGCGCACCATGCCAAAATAATATCTAGATCACGCTGAATTTCTAAGCAATCGGCCAAATTCCTTACTTCTCTATAAATAACCGCATCATCAGCAAACAATCTAAAAAGGCTTTTCACTTTGTCTCCGAGATCGTTTATAGAAATTAAGAAAAGAAGTGGTCCTATTACACTTCATTGAGGTACCCCCGATGTAACATCTAGATTAGAGGACTTTCTACTTCAACGACGACATACTGCGACCGACCAGTTAGAAAATCCTTGATCCATTCACAATGCTGATCCGTTATACCGTACGCTCAAAGCTTCGCTAAAAGGCGGTTGTGTGGCACAGAGTCAAAGGGTTTCTGAAAATCTAAAAAAAATGCATCTACTTGTGAACCTGCATCAGTCGTGTATAAATAGGGCCAGCTGTGTTTCACATGATCTTTTCTTCCGAAATCCGTGTTGATTTGTTGTAAGCAAATTATTATCGTCTAGAAATTTCATATTGTTCGATCATATAATATGCTCTATAACTCTGCTACAAACAGATGTTATAGATATGGGACGATAGTTTCCAGGATCACTTCAATCATCTTTCTTGAAAATCGGAGTTACTTGCGCGGTTTTCCAGTCTGAAGGTACTTTTCGCTCTTCCAATGATTTACTGAATATATCAGACAGAAATGGCCCGATTTCCGCCGTATACTTTGAAAATACTCTTACTGGAGTTCCATCCGGGCCCGGTGATTTCCCCCACTTCAGGAGCTCTAATTGCTTTATGATACCTGCAGTATCTATTCGTAATGATTCCATCACCAACTCGCCACGGCGTGGGAAAATGGGAATACTATCCTTATTTTCATCAGTAAATGAATTTTTGAATACAGTATTTAGTACGTTAGCTTTATCGCGGCTTTCATTAACCTCGGAACCTTCACGAATTAGTGTTGGAATATTGATATTGGTACAATTGACTTTTCGTACATACAACCAAGACTATAGTGAACAGCACCCTGATTTTTTCTTTTTAATCTACCCACAAGTCTACTTATGGTCATGATCTATGAACATCAGTGTACTATAGTAGTCGTTGCTAACCAGGATATACCATGGAGCAAAGAAAAGAGTGGAGACGACGCAAGGGACATTCACCAAGCAATGAAATGAAGTCGGGTAGAGAGAAGTGGGGAAGAGAGGTCATCACATTGGATTTACCAAGAAATATGGGAAATATGCACACTCACTTCAAGGAGATTCTATGATAACCGTGGCGCCGATATTTGATGAAAGATCATTATGTAACTGGACGAGACAAATCAGAATTGAAGAATAATATTTTTTATTTCCTGGTTAGTTCTTGAGATATGCTGTCTCAAAAGTGAGGTATTTTGGGTTTAATTGCAGAAGGAAAATTTCGCCAAAGTCAAATTTCATGAAGGATTCTTGTGTAACACGACGAGACAAATTGAAAGTAAAAAATATAAATCTTCCATATCTCGCTTAGTTCTCGAGGTATACTGTCTCCAAATTTAGTTAGTTAGGTTAGAATGCGGCCAGGACTAAAAAATAATTTCGCCAAAGCCACATGTGTGGGTGTTTTATATTTTTTACTAGTCAATATCTCGAGAACTAAGGAAGGTATCAAAAATTTTACTCTTGAATTTCTGATTTATCTCGCCGAGTTACATAAGCATCAATCATCAAATTGCACCGCAACAGTTACCATACTGCTAACCACCTCAACATAGTCTAGTGTCAGCTGCCAAAGAGGTAACTTCCTTGTTTAGTGAACGAAGCGAGTCTTCGTCAACTGCGAGATTGTTTACACTGTGTCGGAGTGATTATCGTGAGTAAAGTGAACTAAGTGGAACGTTTGTTCTCCTTTAGTTGGTGCATTGAAAGAAGATGGCATTGGTTACCAGAAAGAACACCCTGAAGTTCGCTTTCGATCGGGCATTCATTAGATCAACAGCATTTGAAATACGTGAATGGCTCTATGATAAAGTGAAAATCAGTGATGAACAGATATTAGGGTAGACTCCTTCCAAAATAGTGTGTTCGTAAAACTGTTAAACGAGAATCGTTGCGAAAAAGTAATTGAGGAAAATGTTGGCAATCTGAAATTCCACCACTCTGAAGGAAATGTTAGTGAAGTTATACTAACAAACGCGGGTATGGGCGCGAAGTAGGTAAGAATATTAAACCTTCCTTTTGAGATATTAACCGAGTCCATACTGTATGCTGTTAAACCATTTGCGACGCTGATAGAGATAACAGATGATAAATCTAACCACGAATATGGATTGTGAGGAATCAGAAAATGGGAAAGGCTAACCGATGTTCACGACGGACATACAGTCTACAGCAGATGAGATGGAGTTGCCGGTATCAGTCAAGATACAAAGGAAACGACAAGGGAGGAATCGACACGAGGCAAATATGAAACAAAGAAGAGACAGTTCAACCGAGACGGAAATATTAGAAAAATTGAGAACTAGGGGCAAGAAATTAAAGAAGCAAGTAAGTAAGAAGGGCCCGGTATCTCCTGCGCTAATATCGATTCCTGATCGATCAACGTAAGCTAACGGATGGAGATACAGAGAAAGAAATTATTAACCTCAAATGGGCAGAAGACAAACCGCAAGAAACCCAGACAGAAGACATGCATATAGAATGAAACAGCAGGTTAATGCTAGATAATTGTGATGTGTAAACAATTTATTTGATAAAACTACCACCAAGGAAACGGGAAGATGTGCGCCGATAGTACGATGCAAACGTATACAGTGGCAACACTAAATATATACTCGATTATCAGCCTTCTTAAAGTGAAAATGCTGCAAGACTTTGTTAGAGCCACAAATCTTGACATTCTACTACTGCAAGAAGTTACAAACGTAAACCTAGACAGTATCTCTGGCTACAATACGTAGGTGGTGATATCAGCCTCGGAATAGCGATCTTAACCAAATTCAGTATTGAATCCTCAGAAGTAACAAGTAACAAGATCCGAAGACGGAAGAACTATATCGTGCACGATAGCCAGTACTAGAAAAATAAACGTATACGCTCCCTCAGGTAGTAATCAATGATCTAAGAGGGCTGAGTATTTCAAAAACAGTCTAACTTTACACATGGGAACGAACACCTGACAAACTATTTTAGGTGGAGATTTCAACTGCATTTTACATCAGAAAGATCAGACGCCCAACTTCAACAAGAGCGTCGAATTGGAATATATCATCAACAATTTCAAATTACTAGATACATGGGAAGTAATAAACGGAGACACTACAGGGTTTACATACACGACTGGGAAATCTGCATCACGATTAGACCATACATACATCAGCCACGAGCTGAAGAGTGAACTACAAACAACAGAACGGTGGCCGGTCGAATTCTCAGACCATGTTGCCTACCAGTCAGCGGCGTAGCTAGGTCAACAAGGGCCCCGGCGCAAAAAAATTATTTTGGGCCCTTAGGCCAGATGGGCGACCTTTTTTGCTTTGTATTGCTGGTAGGGGCCCCCTGAGCTGAGGCTGGGGGCCCCTGACTTGTGCTTGGGGTTCCCTGAGCACTGAGGGCCTCTTAGTAAGGGGGCTCCCTGTGTCTCAGTGGGCCCCTTAGACGACGGTAGAGCTAAAAAAAAAGGTCGCCAGTTTGCCGTGAAGGCCCGTGGGCCCTCTGAACTGCGCCGGGACCATCGGAATTGAGTTCTATGCAACCTTAGGTAGACAGTCGAAATACAAACTCATACAAATACAATTAAATGATGGAACAAAACACGTTTACTGAGGAATTTGTAGCCGGCCTAACAGTATTAGTCCCCAAAAATGCGAATGTTAATAATATGAAGAGCTTTAGACCTATAACTTTATTGAACAATGATTATAAAATATTCGCTAGGGTGTTAGCACCCAGAATAAAAGATAAAATACATAAGGTGATAAAAACCCACCAGGCTGTTGTTGAATGTAACAGATCAATTGACCAACTACTGCAGAATATAGTCACGTCATAGGCTATATAAACACAAGTAACTTAGAGGGTGCCATCCTCTCACTTGATCTCGATCGAGCCTTTGATACAGTTAACCTTAACTTTCTGGAGCAAACGATGATAAAGATGGCATTTGGGGAATACATATCAAACATAGTAAATAATTTACTAAACAAGGCGACAACAAAAATAATAGTTAACGGGATGAGTGGACGTATACGAATTAGGTAATCAGTAAGACAAGGATGTCCTTTATTTATGATCCTATTTGCAATTGCCCTTGAGCCATTATTGATAAAATTAACAGAAACAGGAATTGGGAAAGTGATATGTTGGGCCTATGCTGAAGATGTACAACAGATATTGAACTCGCAAAACAAACCATCAATAGTTACAGTCAATGCTATGGGGCAGCATTAAACACGAAAACATAAAAAAAATCATGGATATTGGAGTGTGTTGAGGTCCAGTAAATCCTCCTGGCTGGAAGAAAATTCGGAACTCAACTTTCTGTGAATTAAATTCCAAAAATGCCTGCAAAAAAAGTGCAACAACAAATTGGCGGAACCTTTTTGCCAAAATTAGAGCTTGCCTTCAACAATACTCAGTGAGGAATCTTAATATGATACAGAGAGTGCAACGAATCAACACATTTGTCCTTGGGAAGCTATGGTACACTTCGCAAGTATTTCCAGTTTCTACGCCCTTAGAACGCAGCATGTCTGCGGTCGGATATTTTATACACAGAGGAGAACTCTTCAAGATTAGAGTTGAAACACTGACTCTAGCCAAACAAAGAGGGGGACTTGGCCTTGTCAACGTATATAAGAAGAGTAAAGTTCTCTTCGTTAAAAATATGCTGCAGGCAAAAAGCAGGTATCCGCAAGGTATTACAGCGCACCTGATCAACCTATACAAGTCGCATAGCATAACACCACCCATCAGCATCGTCGGAATACCAAACCAGCTGAAATACTTACAACTTTTCTACCTGGAACTCATCTACCTGAAGCTCTAACACAAAAACAACTGTCCTTTAACAACAAAAATAATTTTACAATATTATGAGTATAATACCACTGGAAATAGGAAACGAAGTATCCAACAATTGGATGGAAAAATCTTTGGGCAACTATTCGTAACCCAGGGTTCCAGACATCCGTACATTCAATCTGGTACAAGGTAGTCAATGAGACAAATTAAATCGAATCTAGAAACGGATAGAAGTAACCACTTTCAAATGGCAGACACACTACCCCATAGGATTAATTGCCACCGCGTCAAAGACATTTGGAATTGGGTAAGGCGTACCGCAGCACATATATTAGATAACATCACGAGAAGAGTAACTCCTGAACTTCTATTTAAACCAGACATGACATCAAACTCGGAACATAATAGAGACGCCTTAATATGGCTAATGGGAAACACTATATACCATAATTTTCTTAAAAGAATGCAAATATAGAGAAATATTGGGTCCAATTTGTGACAGACTACAACAGATTCAAGTGGAGGAAAAAACATTCCCTTCGCAAACTATTCAGATAAAATTATACCGTTTAAATAAATAATAATTAAAAGAAAAAACTATCAATAGTGGTCTATAGTAGAAAAATTTTGATTTAGATGATATCTAATCTCACGTTGATGTGACTGGTAAAAAAAAAGGGGATGGGGTCGAAGTGATCTCAGCCAGTTTTAAACGGATACTAATTTCTCCTTTCATGTAGGACACAATCCGTACTTTTAAGGAAACTAATCTGCGAAGAAATTTCTGCTCTCAAGGAAAAAAATAAAATAAAAAAAATGGATAGAAACACAAACTGTACCGTTTCTGCCGTTGCCCTTTCAAATGAGATTGAAAACACTAGACGTCAGTGCACTGAATTTTCAGTATTAAAAAAATTCGCTGTGAATTACATTTCGATTCCTAGTTCGCGTAGCACAAATTATCGCAATTAATGTCATCGTATACATTCAGTGTGAACTGCAATTGGACTTACGCACGCCCAATAACAACTTCACTGTATCACGATGTAAACTTTTCCTGAAACTTAGGAGGAGGTAAGCAACTTCTGCCAACGCCTTGCCCCAATATTTTCCCTTAGTACTAAATTTACATTTCGATTTTGGGCTGATCCATTAAAATTTGGTTTATGGATGAATTTCAATTCATTTTTATTTTTTTTTTTTAACATGTACTTACTCATTTAATTACGACTTGAGCATTTTGTGGCGTAGTCGGGTATGTTAATAGTTTCCCAGGCTGCACATTAATTCGTTGTTGCATATGGAGGAACTTTGGTAGAACTTTTGGGCCGCGGGCATCATCCGTGAGTTTTGGCGTTTGTGCTAGGTGGTGGAGGTCTTCCGTTGGTAGTCGAAAGGTAGATGGATCGCCCTTTTCAAAGGCTTGTTTTGCAACCCCTGCAGCTTTTTCATATATGTTGCAGCCGCATATGCCCATACAGGACTGGCATATTCGACAATAGGTCTGACAAGTGCCTGGTAGACTTGGACGCCACGTCTTGGAGGCAGTGATGAGGCGTGGTTGAGGACTGGGTATAGTACACCAAGTCGCCTGTTCACCCTGCTGTAGCTATCCTCGACGTTGTGCCGTCATGTCAGCCTTTAGTCAAGTGCGATCCCAGGCAGCGTACCATTGCCTTCTGAGGTATCTGCTCCCCAAACATCGCCAGACCCAATGGTCTCGGCGTGCCTCGTTAGCTGAAGACGATCACCTGTGACATCGCGGCGTTTATCTTCACTCGCCATGTTGTCGCCCACTCATCGAGTTGATCCAGCACTTCTTGCAGTCATCGGGCGATGAGTGGCAGGCTCTATGACGAGGTGAAGTATGCCGTATCGTCGGCATAAAGTGCAGTGAAGACAGACGAGCCTTGGGATGTCCCTTGCACAAATGACGAACAGCAACGATCCGAGGACTGATCCCTGCGGTACGCCCGCCCAGATGTGTCGTCACGTAGACCAAGATTTTTCCACGCGCACTCTGAACGTTCTCTTGCCAAGGTAGCTGCGGTGTAGTTCTACAAATCTTCTTGGGATCCCAACAGTCTCCGGCTTGAACGGAAGACCCTCGTGCCAGATGGTGTTTTTATGTTTTTGCGCCGAACCTTAAATATAAAGGGATAAAATGTAACCTATTTAGTCCCTGCCAGTGACAGTTCCGTCATAATCGGTTCACTCAAATAAATAAGTTGCATATAAATTATTTACATTGGCAAATAGTTGAAAAAGTCTGTTATAGAAAATTTTAGTGCATTCAAGAATATTCCAGATGATTCCAAATATTTTTTAGAACACTTTGGTCTCTACACCACCCACATGCAATCAGGGCCGAAGTTAAGGGAGAGGGGGGTAAGCGGGCAGAAATCACACCGGACCCCCAAAGGAGGCCAACCAGCCATGGTGCCTAGCTAAACAGAAACAAAACACCTACAATTTTGAATATTTTTGCATTAAAATTTTCTGACTTCATATATATATAATATATATATATATATATATATAAAATAAAACAAAGTTTAAAATGTAAAATTTCGTCGGTAGGGGGGCAAGAATGTTTACCTGGGGTCCCAGAAAACTAGCACGGCCAAGCGTAAAACCACCATAGGGCATGATAGAAGACTCTAGGCTACTACCACACACAATATCAGTGGTTTCCACTACGTGGTTGTGGCTGTAAAGTGAAATATACGCAAGTCTTTGGTCGAAATATGAAAATACCCTAGGTTGACCACTCTCAACCACCATATCTCAACACGCCCACAGCTGTCAACATGAAACCAGTGCATGATGGAAGACTTGAGGCTACTACACATACACAAGCACCAGTGCTCTCTGCTAGTTTTGGCTGCAAAGTGAAATATAGGTATACACGTCTTGGGTCAAAATATGAAAATGCCCTAGGTCGACCAATTTCAACCTCCATCTCCCGCGCCTACAGACATGCAACCACCATAGTGCATGATTGGAGACTAGAGGAAACTACATCTCATCTGCACTAGGTAGTTGGGGCTACAAGGTGAAATATATGGACACACACTTCTTGGGCAGAAATATGAAAATGCCCTAGATCAACCAATTTCGACTACCATATCTCCCACACCCCCATAGCTATCGACATACAAATACCAATGGTCAGTGCTAGGTAGTTGTGGCTGCAAATGAAATCTTGTAGACACACATACATCTACATATATATAAAAGATTGCAAAAATGTTTCTCCTAAGCTCATCTGTTTAGTTATTAAACTTTGAAACGTGGGGGGAATGATTGTTTCAATTCTTTGTTTAAAACTTACAAGATATATAAGTCCTTGTAAAATAACTACTATCACGAAATTTGTTTAGATGTAATTCATAATTTGTCTGTTATTGCATTTAACTTTTAAATTCTTTTCCTCCAGCTGAAGGCAGATATTTAAGAAAAAAAAAAATCATTTTACTATAGCCATTCTTAGAATTTCGTGCCATTTAATTATTCACGTTTCACTTTTAACAGATTTCTTAATTATGTTTGACACCTGGCAATCAAGTAACCCTGAGATCAAAAGTCAAATTTTCTGCCTTTAAACATATTTTTAGTTTCAAACTGTTATATTTTTACTTCTTTTAAATTTAAGTTAATTTTATCATATTTTTAAATAAAGCCATATTTATGTATTTAAAAAAAGTACTTAGTGTCTACCAAACAACTTAAATTTTCGTCAGTCCATCTCAATGCTTACAACGTTGCTGTAGTAAATATTTTTTTTAACTTTTTTTTTAATAAGTGCCTTTCCATTGTCTAGTGGGAATCCTATTGTCTGCACACATGCAAGCTGGTTTACTTGCTAGTCACTGACTTCCTCCTAATCACATCACATGGTAAATAAAACTATCAAACTGAATTGCTATTCTAAACAAAATTTTCAGACCCTATAAAATATTATATCAAAATGCTTATTTTTTTTATTTGTAGTATCAGTAGAAATGTTCGTGTATCTTCCCCTTCAATTTCACGATCCAATTTTGTCTTGAAAAGTCCCTCAATTTTAAGTTTGTGGTTACGTAATTTATTTGAAACGCTAGAGGCTATACTTTCTCTCATCCTTTGGGCTGTGATAAGCAATTACTATATCACAACTACAATAATGTATCAGTTTACAATATACAGTGTTACAAACAATTGTTCGCCCTTTGTGAATTTACTATACACACAATACAGGGGCGTAGCTACTATGGGGCTAGGCGGTGCAGTGCACCGGGACCCCCAAGCCTTCTTGGCAAACTGGCAACCTTTTTTTAGCTCTACAGTCGTCTAAAGGCCCTTGAGACACAGGAAGTCCCTCACTAAGGGCCCTCTCACTGCTCAGGGGGCCCCTAAGCACAACTCTAGGGCCCCATCCTCGGCTCAGGGGACCCTTACCAGCAACACCAAAAAAAAAGTCGCCCATCTGGCCCAAAATAATTTTTTTGCACCGGGGCCCTTGTTGACCTAGCTACGCCACTGACAATATTAAACATATGACTGTTTCATGGATAGATAAACTTTTATATTATTTTTGGTTGTTATTGAAGACAGCAACCAGTCACAATTTGTTCTCATAAGCTTAAGTTTACATTTTTTAAATGCATAAACAATTCCAAGAACCTGGCAAGGAATCAGTAACAATATTTTGTCCACGATTGGTGGAATTCAGTGACTGTGATATCAAATTTGGGTTATTGATGTCATAACCCAAATTTGATATCAAGGTCACTGAATTCCATCAATCGTGGACAAAATATTGTTACTGATTCCTTGCCAGCACTTTTTTTGATGTCAGTTTTCATTGTTTGCAGTTAGGTAGCTAATGGTAAGGAGAAAGCATTTTGCACAGCACTCTTGAATTTTGCCAAACACTATTACAGACAAGATTTATCAAGCATCTACAGTAGAACTCCAATTATCCGAATCAATTGGGACCGGACCAGATTCGGATAGTCAGATTTTTTTTCTGAAAAAGGGTCTATTTTAATTAATTATTGTACATATGTTGAAAATGCCTTTTTGGTGCTTTCGCACTTCAGGAATGAAAATTTCGCCGTACCACTCGGTAAACAATGCTGCAGTCATCTGAACTGGTTTTTACAAGAGGGGAAGCTTTTTCACAGCACGTTTCAGTCTTAGTTAAAAAAAGCAATTTGGATTATCGGAGTTCGGATAATTGGAGTTCTACTGTGCCTTCAGATAACTCCAAATGCATATGATACGTAGAGTTTGTGGAAATCCGGCATTGTGTAAACAAAAAAGCAGTTAACATACTTCCTCTGTTGTAAGTAAACATGGACATAATCAGAGCAGCTTTCCAACACAGGTATACGAAATTGACCTCACAAACTAGAGTTTGTAAAGTTTTATGGAAGCAACTAACAATGAAACCTGCTTCAAGTTATTCACCTGGTGACCCACAATTTGCCTTTTTCAACATTCTGTACAAAGTGTTGAGTGTAACCAACTCAATTTTAGTGATGTAATGAACTTTTTGTTGGAAGAGTAAGACTTTCATATTCTTTTCCGGAGCATCATGACTCTCCCAAAGTAATCGCGTTCTATACAGTTTTCAAAACAAAAGTGCACAGTCAGTTTTTCTCTGTTGAAAAGGCAAACAAGCATATGTTCAGTTAATGGCTGCTACCCCAGCTGATCGAGAACCAGAGATGCTTTCATGTTTGTTCCAGCACTTTAGAATGTAGGTGTGGTTCTGATTAAATTTGCTACATATTGGAAGATTGATAGTACTGCAGCAGTATATCAACAACTGAAGCCCTTCTACATAGAATGAGCCAGGTTGTTTAAAAATAAAAACAAATGGACCAATTGACATTAAATTTGATTCACAAGATTCAACCAGTCACTTTAAAAATATGGAGGGATTAAATCTATAAGGATGATACCACTATGTTAATTATACATTGTTGCAAGGTTTTGATAAGAAAAACAGGATTTGTTGGTTAGTCTGCTATCACGTATGATTGAGAGTAATTGCAAAAAATGAAAGTTTTTTCCCCTAGATATTTATTCAAGACTGGCAAGTGATAGTTTCTTTCAAGTTAATATCACCTCAACGTGTTTCTTCCTGTTCCTGAGCTTTTAAGAAGATAATGCTATTAGATAAATACACTATAAAATGTGATGATTACAGACATATCCATTGGTAAAACAATAAGTGGGAGATGCCATAAAAACTTAAACAGGACATCAGGAGTTGTTTAAACAATTGCCATGTACAGTAGGGTTACCAGAATTTTTTCACCGAATCCGGGGACGCTTAAGAACTTTTTCACCAAAATCCGGGGACGCTATCGGCATTTGTCCTAATGATGCGGTACACTTTTATAAGTTATATGATTAAAGGTTGGGTTAGCTTAAAAGAAACATATTTAAAATACAAAATATATAAATGATAAAGATATGGTACCTGATATTACCTCCAACTTGTCATTGTTATTTCTCATAAGAATTAACCTTCTTGAGAAGATCTTGTCTGCCCGAAAATTCTTGGCACATCTTGGAAAAGTTTGTTAATATAGTTAGCGTAGCTTGAACTATTTCTGTACTCATTCTGGCGCTCTGAGTTGTCCCCATCATATTCATGGATGAGAAAAGTCTCTACAGATGTGTTACTTCAAGGAAGAAACAAAGACAGTTCTACTAACTTGGAAGCTGAACGTATGAGACCATTTTGTTAGAAAAATGTGAATAAACTTCATTCCATTTTGAGCAAACACCAACACTAGATTCATTTTATCCATCTACTTTATTTTTTGGCACAAATTCCTTTAAAGAAGAAATTTAATTTATTTATTTCTTTAAACGAATGCATTAGCAATTCAGGGCTTTTAAAAAAGTATCGCTAAATTACAAATTAGTAAAAATCTGGGGACATTGCGGGGACGAAATCCGTCCGGGGACAGAGAGCTAAATACGGGGACTGTCCACGCCAAACGGGGACGTCTGGTAACGCTAATGTACAGGGACAAGTATAATCATTAAATATAAACTTTGAACACCACACATCTCGGTGCCATAACGCAAATGACAGAATCTGTAACTACTCAGATTAAGATGCATCATTATTTAAAAAAAACTGAAACCAGAAGCATTAAATCTTTAGAAGTATGTCATTACAACAGATGTATGACATGACAGTAATGATGTAAGGTAAGAATGAACTGGCACAACTAAAAACACATTTAGAAGATACATTGTTTTAATAAATACAAAATTTCAACAATTATCACAGCACACCAAATATATTAACCTCTTAAGGAAGAATAAATAATATATTGCAAACAACTGTCCAACAATATTTATTCGTCAACAGCACCAATCACAAATGTTCATGTCAACTTCAAAATTAAACATAATTCAGATTTATTTTTATTGTTTTTAGAGTTCTTTATTTTACAAAATTTTATCTAACACTAATTTGCAAACTGGAATGTATAAAAGGATGTTTGGGAAAGAGGGGGGGAGAGAGAGAGAGAGAGAGACTATTACTTTAGGAAAGACTTTGGACATTTTAGAAGATTGCGGAAACACTGATTAATCAAAATTAGTTTTCCTTCAAGGATCCTATGTCCTAACCAACATAAAACATCCCTTCACCAATACTTACTTTTAAAAAAATAACAATTTTCAATCACACAATTAAAAATTCTACACTTACACAAGGATCATACAATGCACAAAAAATAAAAGCAATTTTCCAAAGCTATGAGTATGTTTCTGTGAGAGTGAACTCTTACTGAAAAATTCCCATACTTGTTTTAAATTTGGGGATTGGGAAGAAGGAATCATTTATTAACTTTTGTGACATTGTTTTAAGTCTGGTAATTAATGAAACATTTAGTGTAAATGGAATTGCACAATGATGGTTACTTCAGCAAACAAGCTGAAAAGTCATTTGTCACTACTCTCAAAAGCAGTCAACACTTAAGTATGATTCACACTGTAATGAGACTATTCTCTGAAGATTGGATGATGTGAGAAGGAATGACATTTAAAAGTCATTTAAATTGACCAATACTTTGTATTGACAGAAATTGTAAAAGGTGAGTGGAAACTCCAATATTACTTAGAGCTTTCCCTGACATTTTTTTTTCATTTTTAAACACCTCAGTCATCAAAACCAGCAGATCTCTTTGCTTTACGCATTCTTGGACTCTGTTTCGGAACTCGTGGTGATTTTCCTGGAAAATACAAAATGGTTATTTTCAAATGAAATTTAATAAAAACAAATTATATTAATCGAAGTAAATTAACTTACGAATGCTGTTTAGGGTTTCCCTTGGCAACCAATCATAGTCGACATCATTCGGATTAGAGGTACCCTTCTCAACAACTGGTTTCTTCCCCACACGTTTGCGATTAACAGAATACAGGAACTGTTGCCCAATCACTAGCAGCAGTACAACACAGGCAGCAAGAAATACATAAAGGAAGAAGGTTTCACCATCAAGGCCTTCTTCTAGTTCCACTATTTGTACAGTTTCATTGTAAACTGCCTCCTGGAATGCACTGCCAGCCTGCAAATATATAGCTTTACATTAACAGTGCAATTACAGTAAAACAGGAAAATATGAATGAAGAAATAGTAATAAAGTATCAAAACTAGAGTAAAAGTCTCAAATAACAGAAGATTTTTAATATTTTGTTATGGCTTTATGCCTCATCAATGTCAAGATAAAGAATTTGGCCACCCAGTATTTGCTTGGAGTGATTTAATAAAATCATGGGAACTGAAATTTAGGTGGCCAGATAGAGATGTTTTCCTGAATGCAAGGCAAGATTAAGCTTTCCAAATCAACAATATAGTATATTAGCGAATTTTCACTGACCACGTTTTCAAATCAGTATTGCAAACATAACTGGACTTGTTTGGCAGTCTAAAATTCTGCATTACACCACTAAAATGCTACACGGGTGGCAGGGGCCATGTGGAATGCACTGGGTGGTTTTTTAGGCTGAGGGATGAAGACCCGAAACACGAAATTCAGTTACGGGCAACCCAATCAGATGCAACACCGGAATGTAGGAGCAACGTAAAAGAATCTAGACAGTTAAAAGTTCTCGTAATCAACTGTAGAAGCGTTTGTAACAAACAACCGGAACTTGAAAGCGTTATTTGTAGTACAGAAGCGGATATCGTTACTGGTACAGAAAGTTGGTTGAAACCGGAAATAAGTTCCGCCGAAACTTTTAAAGATAACATGAACGTTTTTCGTAAAGACAGATTACATTCTCATGGAGGTAGGGTATTTATAGCTGTGAGTAAATTTCTCCCATGTAATGAAATAGACGTCAATACGATCTGTGAAATCATATGGATTTAACTCAACGTTGCTGGGTCAAAACTCATCATAGGCGCCTTTCTACCGTCCACCTGATTCCGACATAGCTATCGTCGAGGAGTTAAGAAATAATGTAAATAGTATAGCTAGCCATTTTAAGGATCAAGCTATGATTCTAGGAGGCGACTTCAATCTGCCTTATATTGACTGACGTAATTACGTTCATATCACAGGTAACAGGGATAAGGCAGCTTCTGAAGTAATTCTCGAGTTGTTGTCAGATAATCATCTCCTCATCTCGAGCAGCTAGTTAATGAACCTACGCGGTGTCATAACATAAGCGAAAACATTTTAGACTTGCTGGTTACCAACAGGCCAGAATTATTCACCGACATTTCAACGACCACAGGAATAAGCGATCACAAAGCGGTAATTGCGACTATCAAATTAATGACCAAGCGAAAAAGGAAAAAAGGGCGGATTGTATACAGATTCAGTAAGGCCTCAAAGGAGTGTTTTAGAACCTACCTGAGGAATAATTACCATAACTTCAAATCAACAGAGGACACCGTTGAAGAGATGTGGCATCGTTTTATACACAGTCAGGGAAGGCATGGAAATACATATACCAAAGCGGACAATAAAGGGGGAGAATGATCCACCGTGATACACATGTGAAGTCAAAAGATTACTCAAAAAACAAAGGAAAATACACGCACGCTCAAGAAGGAAGGGGTGTCGCAGCGATTTAGAAACCTTAGCTGATTTAAGAGGAAGTATTAAGAATGTAATGCGCGAGGCCTTTAACGATTTTCACTCCAACTCTCTCTCTAAGAGTCTCACAGAAAACCCAAAGAAATTTTGGTCGTATGTACGAAAAGTTAATTGTACCAACAGCAATATTCCAGCACTAATTCGCGAAGGTTCCGAGGTTAATGAAAGCCGCGATAAAGCTAACGTACTAAACACTGTATTCAAAAATTCATTTACAAATGAACATTAGGATAGTATTCCTGTTTTCCCACGCCGTGGCGAGTCGGTGATGGAATCATTACGAATAGATACTGCAGGTATCGTTAAGCAATTAGAGCTCCTGAAGTGGGGGAAAGCACCGGGTCCGGATGGAATTCCAGTAAGAGTATTTTCAGAGTATGCGGCGGACATCGGGCCATTTCTGTCTGATATATTCAGTAAATGATTAGAAGAGCGAAAAGTACCTTCAGACTGGAAAATTGCCCAAGTAACTTCGATTTTCAAAAAAGGTGATCGAAGTGATCCTGGGAACTATCGTCCCATATCTATAACATCTGTTTGTAGTAGAGTCATGGAGCATATTATATACTCGAACATTATGAATTTTCTAGATGATAATTGCTTACAACAAATCAACACGGATTTCGGAAGAAAAGATCATGTGAAACACAGCTGGCCCTATTTACACACGACGTAATGAAAGTTATCGATGCAGGTTCACAAGTAGATGCAATTTTTTTAGATTTCCAAAAAGCCTTTGACTGTGCCACACAACCGCCTTTTAGCGAAGCTTCGAGCGTACGGCATATTGGATCAGCTTTGTGAATGGATAAAGGATTTTCTAACTGGTAAGTCGCAGTATGTTGTCGTTGAAGGAGAAAGTTCTTCTAATCTAGATATTACATCGGGGGTACCTCAATGAAGTGTAATAGGACCACTTCTTTTCTTAATTTTTATAAACGATCTCGGAGACAAAGTGAAAAGCCTTTTTAGATTGTTTGCTGATGATGCGGTTATTTATGGGGAAGTAAGGAATTTGGCCGATTGCTTAGAAATTCAGCGCGATCTGGATGTTATTTTGGCTTGGTGCGCTGAGTGGCAACTTACTCTAAATTGTAATAAGTGCAAGACAATGAGCATAACTAACAAAAAGAATCCGATTGTTCAGAAATACGAGGTAAACAGTTCAGTTATTGATATGGTCGATTCTATGAAATATTTGGGAGTAACAGTACAAAGGAACATGAAATGGGACATACACATTAATTCGTTAGTAGGTAGAGCAA
This sequence comes from Vandiemenella viatica, assembly GCA_031002005.1. NCBI lineage: Eukaryota > Metazoa > Arthropoda > Insecta > Orthoptera > Morabidae > Vandiemenella > Vandiemenella viatica. The sequence continues at coordinate 201,854,366 of CM061920.1, forward strand.
ATTCTAGGCTGCGATTCATAGGTCGAATCTTGAAAAATTATAATGAACAAACGAAGGAGATAGCGTACAAATCTCTTGTGCGTCCACATTTGGATTATTGTTGTGCCATTTGGGACCCGTTTCGTAAGGGATTGATCGAAAGTATAGAGAAATTACAGAGAAAAGCCGCTCGATTCGTGACCGCTTGCTACAGTCCTTATGAAACCGTCACAGAACTGATTAGAACTGGGAGTCTCTAGTAAATAGACGACACACGTTTCGTTTAAACTTATGGGAAAACATGTGTACTCCAACTTTCACTTTTGAGTGTAGTGAAATACTTCTTCCACCAACCTATTTGAGTCGGAAGGACAGGAAAGATAAAATTAGAGAAATAAGGTGCCGGACTGATTCTTATATGAATTTTTTTTTCCCTTGTACCATTAGGGATTGGAATGCACAGCAAAGAGATTAGCTTTGGTTCTGAGCACCCTCTGCCACCCACAATTTTGTGAATTGCAGAGTATATATGTAGATGTAAAATATGGCAGTGTCTACAAAGTTAAAAATTTAGGACGACTTATTACCTTGATGCCATTTATAACTCTTATAGGAGTGAAGTTTAAGGACCACTGTAATAACAGTTTGGCGATCCTCCCACACCAGCATGGATTTAGCCGAGGTTACTGTATTTGTGTGAATCTCTGGGTATGTGCAAGGTAATTCAGATCAACTAGATTAGAAACACCCAAGCTATTAAAGTGGTGCTGGAAATTCCCCAAGACTTGATTAAGTTAAACACTGGAATGAATCGGCATGTTATTTACTAGGCTGAGTCAAGAAGCATCAAGTTTGTGAATATGTCACTATTAACTCCACATGAAAATGATAACAAGCAATGAAGAATACAATACAAAAGTGAAATTTGAGGGAACTTACACTACATGAAAACACCCCCTTCTCCCAAAGAAAGATTAATTTTTACACTATTTCTAACAAAAAATTGTGTCACAGGGAGAGAAATTAACTCCGAGTTAATGGAAAATGAGGAAATAATTTATTGACACCTTAAAACAAAATACGTGATTTCTTCTGTCTTGGTACAAATGGTATTTACTACAATACAGTGGCTAACTAAACAGCTGACAAGAAGATTAGCAATGAAAATCTTACCAAGTCCCTGTAATTCAAATTAATATTCAAGCCAAATGGTCGGCCAGCAAATGCTTCTGCTGGTATAAAGGAATAAAAGAGTGTGGCTTCATGTTTTGGTTTTACAACACGGTTGTAAGCTATTGTTGAGAAATTCTGAATGTAAAAACTGAAGTCCATTGGATAGCGGAATGATGCTTCTAAAGTTTCTAGAATGAAATCCTGGTTTCCTTTGTTCTTGAACCCAACAAGAAATTCAACCACATTTCCAGCTGGCAGCTCTAAAGGAAGAAGAAAAAAAAGAATCAGCTTGGGAGTATCCATTTTTCATAATGCAGAACTGTACCTTAAGCACTTTGGCTAAACATGACGAACATTACTTAAAATTACATCAACTCAAGTGCCCTACCCATATTTGTGCCACTTCCTGCAGTCGCAGGCTTAGTAGGAGAATCCTCATCATCTTCAGTGCCGTCGTCCGTTACAGATGTTTCATCACCATCACCTTCCACGTCAACTATTTCATCATCTGCATCATCATCTTCAGCAAAAGCCAAGGCATGATTACCTGAAACATTTTTAAATATAAATCTAAACAAGAGTCAAACCAACATAAATGTTACCAGTTAACACTTATCACAAAGCAAGAGCGGCCGGAGGGTAGTAAACATTGGTTTGGTAAGTCACTTAAACTAAAACCTTCTGGAAGTGAGCCATGCAATGAGACTAGAATTTTCTTCCACAATCACCTTCCAGATGAGAATAATTTTGTAATTAAATGTGTCAGATAAATCTATTCCTATTTGATGGTAATAAATACTCCTGTAATGTTTACCATCTAATAATTCAACTCTAGGACTGTGCTCTAGTGATATCCTTTCTCATACTATTATATCAGCCAAGTAGAACGTTTCTTCCTAAACATGTTGCAAAGCAGTCAATAAGCAAACTTTTCAAGTTTGAATATGTCGCTGCACCATCAAGAGCAAGGAGTTACATTCTGATGTCTTTTGAAATTAGGATTTACTTGACATGTATTGTTTCCATACACCCCCCCCCCCTCCACACACACTTTTCCTAATGTTCATCATCACTGATACAAACAGTACCTGGAGTACCAACAAGAACCAGAAAATAATTTTTATTTAATATCAAACTACCTTTCTACAAATATATGGTTAAAATTAAAACTTCTCAATATTTTTAATGGCTGTAGGAAATGGTTAAATAACAATACAAATATGCAATTCAATTAAGTACTATATAAATACTATTCCAGAGATCAAACTAACTTTTTTTGATTATACCATACAGTGCAGCTTTTGAGTTTTATATCTTCTCATTTTACTTTATACAAAGAACTGCTTATAATAAGCAGTATATCTTTTGAATTCACCATGCCATCATCCAACTGGAAACCTGCCAAAGTGGCTGCTCTTGTTAAAACGCCACAACAGTTAGACTGGAGAGGCACAATGAGCATGGGTTTGATTTCTGGGCGTGGCATACTGGCCACCTCAACTGCAAATTTTAGGTAGTTTTTTTTCAATCACCTACGAGAATACTGGGATAACCCCAGTCTCTTCCTCAAACTACACATTTCATCAACAATTATCATACAAAACACAAGTTACAGGTTTCACAGATGGATAGCATCATATTCGTTGTCACATTAATATCTGAAGGAGGCAGGAAACACAGGGATAAAACTTAATATCAAGTCTAAATCTATCTAGAAGAAATTAGTACTACAGTAACATGTACCTCTAAAGAAACCAAATTATGCAATTTAGAAGTCACACTCCTAGAACTGAATCCAATACTACCGCAAATTTCAATCAGTTAAATTCAGCTTAAACTTGGGAAAAGAAAACAGCTTTTAGACAATGTAATTAAAAAATAATGGAGAAAATAAAACTAAGTTGAAGGCAGGAAAACTGCAACGGACACAAAATATGAAAAAAACCCTAAGAATTTGGTTTAAAACCTTGTTCTTGCAGAAAAAAAGGCCATTTGACAAGGAAAGTGTGCAAACTTCAGTACTTACTGCCATAATAATCATTACAACAGTTTAGCCAAATTTCTTTGTCTACCGTGGTTGAAACCGAGTGCTAGTTACAGATATTTTTAAGGGAAGATGGAAAATGTTAATAGTCTTTCTACCGACTTTGTCAATACTGAACAAGGACTGGAAATTTGATATTGTGGTACTGCTTCATAAATTGGGGAGAGTGGAAAAGACAAATATGATCGACAATTACAGGAAAATTAGTTTTATCTTATTAGTAGGTGAGCTGATGAAGAGCTTTAAATCGGTGAGGAAAGAAAGTGGTTTGTAAATCAGCAACATTTTTAGAGGTTATTAATATGAATCTCTCCCCAAATAACTTCATGTGAAAAGTACAAGTAAGTCCAATTTGTTAATTATCACTGCACATCTGCAAGTATTTTATAGTGATGACTAGCATTAACCTGCTGCTTTGCATGTGCAGATCTTTAAGTGTGTAGAAATGCGGGTAGTCTGCCTCTTTCTCCACCAATCCGAAACTAGTACTAACCTTTTGAAATTTGAAGTATCTGCCTCCACAAACTGTCCTCTTCACGTTTTACACTCTCCTTCTTCGGAAAAATTGCCACATGTCACATTAAAAATTCGTGGTAATTTTGCAGAAAAAGGAGAGTGCAAAACGTGAAGAGAATATTATAACGAAGCAGTTAATCCAAATTTCAAATGGTTAGTGCCAATAGTAGGCAGCCCTCCCCCACCCCCCCCCAAAATGATTTACCCTTTTTATTTTAGTGTCAAATATTAATGCAGAGAAGCAAAAATTATAGATCTCATTTTTAAAAAAAATTCCTTTCTTTTAGTTATTGCCTTAGATGCGCTTTTCATACTGATGTTCAAAAGGTTTTTTTTTTTTGTAGGACTTATATTTTAACACAGTATAATATATGAAACATAAGAAACTAAAGCTACGTGAAACATTATCACCAACATTCCAGTAAGGGCGTACCGAGAATCAATAATCCTTCAGGTCAGAAATTTCCTGAGGCCATACCTTTCCATATAAAGTTCGTATTATATCAAAAAGAAATGTACCTTAGCTATAATGCTAAACAAAAGTTACTGTCTGCAATAGTAATGGCCGTTAATTCTAAACTATCTACGCGGCCAATGATAGTATTGCTGCAACGAATGTAGTGAGATCACTCGCAAGATTTTTTTAAGGCAGTTCTATCATTACCGTGGCACCACAATCTGATGATGGATTCTTATAGAACTTGGCAAAACAAATTTAACAAAGATTTTTTTTTGATATTTCGCTTGGTTTTCGAGATATAGCATGTCAAAAATCAGTTATAGGTATAGTTCCTTGTGCTTTTGGTGGCGTTTTTCTGGTCCATGCTGTATTTCAACCTAACAACAACTACTAGGAAGAAAATGAAACACCTATAGAGCATTTCCACCGTGCAGATTTAGTGGTTTCGGCGAATTTTTTCAGGTCCATGCCGGATTTCACTCTAAACTCCTCACTTTTGAGATACAATATCTTGAGAACTAAGAGAGATACAAACATTTCATTATTTACTTTCAATTTGTCTGGTCGAGTTACGTAAGAATCCATCATCAAATTGCGGCGCCACAGTAATCGTAGATTCCCTTTTTTTAATACCATATAAATACATTCCTAATCCATGAGCAATAACATGTATTTTTTTTCTTAATGGCTTTTATACAACTACCCACATTTTGAGCCATTTTCCTTCACAGTATTTCATAACTGAAGTAGTTTGATTGAACTGTAGTATGATGTATCTCTGGTGGTAATGAAAAATATTAACTTATTTATATTAATTTAACTTAGCTAAAAAATGGAGGACTGCACAATAACCGTGATGCCGCATATTTATATCGATACATAATAGTTAACACAGATGAAACTAGTTTAACAGAAAGTGCTATCAGTATGGTTTGTGATTGAAACACACTTTTCTTGATCTAAGTGTGTAGGCTATTTTCTACTGAACAGATTATGATATTAAAGATGTTGGTTTTGGAATTAAAGAATTAAACTAATGTTAATTGGGAAGCTACTTGGGAGAGGGGGGTTCTGAGCCAAACCACACAGCTATTGAATCATACTACTTGTCACAGTTAAAATAAGGTAAATATCACACAACACGTGAATATTTAATTCCTTCATTTAATTACCTCTGTATGTAATTTACAATAGTCTGACAAGAGAAAACAGTACAAAATTTCTTCTGGAATCAATGGGGAAAAAAGCTATGTATCACATGGGGAGGAAAGGGAGTTTAGAGGCAAAAGCCACATTGTGCTACATAAAGGGGGGGGGGGGGACAATGGAGTTCAGGATGCCAAAATATGGCAACATAGTTTATGGACAGTTCCTAACAAATTTTAAATTCCAGCATTTTTGATAAATTATTCATTAACTCCCATTGTAATTTATTCCAACTCGACACACTTACCCGCAAAGAAAATTTTCTCACTCCCTTGTGCATGAAAACAAATGCCAGCTAGTGGTAATGATCATCTTTTCCCTTCCATGCCCTTTTCCTAATTCTTCAAATAATATTATTCCAAGCCTCATTAACATTCCCCTTGTACACCCCAAGCTCTCTCTTCACCCTCCTCCTGTTTTCAATGACTCCTAGTCCAGCTTATGTATCAAATCAGTTACAGATGGGTCTGGCAGTAATTTCCAAAAAAAAAAAATAAAAATCTAGCAGATACCCAAAATTTGTGACCCATACCACACCTCCATATTCAAGAAAAGGAATGACCAAAGTTTTTTAACCCAATTCCTCCACTTTTCTGTTACATTCTCTCATCACCCTCTCCAGTAAACAAAGAATTTTGTAACCTTTTACTACCAACTACCCAGCTAAGTTTATTAGTATGTTACTCAAGCCTCCAACAAGCAATCCTGTCCTCATACCATCTGTAATAAATGGGGGTCTCTGAAACCTCTGCTTCCCAAATGCCCTACATGTCTTGGCCATTTGATACAAATAGAGCTGGTGCAAAATGCAGTGAGGTGATTATCATCGCTTGGGAAAAATTAAGGATGGTGGTCTGCAGTGACAAAACATTTCAGGCACAACCCTTGCCATGTCCTTTCTCTACAATCATGGTGCCTGATTATTATTATTTTGTTATTGCAGCCCCCCTTACTTCAATATCAATTAATGATTGGAATTCTTTATCTTTCTATTTTAAGCAAGTATTTTTCACGACTCGTTATAATTTCTCTCTTTTTGAAGTCAACTCAAAATAAATTTTCATTGCCAGGGTGTGATTTATATTTTACTACTTACATTTAAAACATTGTTCAGTCTATGTGATATTGATTTACTGCTGTTCTCAGTGTTGTATTTCCCTACATTACATTACGCTGGTGGGAACTTGTATGAGTACACGGGTATTTTATTTTCATGACAGATTTTGTTGTGCCAGAAGCCTACCAAACCAGACAGCTGTTGTCTGATTCATAGACAGGAATCGCAGATTATAAAAAGATTCACCCAAACTGGGAGTCTGCATGTGGATAGAGTCAAGTGTGATTGCTTTTGCAGAGTTAGAAGGGTAGAAGCTGCACTACGAAAAGGAGGCAGTGGTAGAGACATTGCAAGTTGTGGGAGTTATTAACGTCTTGCAACCAATTTCTGCCTGTAATTTAGTAAGAGATGGAGTTACAATACAGTTTAATCGTAGGCAGACGGGAACAAACCAAATCCTCCGTGAAATAGAAGCAGTAGAGTTTTGATTATCAATGCGAATGGAAAGGTCATATTTCTCTGTTGTCAACTGTGTATTTATAAAGATAGAAGACTTCAATGACTTAGGTTTCCTGAGCCGAGGATAAAGTAAAATAAATGCAATTAGTTCATTCACTTCTAAGATATCTAGTCACATGAGTAATTCTACATAATGAAGGTTGGATAGGACTCAAATGGATTAGAGCTTGGATCGTGAGTAATTCTACAAACTGTCCTTGTTTCTGCATCATCCTATCCTTGGTAAAACTGTGCATTTTTCTAAATTAAAAGGTTCATTTCAAATTATTGGTGCAGTTAAAATTTATGAATACTAGATAACCCATGCAAAAATTTTGCAAATAAAATGTGATGAATAGCAAGGTTTGTTGTTTGTAGTAGGTTGAAAAAAGAATGTTCTCATTTGTAGCAATCTTTCTGATTACAAGTGACATATGCTATCCTGCAGTCCTTTACTTTGATGTAAACACCTAAAGCTATCCCTTCCAGAAAAGCCAAATTGTTGTAGACCTTAATTGAATACAATTAAGCTGTTACAAAACAGCAGTATATCAATATCTCCCTGATAAGTGCCAGTACAAAAATTTCACGACTAAAGTGTTTCCATAAAAATTGTATAACAGAACACAAATGTTTCCTTAACAGAAAAAAAAATACAAAAAGTTACTTATGGAACAAAAAATTCACTGTTTACTGCTATCTCTGTGATACATGGTGCTTCTATACAACAATAACATGATCAGTAATTGTGGACACCAGCAAAACATTTTCTAATACCTCTGTCATATGGCTGCTATGTAGGGGTAATGTGATCAGTCGTATCTCGATATCTCTGTGGTACACAGTGCTGCTATCTATCTCTAATGCAATCAATCATTAGCGACATCAGCGAAACCTAACAGCTTGGATGTGAACAGTCTCATATGTGACCTTGATGGTTAAAACTTTGGCAATTAAGGGTCAAATTCCGAAAAATTCCATTCTTAATTTATGATGTTACCAAAGCAGACACAGTAATTTAAATACCGCATTTATCTGTTTGATTCGGTATGAAGGGACATATATGGCTCTTGACACAAAAAAAGTTTTATAAATAACGATAACTTTGAACTTTAAAGATCAAATTCCGAAAAATTCCTTCCTTAATTTATGCTTATACCAAACAGGAGATCATAATCTTTAAAATGATTCCTCATTTATTGATTCCAGATAGGTATTTTTTTGCTGTCGTCAGTCTTTAGACTGGTTTGATGCAATCCTCCATCCCTTCCTATCCTGTGCTAACCTTTTCGTTTCTACGAACCCCTTACAACTAAACGAAAGAAATGACTCGTGAGCAAAATGCATATTTTGGAAATATTGATAATTTAGCCCTTTCAGAGTTGCATGCTGCAAATTTCCTATCTTAAAATATGATTTGCTCAAAGTGGAGACCTGAAGTTTTAAAATGATTTCATTTATTGGCATTGGTTCTGTATCAAGGGAGATAAATGGATCGCCGCAATTAAACATATTTTAGAAATAATTTTTGCCCTTTAAGAGTTTAATTAAAAAAAAATCCTTTCTTAAAATATCATGTGGCCATAGTGGAGAGCATCATCTTTAAAATATTCTAATTTATCTTTTCTTTTTTTTTTTTTTACTTGTGGCTATACATCTCGAGTGATTTGGCGAAACCATGGAAAACCCAAATCTGGATGCCTGGCTGGGGATTTGAACCAGCGTCCTCCCGAATGCGAGGCCAGAACATTAACCATTCACCCACCATGCTTGGTTCATAGCTTTGCATTCATATTATTTGTCACAGCTAAAATAATTTTTTTTATGTGTTAAGTATGGTTTGTTCTATTTTATCAACAAATGAACAAAGAAGAAAAAGAGGATTTTTTTCCTTATGGCTTTCACCTCGTCAACGTCATTAGAGGCAGGGAAGGGCTGGGGACAAGGAGCGGGAAGGAGTTCGACCATGGCCTTTTGAAGGAAGCATCCTATTATTTAGCTGGTGCGATTTGGGGAAACCAGAAAACCCAAATCAGGATGCCCGGATGGGGATTCGAACCAACTTCCTCCCGAATGCAAGGCCAGAGCATTACCGCTTACCCAACACACTCAGTATGAAGGAGAGGAAAATGTTTTTAGTAAAATCTAAAGAAAGTAAAGGCTTCCCAATTGTACACGAGAAAAACGTTTATCCCAATAACTGATAATTTGTAGGAGTGGCTAGTGTCAACATTTCATTTTTTTTTTAAATAAACAATTTATAAAATTCCGACAATTGTCTCAAGTATTCCTAGCAAGGGTTTAGGGAAGTATTCTTTACATCATAATATAATGCAAACTTGCCATTGTTTTTACATTTTGAAATAAGGAAACATTTTTTCCCATATAACAGTCCCATTGACAGTGAATAGAATAAGCAGGGTCAACGGCGGCTAATTTGACACACTCAAAAGTGAGGCTAATGTGATTCAGTGTAATAAAAGAAATTTCCTTGATGCCTAAACTCTTGAAAAAATAATTTTTCTATACTTTATTTATTACTCTATTAACCTACATAACAAATATAAATGTAATTTGAAAAATAAAGGTAAAAAAACAAAACTTTAAACTAACCTCCCCCCCCCCCACCTGAAAAACTTTTCTAGACGAATTGGAAACTTTTATTGCCATACGTCTGTGTGTTGTGATAAGCTTATGTTTATTAATTAACCACATTCAGAATTAAATGGGCTATTATTTGACAATTTAAAAACTTTTCTACCTTCTTTTTTAAAAAAAATATAACCTTCAAAACTTGTGGGGCTAATGTGATACGCAAAGTGGGGCTATTATGATACAGTTATAAGTATTCCAATTGTGTAGCCTGACCTTTAAATATAAATTTATGATGGTGCACAAACTGTAAATTGAATGAAGGGAATCCCTGATGTTAAGAAAAATGTGTGCCTAAAGCAAAAGATTCATGAAAGAGGAAATAATATTGACAGTAATGAAGATAAGCATATGAAAATATAAACTCTAATTGAAAAAAATAGGGGTGATACATTAGCTTCTGTGGTGTATCACTCAAGCCATTTTATTTCTGTGTAACTAATAGCACCTGTATTAACACACTGTATAACAATAGCCCCATACCTGTATCATATTAGTCCCACAGGCTGGGGTTAATATGATAGAGGTTTTTTTTTTTTATCTTAGGCACACTCTTAGACCATTTTTTAATGCATAAATCACATATTATTGCATATTTTACAACAGTAAATCAATGTTACTTGAAGAGAAGATTAAAAGTTTGATTTTTTGTATCATAATAGCCCCGGTTGACCCTAAGTGGTTATTGATTAACGTTTTTTTTAAATTTTTTCTGAACACTGAAATATATACTGTTATTAATTTTAACCCGGATTGGAAGGATCTCAATAAATCTTATATATATATAAAAATAGACGTGTTTTTTCCTATATTTCACTTTTCAGCCACCACTACCTAGCACAGATCACTGATGTTTGTGGGTGGAAGTAGCATGGAGTTTCCTGTCGTGCACAACGTTGGCCGAATGCCGATGGCTGTGGGAGATATAATGATTAAAGTTGGTCAGTACAGGGAGTTTTCATATTTCGACCAAAAATTCGTATCTCCGTATACTTCTCTTTCCTGCCACAACTACATAACATAGACTTTTGGTGTTTGTGTGTGGTAGTAGAATCGTCTATCCTGTCGTGCACTATGGTTGTTAGATGTCGGTAGCTATGGGGATGTGGGAGATATGGGGGTTGAAAGTGGTCGACCTGTGGCAATTTCATACTTCTGTCAAAGACAAAAGTGTCATGGTGTATCACTTTTCAGCGAAAACTACAGATCACAGATAACTGGCGTTTGTGTGTAGTAGTAGCACAGAGTCACCTTTCGATCACAACGGCGGCCCGAATTTCAGAAACTGTGGTAGATATGGTGGTTGTAAGTGGCCGACCAAGGATATTTTCGTATTTCGACTGTCTCCGCATATGTCACTTTTCTGCCACAACTACATAGCATAGAGCATTGGTGTTTGTGTTTGGTAGTAGAATTGTATCTCATGTAGTGCACTATGGTTGTTAGATGTCGGTAGCTATGGGGGTGTGGGAGAAATGAGGGTTGACCTGTGGCAGTTTCATACTTCTGCCAAAGACAAAAGTGTCATGGTGTATCACTTTTCAGCGAAAACTATAGATCACAGATAACTGGCGTTTGTGTGTAGTAGTAGCAGCACAGAGTCACCGTTCAATCACAACAGCGGCCGAATTTCAGAAACTGTGGTAGATATGGTGGTTGTAAGTGGCCGACCAAGGATATTTTCGTATTTCGACTGTCTCCGCATATGTCACTTTTCTGCCACAACTAAATAGCATAGAGCATTGGTGTTTGTGTTTGGTAGTAGAATCGTATCTCATGTAGTGCACTATGGTTGTTAGATGTCGGTAGCTATGGGGGTGTGGGAGAAATGAGTGTTGAAAGTGGTCGACCTGTGGCAGTTTCATACTTCTGCCAAAGACAAAAGTGTCATGGTGTATCACTTTTCAGCGAAAACTACAGATCACAGATAACTGGCGTTTGTGTGTAGTAGTAGCACAGAGTCACCTTTCGATCACAACAGCGGCCGAATTTCAGAAACTGTGGTAGATATGGTGGTTGTAAGTGGCCGACCAAGGATATTTTCGTATTTCGACGAAAGGCATGTGTCTCCGCAGATTTCACTTTTCTACCACGACTACATAGCATAGAGCATTGGTGTTTATGTGTGGTAGTAGAATCGTGTCTGTTGTCGTGCACTATGGTTGTTAGATGTCTGTAGCTATGTGGGTGTCGAAGATATGGGGGATGAAAATGGTCGACCTTCGGCAATTTCATATTTCTGCCAAAGACGCATGTGTCACGGTGTATCACTTTTAAGTGAAAACTATCAATCGCAGATCACTGGCGTTTGTGTGTGGTAGTAACACAGAGTCTCTCATCGATCACAACGTTGGCCGATATTCGGTAACTGTGGGTGTGTGTGAGAGATGGTGTTTTAAATTGGTCGATCATGAATATTTTCGTGTTTCATCCAAAGACTTGTGTGTATCCGTAAATTTTACCTTGCTGCTGGAACTACATATCGCAGAAGACTGGTACTTGTGTGTGGTAATAGTATCGAGTCTCCCATCGTGCACTAGGGTGGTTAGATGTCTATAGCTGTCAATATGAATTCTTTACAATCACGAACGAAGTCGTGGGTACCAGCTAGTATATATGTATATAGACTTGTGTTTCCCTATATTTCATTTTTCAGCCACCACTACCTAGCACAGATCACTGGTTGGCCGAATGCCGATAGCTGTGGGAGATATGATGGTTAAAAGTGATTGATGCAGGGCATTTTCATATTTCGACCAAAGACTTGTGTATCCTTATACTTCTCTTTCCTGCCACAACTACATAGGATAGACCATTGATGTTTGTGTGTGGTAATAGCATCGAATCACCCATCGTGCACTATGGTGGAACTGAAAAGTGCTCGACCTGTGGCAATTTCATATTTCTACCAAAGATGTATGTATCACTTTTCAGCCAAAACTATCTAGCGCAGATCACTAGTGTTTGTGTGTGGTAGTAGCAGAGAGTCGCCCATTGATCACAATGTTGGCCAAGTTTCGGCAACTGTGGGAGATAAGGTGGTGAAAGTGGTCGATCATGGATATTTTCGTATTTGGACCAAAGACTTGTGTCCGTATATTTTACTTTGCTGCCTGAACTACATAGTGCAGATGACTGGCGTTCGTGTGTGGTAATAGCATCGAGTCTCCCATCGTGCACTATGATGGTTAGATGTTGGTAGATTTCAACCAAACACGAAGTCGTGGGCACCGGCTAGTTTTTATATATTTCATATTACATGCAGTGAATATCAATGTAATCTGACAGTCCCCAGTTTTTGATAGCTGACAACCGTGTTTTGATGTTAGGGATGGGTTGTTTAAAATGAAGGGATCTATTCCACTACAACATTCACTAATGACAACCTAATACTGCTGTAGTCAATCACAATGAGAATTATTTCTAATACAGCCCGGACCATTATTTTCAAGTAAAAATTAATTCACAATGGACCAGCATAATGCCGCTAAATGTGGTTTGGAAAGTATTTCTAGTGGTGTCTTGCATTTGATTACAGCGGTATTACAATGCATATTATTTGCAAAATCACTATCTCAAGTAATCCCTATTCTGTTAATACCGATTTCTTTCAGGTTAGTATATTTTGATTTATGCGACAGATGGTATTAAGTTTTGGAGTTACATAGATAGGTACAGATCTAGTTTAACAAATTATATATATTCACTATGGAGTTTTATTTCATTTTATGCATGTCTAACACTAATTCCATAAACTGCTCTGTTCTCGTACTTCTCCGGAAGAAAATATTTCTAACCTTACCCTGTTCCCGAGTATTACTATAAAATTTCAAATTTGAGCATGTAACTCAACATCTGGAACAAAACTTTTTAAAACATAGTTTCATGGTGTAACAGACACATTAAGCACTAGAGTGAACACATGCAGCAATATTTCACAGCAGATTCATTAATAATGCACAACTAAATTTCCCACATTGTCATATTAGTATCAACACCTACTACACATTATTTACTAATACCTACCAACTAGCGGGCAGCAGTCAGTTAAAAAAAAAAAAAAATTAATGGAGAGCTTGATCCACAAAAAATTTCTAAATCCCCGAAAAGCACAGCTATATAATTTTTTTTATAAAAATTCTAATAACTTACTTACAAAAAAAGGAAATTTTTAATAGCTATCGTCACATATGTTAAACAGCTATTGAAATAGCTGGCCAAGTTCTAAGGTACCCAAATTCTGAATGAAAACTTATCAAAAGTATGCTTAAACTAAAACTAAATGCATTTTCAATCAATCATCTTATTTCTTAGAAGCAGTAACAGAACTTCGACATTAGTATATTGCATTCATTTTCTGTCAAAATACGAATGCCGCACTACTTTCTTCAAACGCTTTCACACTTACCATTATCAAAAGATAAAATTATCGCGGGCACAACCAAAAGCCAATATAACAGTATGATCTTCATGTCGGTCACTCAGTTCAAACAATATTTGCACGCTGCGAGTTCACTAATTTTGGAACATGTGCCAAGACCTGGACTCTATCCAACAGTGAGCAGGCAGTGAAAAGGATCATGGGTATAACACGGCAATAAACGTGGAAGGGTAGCAAGTAGGCCGTACACAACACACTTCAAAGATTGTAAAAATGTATTGGTTTTATATGCATTAAAATCTTTGGTGATTGTGATAGTTATTTGGCCTAATTACTTACGACTAGTTGTTATAGTTGTATCGTCTCGGTACGGAATGGCAGTAAGAAAATACCTCGGTTATGCTATAAAAAATGTAACTACATGTAGCATCTTCAATCATGAATTGCAATGGAGCTCATGCCCCGATGAAAAATCACTTCCACGTCCACTTAAAATACATCTTTAAATTAAATTCCTTCACTTTGGCTCCTTAATTTGTAATAGGCACTCATTCCCATGAAATCAATTGCTAATTTACTATCACGGTCCAGGCTTCCCTCTGGAATGCTGTTCGTAATTTTAATCCAGGACTCATCGCAAGTATCTGCCTTGTACACAGTACATGTCCACAATTATATTCACTTGCCTTTTGTCCTGCAGTGACTCCCAGTCCAAATCTTTTATTATTTCAGTATCATTTGGTACTTTTCATAAACAAATCTAGCTGCCCACCTTTGCACCTCTTCCAACTTCAGAATTTGATACCCATAATGAGGATCCGATATCATCCCACAATACTTTAGCAAGAGCCTGACAACCCCACGTAATGAAGTATGGGATTTTTTAATTTTATACCATTAGATCCTCTTATTCTTCTTCCTAGTCTATTTCTTTAATTTTTTTCTTAAGAATAAAAATGAATCTCTTTAACTCACACATTATCGGGTAAAATAGATTTACCCTGTTGTTTAAATAAACAGTTTAAGATACTTGTACTCAAAAAGTACAGAATGTTTTAATAAATATTTGATGTCATCTTTCCACCGAAGATTCCCTAACTTTATTAATTCTTCATCATTCGAAAAATATGTTTAGTTTACTATATTTAGGTGAATAATCTCACACTTTTTAGCCACACCCAAAGTCATAAAAATGTTACCCTACAAGCTCTTAGCAAAATAATCGTCATCTGTAATTGACAAATGCATCGCAGACCGCGTTTATTCAAATATGTTGGCGACAAGTTTCTTTAGTTATCAGTAACTAATTTCTAATTTTCTTTAATTCCATAATCTTACATAAGATGTTGTGCTATTCAGTCTCCGTCTTTTCCTTTCGATTTTACGAAAGGAGTTTTAAAAAATCTGCACTCAGAAAATTTTGTAGATATTTTGTAAAATCTCCAGAAACCACTCCATGTTTAAAGACCAAGCTAAACGGAAGAAATTTAAAAAGCTTTATCTTGGAGACTGGTCGATGGGCAGGAAAAAATAAATGGCGTGCGTTGGGTGGTACAGTTATGTTTCAGTGTGTTGCTATGGGTTATGTTAACTTTGATAAAACATCACAGAATGCCTGTGACACTTATTTGTCGGAATCCTCTGTAAATACTCGTACATCTGTAGGCCTAGTGAAAATAGTGTTACGTACTTTGCAGCTATATGTAACTTTTATTCCTATACTTTTACTTTCTCCATTACTGTATTTTGGAGAAACTTGCAGAACGCTGTGGTTCAAAATTTTTTTGTTTGGTGAGTGAAAACATTCTCTAATAATGTGTTTTTAACTTTACAGCCACCTTGAGTAATCCTGTTAATTTACACTAAAGACACACACAATCGATAGTGCCACAAGTTTCATGTACAACTCACTCAGTGGTACATTGACTTCCTTTTCTCTGTATTGAGGGGTGCTTTTGTTTAGGTTCTATATGGTCTGTACGGTTCAAGTTTACGTCACGATAAACGACGTTCATAACTTAGGATAAAATGATTGTATCAGTGCACGTGTGATTGAGGCTTTGAATTTGTAGTCCCAATATTAGTGGAGATTGTGGTTAGGTTGAAATTCAGCCTGGACCATAATGAAAACTAAAACTTTTTGGTACAGCCAATGGCATGAGGAATTTAGTTATCAGTTATTTAAGCAACTTTCATAAGCACTATGTCATGTTGTGACGTCATGTATCGCGACGTAAACTACTCCCGTCTGTACCACATTAATGGTTCTATTTTAAAAGGATTGTTAGTGATTAGAATTCAAAATATTAATTGAGCTCTATACTTACTGATATCTAGGGTTTGTTTTAAATAATATAATAGTAAATCACATTCATTATACTGTGTACAAGTCATTTGGAGTTATGACAATGCGCTTGGTTAAGGTTGTTAGTATCAACCAGGAATATTCAAACTGTTAATGCTGTATTGTATCACAACTTTCATGAGGCATTACTACTAAGGTACATTTCATTTTGCTTTAATGTACCTACACTTTTTTAAAAAGGTATGACGACAGGAATGTATTAAATAAATTTCAAGCAAATAGCATTACTCTTTCTTATTTTACCACTGCCATAAGTCATTTTTAATCTGATAATTTCATAGCCATTACAGTACAACAATAGCAATATCATCACTAATGTGCAGAAAAGATTATCATCATTTGGGACCATCTCCAGTTTCTATGGAGTGTTTCAGGATTGGTGGTTATAGATGATCATGTTCCACTGTTTCATGTCTAAAAAAGATTCCTTGTACATAACAGTCTCTTTTCTCTGTATCCTTCTTGGTCTTCCAGCCGGTCTGTTGCCTGTTATCTTTTTTACAATAAGCTTTCAGAAATTGTGTGCTGTCCATTTTATTAACATAACCAAAACATTTAAGCCTTTCTTCCATTGATTTATTTAACGGCAGTTCTATAATTACTGTGGCGCCAAAATCTGATGATGAATTCTGGTAGAACTCGACAAAACAAATCAAAAATAAAGAATAAAATTTTTTGATATCTCGCTTGCTATTCGAGATACAGCACGTTGAAAATCAATTATCTATGTATAATTTCTTGTGCTTTTGATGACATTTCTTCTGGTCCAGGCTGTATTTCAACCCAACAACAACCACTAAGAAGAAAATAAAACACCTATAGTGCATTTCCACCATCTAGATATAGTGGTTCTGGTGAACTTTTTTTTTTCTTGTCCACACTGAATCTCACCCTAACCTCCTCTCTATTGAGATACAATATCTCGAGAATTAAGCGATATATCAAAAAAATTATTCACTGTTTTCGATTTGTCTTGTCGAGATACATAAGAATTCATCATCAAATTTGGCTATAGCAAAATATTTCTTCTGGTCCAGGCCACATTCCAACCTAACCATGTCAAATTTGAGATATGATATCTCGAGAACTAAGCGAGATATCAAAAAAATTATTCTTTACTTTCAATTTGTCTCGTCGAGTTATATAAGAATCCAGAAGACAGGAGGAGGGTGAAGAGGGTCATGGGAGTGTACAAAGCATGTATTGGTGATAAGGCATGGAAAGATATTGGTGTAAGAATTGAAAGTAATACATGTAAGGGAGAAGATGACCATGGTCACAAGCTGGCACTCGATTTCAGGCGCAAGGGTGTAGGAAGATTCTCTTTTTTAGGTAAGGGTGTCAGGGATTGGAATAAATTACCAAGACAAATGAATAATTTGCCAAAAATTTTGAAAGAATTAAAATTTAAAATTTGTAAAGGATAAATGTAGGTGGATGCAGAAAAGGGGGAAGATGGATGTTTAGGGAAATTGCCACTGGAGAATGCGCTCCATTGGAATTTAATTTGATTATAAAATTGCGGCACCACGGTTATTGTAGAATCCCCCATTTAACTCTAGGTTTGATCTAATGTCATCATATGATCAAGTCTCATTTTATGGAGGGCTGTTCAAAATTTTTCGTAATATTCAATTAAAATTTCAATGGAGCACACGCTCTGATGGCAATTTCCAAAAAGTCGGAGTAGGAAAGGCAGTATAAAAGAAGTATAATGAAAATGGGAGTACCACAGGTTTATGTTTTGGGACCATTGCTACTCGTTATTCTGATAATGGTTGCGTTGTTTGCTGATGAAGTAATGCTATGTATAGGATCAAAATGGTAGAAGACTGAATAGCTACAGGGTGATCTAAACGGGTTATCTAGCTGAATAGGTCAATGTGAGATGAACATAAATGCAATACAATACATTAATTTTCCATTGATCCCAATATAAGAGACTGGCTCTGTGGGATGTGGAAAGTTGTCAATTTACAGATAAACAGTTGCATAACAAAATAATAAGTACACCACTAGATGTACAGTCATAGTATACATGGTACATTAAACACTTCCATTACAAAATAATATATACACCAGAAGATGTACAGTCATAGCATACATGGTAAATTAATTATGTGATCTATATTTACACAAGATACTGGCAGTTATTTCTGAATTTATTGTTATCATCTACTAGACATTTAATATGTGTTGGGAGCATATTGAAGATATGTATCCCTGAATATCGAACCCCTTTTTGAACAAATGACAATGACTTGTAAGTCTTGTGAAGATCATTTTTACTTCTAGTGCCATAATTGTGTATTTTACTATTTATTTCAAACAAAGGACATTAATGTGTATATATACTCAGATGCTAATGTTAAAATCCCTAATTTCTTGAACAGCTCTCTACATGAAGTTCTATTGCTAACCCCACACATAATTCTTATTACACGCTTTTGGGCTCTGAACACTTTGTCTCTATGGGTAGAATTGCTCCAGAATATTATTCCATATGACAATAAGGAGTGAAAATAAGCAAAATAAACTAGCTGTCTCATACGGAGATCACCTAAAGCTGAAATTTTATGAATTGCAAACGTGGCTGCTCCCAATCGCTTTAGTAAGTCAGAAACATGTACTTTCCAATTTAAATTTTGATCAATATACAAACCTAGAAATTTCACAGTCTCTACCTCTTGAATGGACTGGCCTTCAAATTTTATGTCTATATCAGGTGTTAATCTGTGTGATGTACTGAATTGCATATACTGAGTTTTATCAAAGTTTAAAGACAAGCCATTAGCTGTAAACTATTTATTAATCAGTTCAAAGACATAATTTGAAATATATTCTGTAGATAAATCTGGAGTGTTTTTAATTCCTATGTTTGTGTCATCTGCAAATTGGACAAATTTTGAGTTTTTAGATGAAACACAGGGTAGATCATTTATATATATTAAAAAATATAGTGGCCCTAATATAGAACCCTGAGGTACTCCACATCTGATTAATTTCCACTCAGAAAACAGTGGACCTCTTAAGGCAGCCTTAAAATTCTCCATTGACACTTTCTGATTTCTATTTAGAAGGTAAGAACTAAGCCATTTATTAACAATGCCATCTATACCATAATACTTTAGTTTTTGTATCAGAATTTTATGATCTACTATCAGAACCTTTCCATTCCTTGTCCTCACTCCTTTGCCACCACTAATAACCTAGGCATTGACAAGGTGAAAAGCCATAAGAAAAGAAAAAAAAGAGAATATGATCGTGTAGTACGGGACTCATATTTTGGGTATAAAATACAGAAATTGGAGGGGGGAAATGCAAACAAGAGCTGCTAGATTTGCCTCTGGAAATTGCCACAGGACACAATCAATAACTGATATGATAAAGGAGCCGGAATGGGATACCCTGGAAGGCGGGTGGAGGGTGAAAAAAGTCATGTGAATCTACAAGGGGTATATTGGTGATGAGGTGTGGAAAGGTATTGGTGTAAAAATTAGGAGTTGTACACAGGAGGGAAAAGATAACCATAACCATAGGCTGGCACTCAATTTCAGGCACAAGGGTGTGGGAAGATTTTATTTCATAACTAAGGGGGTCATGGATTGGAATAAATTATCAAGAGAAACAATGAATAATTTACCAAAGGTTGAAGGCAAAGGCCAATTGACTTAGCCATCCAAGCTAATAAGTAAAGTGAATATAGCTAGATATCACCAAATTTGTACTCCTTCCAATCTTATTTCAACCACCTAGAGCTACAAATTGAAATCAGATTCCTGAACTTGAAGATAGCACCAGCAAACAAGAAGTTTCATTTATGGATTTAAAAGCAGCTATGAAGTAAGAGACTGTTAACTGTAAAGTTAATCTTGAAGTTTTTTTGTGGTCCATAATATATATGTGTTGTAATGCTAAATAAATGTATGGATTGCTTTAGAAATAAATATTTTTTAATAGAGACTGATGATCACCAAATAATATTGTTTAGGAATTATTTGCCAATATAGAATGAGGAGGTGAGAACTTTTGAGACCACACTGTTATGAACATCACACAAGAAATCTGCCTGTCTGCACGGCATGAGTTGGTATTAATTTAAATGGAGCATATGCTATGATGGATGTTTCCTTACATATATACTTCTGAAATATGTGACTTTTAACTTCAGTTTTTTTTTTAACTGAGGCAAATTGATCAATAAATTGTTCCACTCCATGAATCTTGTACTTATTAATAAAAACTTTCCCACTCTATTTGACCTGAAATCAAGTCCTAGTTTATAGTAATCTGTTCCCTTCCACATATTACTACTAATTTTTCTTCTTACATCCATCAATTTAGTTGTGTAAAGTGTTACATACAGTGTTTGTGGTTTCTTATGTCATAAAGCTGTTTCCTTACCAACATGTTTTGCATCTTTACTTCATTATTATAGCATGTAAGTCCTGTGATTTAGTTTGTTTTCGATTTCTTTGGTCATTCTTATTGTCTTTTTAACTAATCCCACTTCCTTCCAGCTGAATTGTTGCACTCTTACCATATACTGCACCCTACCTTGAAACTCTTAAATCTAAGAACATATACTTTTTTTAAAATAATTATTTGTCTGTCAATCTTCCTTTATGACCAGTGCATTACTGTATAAGCTTATGTATCCATTACGAGTAATTTATGTATAGGCCCCTAGTCATAGAACTCCTGTCCACAGAATTCCAAGCATAACATCAATTATGTAAACTGTAATCCATATTACATTTCAAAGTAATATCAATAGTTCAGTAATATGACATAACTTTAATAAGTGATTTAAATGTGCAACAAAATGTAAGCATTGTTGTAAAATAATCCAGTAGATCCAGAAAAATACTTTTGTATATGTAGATTACATGAGCATTAGGTTTGGGGCCGACATTTTAGGATGGAATCTTTTAGAAATTAATGTTTTATCCCTAATCCTTCTATTGTTTTGACTTTCCCATCAGGTTTTTCAGTATAGTTGGTATCCTTTGGTTCACTATAAAAAATTAACAATCCTTGTTGTAGTAGAGAGGAATTTAATTAATTTAATTGCAATGGAATGTTATGTAAATTTCCCTAGTCACCTGTTTACTCCTTTCTTAGTTATTGTTTGTCTTAAATGCCTTGGGTGTAAACCTACCCCCCTCCTTTCCCCAAACATACTTTTTTCCTGAATAGTTAATTACAATAGCAAATGAGTTCATGATGTAGACTAAAGAAGAAAAAAAAAAATTCATATTTTTACCGTTCATGGACAAAAACAGGACACGAAGATGGAAACAAAGGTGTGTTTGTTTCATGTTATCTTGCTGTTAGATACATACTTCCTACAAAAGGGACATCTTAGTTTCAGATAAAAATAAGTAACTATGGAGATGTAGAATCTAATTCTGTGACTTTTATAATAATGTTTTTAAAACCAGAATGTTAATTTTTCAGGAGTAGAACTGTCTGGTCCAGTAATAATAAAACTTGGCCAATGGGCATCAACAAGAAGGGATCTATTTTCTGAAGAATTTTGCAAACACATGTCCAAGCTACAAAGAAGAACTCGTCCACATTCATGGCATCATACAGAAACGTTGCTAAAGGAAGCTTATGGTCCAAGTTGGAACCAGACATTTGTTAATATAGACATGACACCCGTTGGCTCTGGATGTTGTGCTCAGGTTAAATTTATTTTTTAATCTACTATTAGTTCTACTTTAAATGTACTGTATTTGTTTTATTTGTAACACATAGGTACCTCCATTTTCAGTGATAATTCTTTCTAATGGTTACAAATTATCTTCCTTGTGTTTTCCAACCTGTTACAGTCACGCCCGCCCTGGATACAGTGGCCAGGTCAAATTTTAGTAATGTTTAGAGACTCATTGTGTGCACATTTGATCCCATCACCATCAAAGTAGTGTGTCTTTGCATGAATACTTGGTTTCAAACTGAAGTATTCTAAAATTTATTTATCTTTTTGTGTTTGTTTGTCATGGATTTAATTTCTCTAGCCTTCTTTAACCGAGTATTGTGGGTGTGTGATAATGCTCGTGCCCTTGCATTCGGAAGGAAAGAGGTTTGAATCCCCATCCAGCCATCCAGATTTCAATTTCCCAAAATCGCTTTGGCCATATGTCGGAATGGTTCCTTCAAAAGGCGATGGCCAAATCCCTACCTGTTTCTTGCCCCTAAATCCTTTCCTGCTCCTAATGACATCAACTAGGTGCTAAGACATAAGGGAAAAAACTAGCCAACATTATTTACATATCACCCTCATTAATATCTAATTCTCTTCTAATAGTACCATGCATGGTGGGGGAGCTGTAATCCTCTGGCTAGGCATTAGGTAGGACATAGGTTCCAATTCCAATCTAGTTATCCAGATTTTGATTTTTCATGGTTTCCCGAATTCATTCCAGATGGTTGCCACGATGCTTCCTTCAAAAGGCCATGGCTGAATTCCTTCCTATTCCTTGCACCCTCCTTTTACCACTTGTAATGAGTTCGATGTCAATGAGGTGCAAAGCCGTAAAAGAACCTGTAACAATGATATTGCTTATCCTAAGCACTGGCTGTTATTTCTGTTAATTTCAGTATAGTAGAAATATTTTTTTATTTAGTTGTAGTTATTTGTTACAGAAAATTTCATACCACACAACAACAGTTCACCATAGGACTAATAATAAGATTTCATAATGATATTCGCAACAAATGCAGTCCTTTTAAAGACAGGGCAAAGTCTTGTGGTTGTTTAGTGATGAAAAATTACTGGATCTTGTTGTGAGTCAAGTCTGTTCTCTACAGGAGTGTTTCCCAAGTTTTATATTACTATGCCTCCCTTTAAAAAAAATCCAACCTTGCAACTTATCCCAGCTTTATTTCATAAAATATTCCTAATAAATTTTAAGAAGATTATAAATTTTTTTAAATGCATTATCAAAAATAAAAAAAAATAAAGGATAAGAACAAGATTTTATTATATTATAGAGATATATTAATTCATTTTGAAATTAGTTTGATTTTAATGTGATGGATGAGCTCATTTATTGGCACATATTTTATCAAATCCAGATGTTGAGTAGTGGTAGCCCTATTTTACTACTAAAGTGGATGAATATTTTGTTTCCATTGAAGCTAATGTAGAAAATTCTGTTTCTAATAAATATGATTAACAAATGTCAACAATACTTTCATTGCTTTACTTACTAAAATATTATATTATTCATCTTGATTCAAACAAAATTTAAATAGTATTTTACTCTAAAATGCTTGTGTCAGTAAACTATTGAATAGTAACTTATCAATGTTTTATTTCTTACAGTTTTCAATAAAAAATCTTATTCCTTGACAAATGGATTATTTGTAAAATGAAAATCTTTGAAATAATGTGAAAAAAGTATTAGCAATACATCCAAGTAAATAGATTCTAGTTTGACTCAATGTTTACATCAGTACAAAATATTTTAAACGTGGAAATATTTTGAGCTTAATTTTTCGTAAATATGATTTCAATAGCTCCAGTACTTTTTATGAGTGCTTTCACTTTGTAAGCACCTCAGAATTTGTTAAATTCTTCATGTCGTCACTACAGGATATGGGGGATGGGAATCATACAGAAGCCGATACTGCAGCTTATAACCGAATACAGGATGATTAAAAATTTAAAACTCACTCAACATGTTATACCAGCTTTAAGTAGGCAACTTTTAAATTCACCTAAATCATAGCAATCCTCAATATCTCAGCTTGTAAATAAATTTTCTGCATTTACCTGTGCCGCACTCAGCACCCTTTCCTGCACAACAGCCTAGCTTTACCTCAAAGTTACTGACTCCTCCTCAACCTTGGAATAGCACTTCACTTACGAGCCGTTGACATCCACCTCCTCAACGACAGATGCGTCAGCCACCGGTTTGTCAGCAGAGCCCACAGCAAAACATCCTTGCTGATTTATATTATAATGTTAACAGATCCCACATATAACCAATAACACGAAATCCTTATAGACCTCCACTAATGCCTATGAGTGAACTAATGATAGATAAGATCTGTGAGATGGTTGTATTGTTATTTAGTATTATGGCCACTTCTGGAAATTTACCATCTAATCTAAAACAGTGTGTCACCAATTTCTTGTTAAACAACGATGGCGGGGAATAGACAAGTGAACAATTTTTTATTCTGGAATGCACACTCAGTAAGGTCTAAAAAAAGAAAGCTTACACCATCTTCTAAACATGTAACGTATGCGTTGCCAGATTTGCTGAAACATGGCTTAAACATACCAGCATTGTTGGCTGTAATATTGAGCGACATGAAAGAGCAGAAGGATATGGGGGAGTGGCAATACTAGTTAAAAGAAACTTGCATTACCGTAGCCTATAAATAAGGAATGTCGTAAATGGTATAAAAGGATGCGCAATAAGGACCTGTGTTAATGGTATTGAATCGACCATACTAGTAATATATCACCCTCCAAATGTAACTACAAGCTAGCAAGTCATCAGCTCCTATGTGAAAAAAGTTCCACGACCCGTAATTATAATGGGCGATATAAATGGACATAATCTGGTTTGGGGGAGTGAAAGAATAGACGCTGTCGGAAGAATGATAATAGAGGTAGCAGATGAAGTGGAACTAGTTGTCCCTAATGATGGCTCTTACACAAGGATCTCAAAACCAGGTGAATGGAAATCAGTTGTTGACATAATACTGGCGTCTACCCACCTCTCACACACAACCCTGTGGACAACCATAAAGGACACCAGTGAGTCGGACCACTTTCCCATTTACTTCTCCTACCAACGTTATTACACAGAATACCAAGGAAGAAACCCCAAGGAGGACGCGGGTTCGAATCCCCATCCGGGCATCCAGATTTGGGTTTTCCGTGGTTTCCCCAAATGACTCCAGGCTAATACCGGGATGCTTCCTTCAAAAAGGCCATGGCCGAATTCCTTCCTGTTCCTTGTCCCCAGTCCTATCCCGCCTCTAATGACTTTTGCTATTGACAAGGCATAAAGCCGTAAAAAAAAGAAAAAAAAAGAAGAAGAAAAAGAAACTCATATATAGATGGAACATTCTGCATGCTGATTGGAGTCCCTACAAAAAGCAGCAGGCACCATATTCTCAAGCTTCAAGGAAACCGGTGATATGCAGCAAGACTATGAGAACATATTAAATGGAATAGAACAAGCAGCTCTTGCGACAATTCCAGAAAATCACCCAGTCAAACTAAATAAAAAAAATCTACAGTTTGGTGGGACGTAGAATGTACCGCAGCAGTGCAAGAACGCAAACAAGCTTTAAAAATCTATCATCAACAGGCAACGGAGGAAAACTTTATTCTACTAGATAAGACACAGGCCAGAGTTAAATGCTTCTTAAAAAGGAAGAAGCGGCAAAAGTGGAAAGCATTCTGCGAAAACGTAAACTGAAACTCCTCCCCTAACCACTGTTTGGAATGAGATCAGAAAATTCCGTAAAGCTGTGAGCAACCGTTCAACTATATCACAACGCAAGAGGTATTAGAAAAGATACTGGAGAAGATGATGCCACAATCAGTAGTCAACAAGGTCTGCCTATGGTAAAATACACCCAATGAACAGATATTACAACCATTTAATTTGGTAGAGTTTAAAATGGCTGTTCGTAATAGTAGGAACATGTCACCTGGGCCAGACAACATTTGTTGTGATATGCTCAAGTATCTACCAAGAAAAGGCAAGTTAACACTTCTAAAAGTAATCAACGACGTTTGGTTACAATGCATTCACATTGAAGCTATGAAGACTATAAGAATAGTCCCTATCCTCAAATCAGGCAAGGAACCATTCGACCCAGCATCATATAGGCCGATTTCTCTAATGTCTTGCTTGTATAAAATCTTGGTGCGTATGATTAGGCTCAGACTAGAGTGGCACGTGGAACACTATGTAAAACTTCCCCAATTTCAGTACGGTTTTCGCAGAGGCCTTGGCACGCTTGATGCTCTCGCATACCTAGTTACTGAGCTATAAAAGAGTTTGATAGCCAACAACTACACAACCTGTGTGTTTACAGACCTGACTGGAGCATATGATAATGTAGTTCCAGAAATTGTAGTACAAAAGCTCTGTTTAATGAATTTGCTGGAAACATTTATACTAAACCTTTGGAACATTCTGCAGAATAGAATCCTAATAATTATGACACCAACTGGCATAATTGGCCCTCGGCGTACAAGTTTTGGTCTCCCACAAGGTCGATCCTGGCACCAGTCCTGTTTATCTTATACTGATATAGGTACAGAACTGTCACCAGACACCTGGTTTATACAATATGCGGATGACATCTGCATCTACAAAACCTCCAGGAATCTTCTGGACACCTACCTCTGCCTTAGCCAGATGTTAACTAAACTCAAGACTTTGCTAAGGGACAACGGACTCCAGATATCACCAGGAAAATCTTCAGTGATAACCTTTACCCGACGTAGGGTACCAGCAGCTGAAGACATAAGACTCGGCCCATATACATTCCCATTTGTGAAATGTGTCAAATATCTAGGATTATACTTAGATAACAAACTAAGATGGAAGCATCAGATATCTGAAACAGTTGGAAAATGCGAGAAAGCAATAAACATACTCTGAGCCACTAATGGCGCATGGTGGGGCACGGATCCCAAAATCTCAATAGCCCTTTACAATTCTATGGTGCGACCCCACTTTGATTATGGTTGTGAACTTTATGGCTCCGCATCTAATCAACTATTGAACTGCCTGGATAAATGTCAGTTTTGGGCTCCTCAACTTTGCTTAGGGGTATTTCTATCAACTCCAACCAATGCACTGCTGGTCGAATCCAAGGAAATGCCAATATCTCAGAAAACCGGAAATGCGCTTACAATAAAAATATGCGCCCTGTGGGAGCAACATCAGCTTCCACATACTGGACTCCTAGGAACAGCGCACCTCTAACCGCGCCCATCTCCGACATTAGTGAATATCAGTCACAAGTGCTCTCTCTCACAAGATTACTATGCTATGAGTTTCACTATGAAACCCTTATGATCGGGCATAAGATCATAGAAAATCTGAGTTATTGAGAGAATGCCTTAAGTAACAATAATCTTCGAAGTGATTATCTAAGCGGCATGGGTCGAGTCGTACATATTTACACAGATGGGTCCAAGACTGGCAACATGGTTGGCAGCGCCTTTTTTGACAGCACTAATGTGGTGGAAAGGCTGTTTAAGCTATGTGCGGAAACATCCTCCTTTCCAGCTGAACTTTTTGCGATACTTGACGCATTGGAATATGTGCTAGAGATGTGCATTTTGAATACTGTAATTCTTACAGATTGCAAATTTGCACTTCGAAAGCTGGGTAATGGAATCAAAGATAGAGGGAGGACTCCACTTCTATATAACATATTGGAGTTGTTGACCGACATAAATAAACAAGGAATGAATACCTCCTTTATCTGGGTTAAGGCACATGTCAGGCTTCCTGGCAACGAAAGAGTGGATTCCCTTGCAAAATTAGCTGCACAAACAGAAAACTAAGTGGAACTTCTGATAGGAAGTGACATTGTTTCACCACAAAACAACTGAGGCCTGCAGTGCTATGTAGCAATCCAGTGAACAACACAAGGGAAGAGACTACAGGCGCATACAACCGCAAATACCGACAACACAATGGTTTCAAAGAAAACATGCCACCAAAAAAGCTGTGACTATAATATCAAGATTAAAATTCAATCACGGCAGATTCGGAAGCCACTTGTAAAAAATAAATTTAGCAAACACCCCACTTTGTCATTGCGATGGGGAATCCGAGGCAGATAAAAACCACCTATTCTACGGATGCAATAATTACAAAGAAGAAACAGACACTTTCTCGAAAGACCTAAAACATTGGGACATAAGTTATGCAGTTAATGTAGGCCACCTCCTTGCTCTAGAAAATATCGCAATATACCAGAGGACGGTGCACTTCATAACAAGAAACCATATAGAAATATAACCTCGTAAAACCCACTCTACTGCTCAATCTTTCAAAAAATTATTGTTTACAGAGGCTACTGTTTTATTGTTGAAAAGTTTTAATGAACGGTGACTTCTATGTATATGTAATGTGTATATGTAAATGTGGGCACATGTATGTATATATATAAAGATACAACACTAAATATAATGTATAACAGGCCAAGTGTCGATAAAATATTTTTTAAAAAAAGATTATTTTTTCCACCGACTTTGTGGGGCGGGCTTGTAATTTTTAAAAGTGTCTATAACCCCGAGAAGATTTTAATGCATTTCATTTGAAAACAATGTCTAACTGTATAAATCCCTCTAGAATTTTAGTGATAAGTAGAAGTCTGTTATTGTTCTAACACTAACAGCTGTCTTCAAATACTGCTTCAAACCCATGGTTTCATGAAATTTATAGGGTAAATTTACGTGATGCATTACAATACCAGTGTTTTATGCTTTAAATGACTTTAAAATCTTTATTACAGTTTCTTTAGAACAAAATATATTAACTAGAGCCTGTTTATTATCATGAAAAACCTTTACAGTGTTGAAAAATGTTGTGTTGTAGTGAAATTATGCCAAAAGAAAATATTGCATTTACTATAATTTACTACAGCTGTTTAGGTATATTTAAAGCTTGACTTTTACTATTTAAGGTTGATTTAGTATTGTTATTGGCCGATTAGTTAACTTTGTGGCTTTACTTTGCTGCATAATTGGCTTTAAGGCTGCGGTATCGGGTCTTTCACCTAAGCCCATTCTCCAATAAACAAACTGTTTTAAGCATTTGCAGAATAGTAAAGTAGCTTAAACTTTCCTAGCACATAACTGCAATGAAGTCTTCACGGGTGTACTTCCAGATTGTGCTGTGTTAACACGATATTTCGATGACTAGCTCCAGCATCTTCCTCAGGTGTGAAAACATTTGTACTGGTCAGCTGACCAACAGATATTGAGACAGCGCAGGTGCTACATGTCCTTATATCCTTATATGCCCGATGGCTCTGTTTGCGGCCCGCGCTCAGCGACTGCCTGCCAGTGGGCGTGGCTGTAGACCTTCGTTGCAGGCCATGAAGATCTACAGCCATGCAGGTGTCCTGGATAAATAGTGGAGGCTTTCTCGGCATGTTAAAGATAGGAAAATAACCCATAGTTTGGTATCATGGAAATTGCTCTAACGCCATCTTGTAGAAATCTGAAGCATTCTAATGTTGTTCTATAATGTCATCTCTCAAAACTTTGAGGCACCATTAAGGTTGAAGTGGCTTTATATATTTGGATGATAACGATAAAGTGAAAACGAATAAAAACTATAATACAGCTGATTATTTAAAATAGAATGTTGAACTACGTTCATTCATGAATTTTATTTAATTGACTGCAGTTCTTATGTTGGTAGATATGAAATATATTGAATTTATAACAAATATGGAGTGGTTTGTCAGCTCAAATATGATTAGAAAAAAGTGATTAAAAATTCTGGCTGCAGTCCCGGGTTCAAATCTCGGTGGGGAAAATTATTTTTGAGAGTTGTATTTGATCATATGAGCTATGATAGGATGTTCTGTGGTTGATATTCCATGTTAGACTGTAGGTCCCTGAGGAGAGAAACTGGTTGTCTTACCACTGATACAATAGCTTAGTATGCCTCCTTCTGGAAGATCCAACCAACCTTTGCGTTGTGGACTAAGTGAGGTTTTTATATATATGATACTGTCTATATATCTAATCTATCCAATCTAATACTTTTGTATAAGCAACTCTTGTATACGGGTAAAATCAATTTCTCACAAGCTTCTCTAAGGATTTTGATGAAATTTTGCATACTGAACAGAAATCAATAGATACCAAGCGAATATCAGTCAATCAGGTACTTATCATTAATTCATTCATTCAATAATATTTTTGGCACACTACAGACAAATTGTCAGGTCATTAGGATATTCTTATATCTTTTCTTGATAACTTTTGATGGATAATCATAGTAGTTTGCTTTATGCTGGGGATATCGAGGATGGGATGGTGCATAGTTTCCAGCTGAACTTAACTTAGATATTTTATCTCTATCATGATTGCATACTATTGAGTTGGATAATGAAATTGCTGAAGTGCAGGTTACACGTATCAGTGAAATTCCTCACAATCCTGAAGTAATTAACACAGATTTGCAACAGAAAAAATAGAGTAACTTGCATATCGGAGATTAAATGTGAAACATAGCAATAGTCAGATAACGTGCAAATCAAGTCTCATTCAACTAGTGTTCCATTCTCTAATGATCTTAATAGATATCTCATATGTGGTAGGTCAGGTACAAAAATCAGCACTTGACAGATTTTCAGTTTAGACAGTATATTCTGCTCCATAGCCTCTAGCACCATGCCTTATTGTTTGCTAGCATTGCTAATTGAGTTTGTATTCATTACATTTTTCAGAAATGCAGAAATAAAAATTAATATTTTATGTTTTAGGTGTACAAAGCATGGATAAAGGCAGCACCTGCCGGTGAAATCTCATTAGAACAAGGTAACCTGCAAAATTTTGAGACAAATTGATTGTTTAAATTAAATTGTTACTAACTCTTCCCCCAATTATTGAGATGTTGACCACATGTTGTTCATTACAGTAAACCAAAAACCAGTCATAGTTACTTCATGATTCAAAGTTTCAGGAAGCAAGTTATATTTGCATCATATGAAACTGTGGTCAATATTTTGACAGCCAGCTATTGAATATAAATTTTTTTGGTGAAGGTGACTTCAATTATTTTCGCTGTCTACTGTGTTTTCTGACTCTGTATTAAACTAGTGAATCCGTATCAGTTCCCTTTTCACAAATTGTATGGAATACTTCATTGGAAATGAGCGATAGGTGTCCGAAAGACGCTCACAGCACACGTTCTTTGTTGGATTTTGATTCGATGTCAATGATCTCAGAATTTATGGAATTTCTTCTAAATGTGAAAAGGAAACTCAACAATCAGTCTTAACAAGATCTATCATTTTGTTTTTGTTTTCTAGATTGCTCTCTTTCAAAGGCACTATGTTCAAATAACTGCTTCCCACTACTGAAATTCATACATTTGCTCTTTTGCCGAATGATGCATACTTTTCCTTATGTATCTTGAAAATACTTGTGAACTTTGGGTGGTATCATTTTCTCCATTTATATATGTTTAATGATCCAGCAATTTCAGTTTTTTTCTTTACTAATTTTCTGCAAAGTTTTGCTGAAATCTCTTGTTCCTAGATATTGGAACTCAATTTAGAGTGATGTCTAGAACTTTGTTGGGACATTGATTTATAGCTCTATCTTTATATGTAGAATGACTGTCTTGTCTTTGGCATTGGTAATAAATATCAAAATTCGGAGGAGTGTACATTTTTTTTCCTTATCCTAGGAAATTCAGAAGATGATCTGCTTCCCGTTGCTGTGAAAGTGGTACACCCTAAAATGGATGATTTGTTAAGGTACAGTCTTGTTTGTGGTTAAGAATCTAAGTTGTTATACAACAAGTTTTATGTTTGTGTTTAATGAAATGTCTCAAGCAACAGTAATATAGATTTTTGGTTATTTCGTATAAAGCCTGGCAGGTAAAATTCTACAGTCTGATGGAATGCTTGAAAACAAACCAAAGTGTATATATAGGTAAACAGTTAAGTATTGGAGAAAATTATTGCATTCGCATGCTTATTAAATAAATGATATGTGTACATAAACAGACCAGCAGATATCAGTGGAGGTGTCATCAGAGAAGTGTTATTGTTGCTATGCTCATAAATGGAACAGATGCCATTTTGTACAACTTCAACAAACAAGTGTATTCTAGAGGTTTGATATTTTAGTCCTTTTTAGAGCCAGTTGGTCCTTACACCATATTGCAAGATAAAATCAACATAAATGTCATAAATTATCACTCATTTGGAGATAGTCTTCACTCCAGGCAAATGCTGGGATGCTCCCTTTAAAAGGCCATGGCTGAATTCCTTCCCGTTACTTGTCCCCAGTCCCATCCCACCTCTAATGACCTTGATGAGGTGCAATCTTCCCAGGTGTAAACACACAGAGTTTTATGGGAGGCAGTGCCTAGAGATAGATGATAGAGTGGTCAGATAATTACATCTGATGTTGTGCTTTATGACACTCTCAGTTCACCCAAAGTGTACAGCATCAACTTGGTCAACATTATGTTGATTGGCCATGACACGTTAGATTTCCAGCTGTCAATTTCAAAGCTGCCATTTATAGTGTGTGTCTCATGACATTCGTCTCAAGCAGCCTAAAGAATTGGTTAATGGATTATTTTTTTATTTGATTTATTGAGAAGCAAGTGTAAAAAGTGTAGTTCCATTAAGATGCTTGCTATTGAGCCTTTGGTGAGCATTCGAGTAAGACTTTCAGTAAGACATTGATACCCTCAGTTGGCTGTGAACCGGTTAAGCAACGTTGAGCGTGGTGAGTGCCTGGGTGGGTGACCGGTTATGGCTCCATACGCAGTCCGCAACATCGATACCCTCAGTTCCGGTACACTGATTGGGGGTCCTGGCAATCTTCGATACACGACTTTAGAATTTTTGGCGGCAGCTAAGCCAGTCTGTTGGTGATTTTGAGAAGTAATTATCTTAAATAGACCTGATGAAGACAACCGAGCAGGTTGTTGAAACGTCGTCATTCTTTGACTCCATCCGGCTGGACACCCGTGAAAAATTCATTGAATCAATATGCCGGGAAAGTCTCCATTTACATAAGCTTTTTCATGTCAAGTAACACAATAAACTTTGTGTTGTGACAAAATTTTACCTGATTTTTTTTTTTAATCTAAAAAATGTTCTTACATACAAACGTAGGTTAACCTTCTCAAGATGGAAAATTGAGTTATAATTGTCTTGTTAGCTCATATCTGACTTCTCAGTAATATGACAAGATATTGTTGTGATTTCAGAGTTACGTGCAACACAGAATTAAACAATTTGGTTTTTTAGTGATAAATCTAATTTCTTTTTCATTAATACAGTCATTATATAAGTGCATGAAGGTGATGCAGCCATTGGGTGGATTTCTGTAACATGCTGAGGTGTCACACATGCCATAACCTGGTATTTGTGATTCATGATGCTATCAGCCTTAACAGCTACACTATCTGCCACTACTTTAAGTGATGTTATAGTTACTGAGGTTGTGGACTTACTGCAAGGTATTTCCCCTATGGCCAAATAAGGAGATGTTTTTTACTGGTCCCAATTTCAAGATGCAAAACTGTAGATATCTACATATATACTCTGCAATTCACAAAATTGTGGGCGGCAGAGGGTGCTCAGAACCAAAGCTAATCTCTTTGCTGTGCATCCCAATCCCTAATGGTATGAGGGAAAAAAGAATTCATATAAGAATCAGTCTGGCACCTTATTTCTCTAATTTTATCTTTCCTGTCCTTCCGACTCAAATAGGTTGGCGGAAGAAGTATTTCACTACACTCAAAAGTGAAAGTGGGAGTACGCATGTTTACCAATAAGTTTAAACGAAACGTGTGTCGTCTAAAGACAATGTGTGAATGTGTCCTGAGGAGATATTCTGGTAGACTCCACTGGAGAAGAATTACCTTAGAGCCAATAAGTATCATCAGAAACTTCACACTGGCCAAGCGAGTCAATACACAGCCCCCTTCCCCTCTAGAGGAACCTTTGATTAGGCAGAGCAGTATATTGATACTTTGGAAATAAAGAGTGTAAGATCGGCAATGTTAGAAAGCAGTAAAAGAATTTGGTTGGGCAGACAATCTAAAATTAACAACCAGGCACAGAGAGCAGGTGTCCGAAGGGAGGAACATCCTCAAGGGTCCATTTCACACTAATTTGGTGAGAGCTTTAAAATTCATGAAACATTTTCTTGAAGAAGAAGAAGATTCACAAATACTTCTGAAGTGAAAAAGGAAGATTGACTACATATGTATACGAGACACTTGTCTTTATTACACAAAATATTCATATATATAAAGGAGCTAAGCTAAACATAGACTACTACTTAATCAGTGGATGAATATCAACAAATAAATAAAAGGATAAATCATGAAAAACAAGAAATGGGTCATAAAGTGGTAAAAGTACAAGCATGAGACAAATTGCCACAGCAGATTAAATCAGTATTTATTACAGATAGAAATAAATGGAAATATTGACAGACATAGATGTTAGAATAAGATAAGATACAAATGAAACACTGAGTAAAAGACCGTAAAAACCAAAAATAATTAACTCGAAATTGTTTTAGAGTTAAGAAAGATTCATACCTAAAATGTTTCATTATAAAGAAAATCAATAAAAACAAACAATAAAACGATAAAAGAAAGATAGCAAATCAAGAAGTACAAAAGCACATCATGAAACCTGAAACAAATTTTGTAACAGAACTACAAAATGCAACAATCAAAAATGTCTGCATAAAATGATAAAACATAGGTAAAAAAGAAAAGTATAATATAAATGTCAACAGCATAGCAAGAAATTAATTGAATTTACTATAAAGTGCTTTGAACAGATAAGAATAAGAACAGGGCAAAAGTTCAGCAGTAGAAAATTATTATAAGGGAAAAATAGATTCCTCAACAATTGAAGAATTAAATGATACTAAATAACCCAGAAAAAATTCAGGAACACCAGAAAATTTTAAGGTACAGATGGTTTAAGTGCAGAATTGTATATATATATATACTTCCTTTTTAAACATAGACTACACTTACTCAACATGTTCTGGCAACAAGCATAAAATCACCAAGAAATTTGGTTCTTACCTTAATCCAACCCATCATATATATTATTTCTATAACATATTGTTTTGTCACAAGCCTGTATCTTTCTTCATACTTAACCGAAATCAATGAATGAGGTGTCATTTTAAAGCTTATAGTCTTCACTTTGGACACATCATATTTTAGGAAATGAAGTTTTCGGAATTCGACACTTAAAGGGCGAAAATTTCAATATTTCTAAAATGCTGTTTTCTGTGTTATGAGTCATTTATCTCCCTGGATACCTATCTCAAATCATTTAATGAAGTATCATTTTAGAGATTAAGATCTCCGCTTTAGTGGCATCATATTTTAAGACAGAAATATTTCGGAATACAACCCTTAAAGGGCAAAAGTATCAATATTTTTTGCAATTTGTTTTTGTGTCACAAGCGATTTATCTCTCTCAATATCTATCCGATATAAATAAATGAGTTATCATAGTAAAGACTAAGGTCTCCGCCGGTAACAATATATTTTAAGAAAGGAATCTTTCTTAATTCGATCCTTTCAGGGCAAAAAGGTCAATTTTTCTAAAATGCGTTTTTTGTATCTCGAGCCATTTATCTCCCTATATAGCTAACCAAAATCGATACAGGAAGTAGGATTATGAGGAGTTATATCTCAGCTTTGTGATATAATATTTTAAGAAAGAATGTTTTTGGAATTCAACCCTTAAAGGGAAAAATTATAAATTTTTCTATAACGCACTTTTTGTGTCACAAGCGATT
Source organism: Vandiemenella viatica (assembly GCA_031002005.1). Taxonomy (NCBI): domain Eukaryota; kingdom Metazoa; phylum Arthropoda; class Insecta; order Orthoptera; family Morabidae; genus Vandiemenella; species Vandiemenella viatica. The sequence continues at coordinate 201,890,243 of CM061920.1, forward strand.
TATCTCCGTTAATATCTAACCGATATATATAAATGAGGTATCATATTAAAGAATAAGGTCTCCGCCGTGGTAACATTATTTTTTAAGAAAGGAATTTTTTGTAGTTCAACCCTTAAAGGGCAAAAATGTTAATTTTTCTAAAATGCTTTTTTTGTATCTCGAGCCATTTATCTCCCTGGATATCTAACCAAAATCGATAAATGAAGTAGGATTATAAGCAGTAATGTCTCAGCTTTGCGAAATCATATTTTAAGAAAGAATGTTTTTGGAATTCAACCCTTAAAGGGAATAAGTATAAATGGTTCTACAATGCATTTTTGTGTCACGAGCTGTTTATCTCCCTTGATATCTAACCGATATAGATAAATGAGATATCATATTAAACACTAAGGTCTCTGCCGTGGTAACATTATATTTTAAGAAAGAAATTTTTTGTAATTCGGCTCTTAAAGGGCAAAAGTATCAATATTTTTGCAATGCGTTTTTGTGTCACGAGCGATTTATCTCCCTTAATATTTAACCAATGTAGATAAATGAGATATCATATTAAAGACTAAGGTCTCCGCCGTGGTAACATTATATTTTAAGAAAAGAATTTTTCATACTTTGACCCTTAAAGGGCAAAAGTATCAATATTTTTGCAATGCGTTTTTGTGTCATGAGCGATTTATCTCCCTTAATATCTAACCGATATAGATAAGTGAGGTATCATATTAAAGACTAAGGTTTCCGCCTTGGTAAAATTATATTCTAAGAAAGGCATTTTTCGTAATTTGACCCTTAAAGAGCAAAAATGTTAATATTTCTAAAATACGTTTTTGTGTTTTGAGCCATTTATTTCCCTGGATTTAACCAAAATCGATAAATGAAGTAGGAGTATGAAGAGTAATGACTCAGCTTTGGTGCCATGATATTCTACCTCACTATTCAATGCATTTTATTTGTGAAATTTTTGCACGGGTCGTCTAGTAAATTAAAAAAGGAAATAGGGACACTTGCTGCAATAATATTTGCAGAGGTATAAACCTACTTAATGTTGGGCATGACTGTGTTACAAATTAATAACCAAGTGGATCCAAATAATAAAAACTATAATGGGTGAAGAAGACATGCGTTAAGTAAAGGATGATTTATTGTAGATGATGTATTCATTTTCAACAACTTATTTTTTTTGAACAGAATTGAATGCAAACAACAAATACATTTGACTTTTGTTGATTTGACGAAAAAAAGTTGAGAGTTATGACACATACTTAATGACAAAGTATTTCCACAACATCTACTCAGTCCTTAAAAGCTTTAACATAGTTAGTAGCAGTGAATTTGAAAGTAGAAAGAGAGGAGAGTGGTAAAAAAAAGAAAAAAAAGAAGATAGTTACACAATCACAAAAAGTGCAATATAGCATGAAACATTGTTTTTTTTTGTGTAAGGGCATAGGCAAAAATATTGTGCCTTTTTATAATTGGCTAACGTTTTTTGTCATTGCAGTTGTCCTCCCTTCAATATTTGTGAGTGATTGTTCTACTTGATCTTTTGTTTTCATGTTAATATCCCTTCGTGCCATTTCTTCTTAATGTTGTTGAAAATATAAATTGAGATGTAGAAAAAGGGTATCCACTCTCACCAGGGAGGAAGGGAGGGCAAACCAGGGCACTTGCCATTAGCGGCAACTTCAACTTCATTCAACTTCAGGTGGATACCAAAATCATATTTAAAGGGGTGGCAAATCATGTGGTGAGAACATCCTTTTAGTTGTACTGCCTCAGATAGCAACTTTCAGAGAGGGTTGGAAATCTAGAGTTTTTGCCTTAGAAAAATGTAGCTCCAAATGGAATCAGAAATGAAATAAACAATCTTTTCATCACATTTCTATTTGCTGATGACTAGGGTTCGGATCTTTAGGAAAAGTCATATTTTTTTCCTGCCTTCTTTTTGACCCGAAATGCAGAAATAAACACTGATTCGACGTTTCTGATTGTTTTTAAATGTATTTTATATAGCCTATAAATGCATATTTGGGCCATTTTCCTAATTATGGTCATATTTCAGCAATTTTTATGGTCATATGGTCATATTTTGAGAACAAAACTGGTAATTTTTGATAGAAGTTGTAGATGAAAAGAAATTAAGATAATTATTCAGAGAATATATTCCTGTTATACATTGGAGAAAGAAACGAAACTAATTGTAACTAAACTGTTCAGAATTCACCAGCCAAGAATTAAAGTTATAAATTATTCTCACTCTCTAAACGTTAATGTTCCGCCCGCTTTTTAAATTCGACTATGCAGCAGCAGGATGCCTGTGTCGAGCCGCGTCAATCAATGTCTCACTTCCGACGGTATCGCGGGAATTGAGTCCACTGCAGTGACCCACCGATGAGTTGAGAGGAATCAATTGTCTTCCTATGATTCAGTACGGCGAAACTGCTGCTTAACGGGAAACCCGTCCCTACCTGGGTCAGGTATTCCCCACATACCAGACTCTCCGCGTCGAAACAAACACAAAGCCTTCAGCCACTCACGCACTGTCACCAATGCTTTTTAAAATAATCCTGAACCAGTGTTAAATCTGCAGTGGATCAGTGAGTACCGCCATGCCGAAAACAAAACTTTCTGAAAGTGTAAAGTTACGGAGTTACGTAAAGGAATTTGGAGAGGAGTATTTTAGCACAGATGAAGGAGTTCTTTTCTGTAAATTATGTGAAACTAAAGTGAATGCAACAAAGCAATTTCATGTGCAGCAGCACTGCAATACATCAAGACAAAAGAATAACGTAATACGACATTCAACTCGGCAAAGCAAACAGCAACTTTTCTTGGATACATCTAAAGCTTCGTCGTCTTCCAAATTATCAATTTTTTCTAAAGAACTCTGTGAAATGATGGTATCAACCAACATCCCACTTAATAAAGTGAACAATGAGCATTTCAAATCGTTCTTGGAGAAATACACAACACAGACGATTCCAACCGAATCAACATTGAGGAAGAACTATTTACCGTCTTGTTATGAAAATGTATTACAGGCAATCAGAACTAAGATAGGCACCAATAAGATCTGGGTATCAATGGATGAAAGTACTGATGCTTGTGGGAGATACATTGTAAATGTTATCGTTGGAACCCTACTTTCTGACAGACCGGGTGATATATTTTTACTGGACTGTGAAGATCTTGAATCAGTAAACCATTCAACAATTGCCGTCCGTTTCGACAACGCTATGAAACTGTTATGGAGCGGTGAAGTTAAGCGAGAACATGTCTTACTATTTGTGACCGACGCTGCGCCGTACATGGTAAAGGCTGGGAAATGTCTGAAGATGTTGTATCCTTCGATGGTGCATTTAACCTGTCTCGCTCATGGATTACATAGAGTTGCCGAGGAAGTAAGACTAAATTTCCCTGATGTTGATAGGTTAATATCAAATGTAAAAAAGATTTTTGTTAAAGCTCCAATGAGAGTGGCAAAATTTAAAGAAGACGCACCTTCCATCCCTCTTCCACCACAACCAGTACTTACTCGTTGGGGCACATGGCTCGATGCAGTTAGCTATTACTGTGAATATTATGAAAACATACGGAAAATAGTTTCTAATTTTGATAGCAGTGAAGCATCTTCCATAAAAATTGTCCAAGAACTCTTTTCCAGTAATTTGTTCAGAAATTTGGCGTACATAAAGTCAAGTTTTTCAGGTATCACAACTGCGATTTCACGTCTTGAAAAAATTGGTCTAGAACTGAATGAAAGTTTGGCGGTCGTTAAAAGTGTGGAAACCGAAATAGGCCAAGCAGGGGGCAGTGTGGCTAGTTTGCTGAAAAACAAATTCGATAAAGTGTTGTGTGGGAATAAAGGATATAAAACAATTTGTAAAATTAGTGAAATTTTACATGGTGGCGAATCTGTTTTGACTGAAGACGACCCACAATTAAATTGCAGTGACCTGACTCTGTTTAAGTACGCTCCCGTCACATCTTGCGATGTCGAACGAAGCTTCTCACACTACAAGACAGTTTTAAGTGACAACCGGAGAAAATTCCTCTTCGAGAACTTGAAGATGCATGTGGTGATATACTGCAATGCTGGCATCAAACAAGAATAAAAAATGGTATGTACACTAATTCGCAACAAATGTATAGTAAATTTCCATTTTTAAAAGTAAAATTCTAGTAATCCATTCTTTTACAGGAACAAGAAAATAAGTTTCAATAAAATTAATTTGCCAATCGTACAGTGAGTGCATAGAAGCAAATTATGCTGTCTACTTGAAAGCGACACAGCTACATAAAATAAATTATGTACATATGAGCATTTTTAATGAATAAAAAATTTGAATGTTTGGTCATATTTTGTCTCTTTTAGGTCATATTTACCCATTTTTAAGGTCATATTTTGCGATTTTTTGGGTCCTAAAGATCCGAACCCTACTGATGACAGTGCTAACTGCCCCAACTGAAGAAGTTATATAAAAAGAAATGTGCTTATTAGATGAAATAGTTACAAGATATGATTGAAAGATATCAATAGAGCAAATAAATGTAACTGCACATTGTGTCAAAGAAATAAAAAAGTCTATTCTTATAAAACGCTTATTTGGTCACAATGTTCCATTACTATGACGTCACGTTTTTCACCTTCGTTTCCCAATTTCAACTGAAGAAGTCATATAAAAACAAATGTGCTTATTAGATCAAATAGTTACAAGATATGATTGAAAGATATCAATAGAGCAAATAAATGTCACTGCACATTGCGTCAAAGAAATAAAAAAGTCTATTCTTATAAAATGCTTATTTGGTCACAATGTTCCATCACTATGACGTCACCCTTTTCACCTTAGTTTTCCAATTTATGACCAGAGATGTTGTTCTAGGTTATTTACGTTATTTAATAACAGTTATATTTAGTTAAGTATCAGCGAATAAATTAACTGTCAGAACACTGAAAGAAAAGTACGTATTCCGTTTAAATGGACATAATAATTATTAGTTGCTTAAATTTATTTAGTGTTCTTTTGAAGTAAAAGTACTTGTTAAAATATTTGGCAATAGATATGTAAGATTTTTTATTAGTGGCAGTTTTGATTAAATTGTTATTACAACCAGAACTTGACTTTACAGCATTAGTGTCCTGTTACTTATATCATTTCTTGATTTAAATGAAAATTATTCCACTCTGATCATGATCTATACAGCCTAGACTACAGTTAAAACTAATATTCCATGGCATAAAGTAAGTTGTTAAGATTTATTTTTAATTTCATTTACTTCCATTGATGACATATTTCAGCTTCATGTAACTGCATTAGCCATTCAAACGTTGTAATTTTGATGTGAATAATGAATAATAAAAAAGAAAGTTCTAAGAATCCATGAAGATTTTTGAACAAGCTTATATTGTGATGCATTATTGCCAATAAAATGGAATACTGTACACGTATTGATATGCATGTGATTGAAGTATAATTTACTGGCAGCAAGTTTGGCATAGTATGTGATTAGGTTAAAATGCAACCTGGATCAAGATGGGAACAGAAACCTATTGCTCTAGCGCAGGGGGTCTAGGAATTACATTGAGCTTTATTTTATAACAATTCTATTTAGTTAAACAATTGCTAAGAAATTAATTGCCAGACCACAATGAAAAGTATGTATTTCATTTAAATTGGTATATTAATTATCAGTATTTTTTTTAACTGAAATCATTACTTTGTTTGAATGAAAGAAGTCCAAAATCAATCGCAGTTTAAATTTTGGCAATTCATCACAGATAAAAAGAAAGAAACATGTAAGAATTTGTGAAGATTTTGGATCAAGTTTATATTGCGATGCATGATGACATTGACATGTGATACATGGAATCTATTAATTTGTGTGAGATTGAAGCTTTGATTTTTTAGCAGCAATATTAGTGGAGATTATGGTTGGTCTGAAATGCAAACTGGACCAAGTTGACAAATGAACCTTTTTGCTACAGCACAAGGGACGAGATATTGAGCTTTATTTTATAACAATTCTATTTAGTTAAGCAACTGCAAAGAAATTAATTGCTGTAATTTTCGACAGGCTTTGAGGCTAGTGAAATAATATTATGTAAGAAACCAGTGGAACATTCTCACACTGTAAGTATCTTGGAAATGATGTCACTTAATAACAATTTTAACAGAAAAATTAACGCACTTGATTTCCAGTTGTTCTTTATAGTAGTGAAACAGAAGCTATGAGAGAAAGAAAAGTTCAAAATATTAGAGCCTCCAAAATAAAATTTCTGAGGGGAATTTAAGGAATCGCTTGAGAGGACATGGGTTCAAATTCCCATCTGGCCATCCAGATTTCAGTTATCTATGATTGCCTGAAATCTCTTCAGCTGAATATTGAGATGATTCCTTCCAATGGCTATGGCTGAATTGCTATCCATTCCTTGTCTCCAATCCTCTCTCCTCTCTAATAACCTCAAAGTTGACAAGTTTGAAAACCAAAAGATGATAGAGAAAAAAGAATTATCAAAGAAAACAAAGTACGTGCGGTAATATAAAATGAGTTTTAGATATAATCTTGGGGGAAGGGGGAGAGGGGAGGGGGAGAGGAGAAATAAAAAACAAGAATTGACTGAGAAAGGATTGCAAATATAGTAAGAAAAGGTACTTTCAGGCCAAAAGGAAATTAATGGAATGGCAGGTCAAGGAAGTGTTAGTGATGCAGAACAATTAAAAAGAGCTAAACTGTTGGGACTATCATAAGCATCACACAAGGGGTAAAGAAGTGAAAGCCAATTATTGGGAGTTGTGATTACAGAGGTAGATAGCCAGTTATTCAGTGATGGTTTTGCTGTGCCAGAATATCATTGAGTTAGTTGCAGGAGGAAATGTTCAGTGTGATGAAAAGACAAAGACTTTGTAGGAACTTCCTCAGAAGAGCTCTTTTTGCAACTTGAAAGTCAGTCCTTATTGCTTAAAATAATCTATGATCAAAGTATTAATTGTTATTGAGTGGTGGACATTCATTAATCTATGTTGGATTCAGCAATGTGCTGCTGCATGTGAACATTAAATTATTTGTTTGGCACTTAGTTGGGTATCTGTGAGTAGTTTGTTCTGTTTTAATGACTTAATTTATGGTGTATTTTTTTTCTTAAAACTTTAAGCATCTTTGACATTGAGGTCATTAAAGGTGGGAGAGGAAAGATAAGGATGTAAGCCATGGCCTTTTGAAGGAACAATCACAACATTTGCATGGAGTGATTTTTGAAAAACATGGTATACAGAAATCTGGATGGCTGGATGGAGGATTTGAACCTGCATCTTTCCAAATGCTAGGCCTGAGTGTTACCTCTCTTTATTGTGTGGAATTTTTCCTGTCGATCAATGTATTCAAAATTTGGAAGACTTAGTTGTTTATAAAGAGATTCAAATTTTCTTATCAAACAATTATATGTAGTAGTGTAACGTTACAGTCTAAGTTGAAAATTGTTCTACTGAGGTTTGTGGGTAAATGATAATACTGTTGGCCAGAATTAATGGATTTGAATTCTGGTCACATCACGCTGGTTTCAGTTTTTGATGATTTTCCACAACCCTGCTTTTTTTTAATTCAATATCTTTTACAATAAATGATATTTATTTTACAAAAATCTGACAACCTTAAATCCAGCTGAATGTGTTTTTTACTCTGCAAAAATGTTTTTCTTTTAGTTTGGGTCTGAAGAGGTTGGGAGAGTAATATTTGTTTAGAAATGATACTTAGGAGACATTACATTCACAATTACTGATATATTCTATGATTTTTTCCCCCAGATCTATGTAGATACAATTAACAACGCTGCAAAATGCACCAATTAATATTGGAAATTATAGGTTTGATATTAGTACCAGAAATTATGTGTGGCTTTTGGGTCCTAGGGACTGCCATATAATCTTAATTTCTTTTAAAGTATGATATCATGTGGTGTTCCATGTTACTATTATTTTATATTGCCTCAGTGACATAGTTCAATACTGCTGCAATTGCCACTTCTGTTCTGGCTTAAACTATCCTAGAAGTTCTATGGGGTAATATCTTCATACAGTCCAGATTAAATATTTCTAGTTTCCTCTAATCACTCCAGAAAAATGCCACAATCCTTCTTTCATGGCTGATTTTCTTTCTATTCTCTGCCCACAGTTCTCTCCCTCCTGTTAGAACCTTGTTGTCAATGAGCTGTAAGGGCTAGATGTCCTTAGAGCTATTGCAGACGTTGAATCAAACAGCACATTAACAATGCATCCTATGACAGAAGAGAGTGTCACTTAAGGAACAATAAAAATTGCAGGTGCTGTTTTTCCAGTCAGGGAAATTTCATTTTTCATTCAGACAATTTACTATTTAGTCACCAGTTAATTTAATCCTTGTACTGACAATGTTAGAGACTTTTATTCATTTTGATTAACTCACTAACCTTTGATTAATTCTCTGACCTGAGTGAACTGTAAATACAAGTACTCACAGTTTGTTCTAGTTGTGAGTTGAAACACTAATTCTTGGTTAAAAATGTATTAAAACTGTCTGTGGATGACAGAGAATAATAACTCATTTTGATTTGCAAATTTATTTTAATGTATCAGTGTTTATTTACTTGATTTTGTTGATTTATTTTTATTTTTATGAAATACTAATTTGCGAAACGTTTGTATTTCAGGAGAGATTTGGCTGTTTTGAATATGGCTGCAGTAACTGTAAACTGGATTTTACCAAGCATAAAATGGCTAAGTCTTGAAGAATGTGTTAAAGATTTTACAAAATCAATGGAGGCACAGGTATTAATTACTATTCGTAATCAATTGTGATGTAGCTATTCCCCAGTGGCAAATCCCTTATACCAGTGGTTGGATACTTTTTTCTGTGCACAGTGAACCATAAATTATCCATGACTCAACATGCCACACCTTTGCAAAATGAACTTTTTCCAAGGTATACAGCCCCAAAACACCTATAAGTAACACATTTAGGATATCTAAAACCAGCAGGTTGCATAAAATTAAAAATCCAGCACTTTAGTACTACTATTAAACTAAATAATTGAATCACAGAGGTCAGAAAGCACGTAAATCACCATTTTTCTCTCATTCACTTTTTCGCAAAACTTGATTGTTTGGAAGTAGATGTGTACATGCATGCAGAAAGGGCATGAGTTGCCGACTAATGCCGTTTCTGCTCTCATCGACTGCCACGTGCACCCAGTGTTAACCTTTCATATCTTTCCATTGAAAGTTTATTGTTAATGTTTGTTCATTATTAACATGTAGTGACCTATAGTGACCCTTTGGGGTTACCCCCAAGGTCACTCTGTCCAGCCGAGCGGTTAGACAAGCCCAGATTGCCATACGGAATGCATGGATAAGCGTTGAGCATAGAAGTTGATGATCGTTCAGATATGAGTCTTGTGATAGGATTATTACTTGAACAATCAGGGTAAATAATTACTGAATATTTATGTGTATATTTACAGAAGGTTTCTGAAGTCATGTATACCAAACTGTACACATATCTACACATAAAAGGAAATACTGTAAATAACATCTTAGGGTGAGCTATTACTGTCTGAAATGGATAAAGCTGATGAAGTGGCGCCTTACTAACTACCACCAAGTTATGGGAACGAGGGAGAGAGTGAGCTTTGCAACATGGGTACCTCTAACCCAAACATGATAGGACTATTGCGATACATTGAAATTTCTGCAATGCTGCCTAACTATCCTGACCCATTTCCATATCCCACTATTTCTCAGTAGAGCCTACATTCTGATTTGCTGTAGAACATCTCTTGTGGCTGCAATGGCTCTGTTCCGAGGTGGAGCCCAGTAGCTTCTGGCGTCTACTCCCGGCTGCTTCAGTGCTGCTTAATACGATGTGACGATCAGACAGACAGACAGACCTCGAGATAGCTGAGCTGAGGGTTTTACTATGATAACCCCCACTTCACTCCAGTTGTTTGGAGAGGTCAAACCCTATCATCACTGGACTGTATGTGGTCGTAGTGCCAACTTGCATTCTCGTTTCGGCAATTGACAATATTCAAATCGCAGACTCGTGTTCTACTTTGCCAGTCGTGGCTCTCATAATAATGCTTAATTTTGCTCGCTCACCTGTCCTTGATCCCAACAAAAAGAAATATATAAATTTCACAAAGGAAACCTCTGGTTTCACTACAAGCAATCGGACATTTCTTTAGTAGTGGTTTTGAAGTATCAGTATCCTCTGAATCAGATAGTTATGTTGCTCAACCATCTAGAACAAGAGCGTGTCAGTAAGATAAACTTAAAACATTTATGATACAAGATGCTGGTGTTCATGGATTATATTCCAGATCAAAATAAGGATATTATTCTTTCAATGAGTAGAGTGTTCTGAGTAGAGTCCTTGGAAACATGAAGTTTTAGTTGTCATCAGATGGTGGTCCTCTTATTTCAAGATATTGTCTATGTCAACTGAATAATATGGAAAGAAAACGCCTAAGGAGCAGAAAACTTCTTTTTAGCTGTCCTCATATATGGCTTTCCTTTGAGCACTAAAGGCTCAATTGAGGCTAACACCTTCATAGGGGGGTTAAACACAAAAAAAAATCAACTTTTTAAAACCAAACACACAAATAATACAATTGCCTGCGACTAGAGCCTAAAATGGAAAATTCCCATAAAGTGCAGCAAGATGGCCGACATAAGGCAAACTCTCCCCTGCATCAAAGAACAAAACCTGGCATTCTACAACAACATGTTGCAACTCAGGACCGCAATATTTGCTATTATGAGGAAGGCGATTAAACAGGTTTTTTTCCACATTTGAAATAAGAAATTTTAGTTTTGAAATAATTTCAGAATAATTTTTAAACTATAATTTCTAAAATCCCTGCATTTGTTATTCTTTTCTCCAGGTTCTGCCATTTTCAGTTTTTTTTTTTTTTTTTTTTTTTTTTTTTTTTTTTTTTTTTTTTTTTTTGAGGTTACTATTTTCTTTAATTATGTCACAATCATATATATTACTTCTATAAGGTATTTTTTTGTCACAAGCCTGTATCTTTCTTCATAATTAACCAAAATCAATGAATGAGGTGTCATTTTAAAGCATATGGTCTCTACTTTGGTCACATCACATTTTAAGAAATGAAGTTTTTGGAATTCGACACTTAGAGGGCAAAAGTAGCAATATTTTGCAATGCGTTTTTGTGTTGCGAGCGATTTATCTCACTTCTTATCTAACCGATACAGATAAATAGGTATCATATTAAAGAATAAAGTTTCCACTGTGGTAACATTATATTTTAACAAAGCAATTTTTCGTAATTTGACGCTTAAAGAGCAAAAATGTCAATTTTTCTAAAATGCGTTTTTTTTGTATCTCCGGCCATTTATCTCCCTGGATATCTAACCAAATCGATAAATGAAGTAGGATTATGAGGAATAATGTCTCAGCTTTGTGACAGCATATTTTAAGAAAGAATGTTTTTGGAATTCAACTCTTAAAGGGAAAAAATATAAATTTTTCTATAACGCATTTTTGTGTCATGGGCAATTTATCTCCCTTAATATCGAACCGATATGGGTAAATGAGATATCATATTAAAGAATAAGGTCTCCACCGTGGTAACATTATATTTTAAGAAAGGAATTTTTCATAATTCGAACCTTAAAGGGCAAAAATGTCAATTTTTCTAAAATGCGTTTTTTGTATCTCGGGCCATTTATTTCCCTTGATAGTTAAACAAAATTGATAAACGAGGTATAATTTAAAAGATTGAGGTCTTCATAATGTCTTCAGTTCCGTTACCACATTTTAAGAGATAAATTTTTTTTAAATTCTAACCTTAGAGGGCAAATGTATTAATATTTTTACAACGCATTTTTCTGTGACCAGCTGTTTATTTCCCTTGATACCAAACCAAAATCAATAAAAGAGGTATCAATTTAAATATTAATTTATCCACTATGGTCACATCATATTTTAAGAAAAAATTTTCTCCAAATGTAACCCTTAAGAGGCCAAAATATCATCATTTCTCAAAACTTTTTTTTTTTTTTTTACCTCGCTTGATAACTAACCGAAATCGATAAATGAAGTATCATTTTAAAGACCAAGGTAGCTGCTTTGGTCACACCATATTTTATAAAAGGAATTTTTTGGAATTCGACTCTTAAAGGGCAAAAGTATCAATATTATTTACACAACAAGTTTTTTTAATTATTATTACAAGCCATTTATCTTATCGACACCTTGCCAAAATCGATAAATGACATATCGTTTTAAAAATTAATGTCTCCAGCTACGTAAAATCATAAATTAAGAAAGAATTTTTTGGAATTTGATTCTTAAAGTGGTAGCACTTATGAGACTGTTCAGAGCTAAGTACCTAGATTGCAGCAGTGGATATCATATAGATGTCAATAAACCTTTTTTTTGTTTAATAAGTAGCTTTTCGGATATTTTCTTTTTCTGTTACGGAAACACTGTCGTTTTGCTATACACTTCCAATGTAAACATTGTTGCATTCCCGGTTCTCTTAGAACTCCGAGAAACGCCCTAAAGTGGTTATAGCTAACCCTGGCATTGTCGAGTGGCTTTGGATGCAGGGTAGGTACTTATGGGAGCAACTAGTCGAGTAGCTTGACTACTCGGAGGGAGCTACTCACTGTTATGGTCTATAGCGCGGGAGTGCATGCTTCTATTACTGCTATGAATGAAACAGTGGTTGAGGATACAGAAGTATATTTACAACCCTTTCATACAAAGGAACAATAAGGGAGACACACAGTCTCAGCTATATACCATGGAACAGTACTATCTACATCTACATCTATACTCTGAAAATCACAAATACTGTGGGTGGCAGAGGGTGCTAAGCACCAATCCTAATTCTGCGCATTCCAATCCCGAACAGATTGAGGAAAGAAGGAATATATAAATGAATCAGTACGGCATCTTATTTCTCTAATCTTATCCCTCCTGTCATTGCGACCTAAATAGGTTGGCAGAAGAAGTATTTCGTTGCACTCGTAACTTAAAGATTTTCGCATATTCTCCAGCAAATTCAAACGAAAACGACGTCGTCTGTCTGCCAAACAATCCCAGCCCAACCCACGAATCAGCTCTGTGACACTTACATAAGGACTGTAACTAGCAGTCACGAATCGAGCGGCTCTTCTCTGTACTTTCTCTAATGTGTCAATCAATCCCTTGCGATACGGATCCCAAATTCCACAACAGTATTCCAGATGCGGACGCACTAGTGTTTTGTACGCTATTTCCTTTGTATGAGCATTACAACTTCTCAAAATACGTCCTATGAATCGTAGTTTTGAATTAGCTTTGCCTACAACGGAAGTTATGTGCAAGTCCCATTTCATGTTGCTTTGTACTGTTACGCCTAGATACTTCAGGGAATCCACAGTGTCAACAACTGAATTGTTAACATTGTACTCCTGAGCAAGTGGCGTCTTTTTATTACTTATGTGCATTGCCTTACACTTTTTACAGTTAAGTGTAAGCTGCCATTTATGGCACCATTCCAAAATAACATCCAGATCGCACTGAATTTGTAAGCAAACATCAGAGCACCTTATTTCCCTATAAATAAGTGCATCATCAGCAAAAAATCACATCCTTCAATTAAAATTGTCACCGAAATCGTTTATAAAAATTAAGAAAAGACGTGGTCCTATTACACTTCCTTGAGGAATGCCCGAAGTAACATCTAGTTTAGAAGAGGCTTCCCCATCTACAACGACATACTGTGACCAACCAGTTAGAAAATCGTGTATCCATTCGCAAATCTGATCAGATATACCATATGCTCGGATCTTCGCTAAAAGTTGGTTGTGTGGTACAGAGTCAAAAGCTTTCTGAAAATCCAAGAAAATAGCATCAACTTGTGATCCTGCATCAATAACTTTCAGTACATCATGCGCAAATAGAGCCAGTTGCGTTTCAAATGATCGGTTCTTCCGAAATCCGTGTTGGTATGCTGTAAGTAACTCGTTTTCATCTAGAAACTTCATAATGTTAGAGCATATGACATGCTCCAGAATTCTACTGCAAACAGATGTTAGCGATATCGGTCGAAAATTCCTAGGATCTCTCCGATCTCCTTTCTTGAAAACGGGAATCACCTGCGCAATTTTCCATTCAGAAGGTACTTTTCTTTCCTCTAAAGATTTATGAAATATATCTGACAGAAATGGTTCTATTTCTTCCGTGTATTCCGAAAATACTCTTACTGGTATACCATTGGGACCCGGCACTTTCCCCCACTTCAGGAGCTTTAATTGCTTTATGATACCTACACTATCAATTTGTACTGGATCCATCTCAAATTCAACACGCCGTGGAAAAATGGGAATGTTTTCCTTGTTTTCGTCAGTGAACGAATTTTTAAATTCGGCGTTAAATACGGTAGCCTTGTCATGGCTGTCATCAACTTCCCGACCGTCTTGTAGTAGAACTGGCATATTGTTGTCACAACCACTTATTTTTTTTTACATATGACCAAAATTTCTTTGGATTTTCAATGAGGCTCTTGGAAAGTGAGTTGCATCGAAAGTCATTAAAGGCCTCGCGCATCGCATTCTTGACCTGTCCTCTTGTCTCGGCTAGCTTATCTAAATCACTCCTATACATCGTCCTTCTTGAGCGTGCATGAATCTTCCTTTGCTTTTTAAGTAACCTTTTAACTTCACGCCTATACCACGGGGGATCGTTCCCGTCCCTGATTGTCCTTTTTGGTATATTTAAGTCCATACCTTCCCCGACTATATTTATGAATCGAAGCCAGATCTCTTCAACCGAGCCTCTTCCTTCTATAAAGGTAATGTATTTATCCCTCAAAAATGTTCTTAAACTCTCCTTTGGGGCCTTTTCGAACCTGTAAATGACCCTTTCTTTTTTCTTTTTGTGCGCGACTGTTAATTTTACTGTAGCAATTACAGCTTTATGATCACTTATTCCTGTGGTGGTAGAAATGTCCGTAAATAATTCAGGCCTATTTGTAACGGGAATATCTAAAATGTTTTCGTTATCGTTGTCGCATCGCGTTGTTTCAGTGATGAGCTGCTCAAGATTAAGATCTGACAAAAGGTCAAGAATAATCTCACAGGATATTTTATCCCTGCCACTAGTAACATGGGCGTAATTACTCCAGTCAAAATACGGCAAGTTGAAGTCGCCTCCTAGTATTATTCCATGATCCGGAAATTGACGAGCTATATTACTTATTTCTTAAGGCCTCAGCAACACCTACATCTGCATCTGGTGGACGATAGAAAGACCCTATTACAAGTTTTTTCCTAGCTACTTTTAGTCTAATCCATAGGATTTCACAGACCGTATCAATATTTATTTTGTTACACGACAGGTGTTTACGAACAGCTATAAATACACCACCTCCATTTGTATGTAACCTATCCTTACGGAAAACATTCATGCTATGGTTAAAAATTTCTGCTGAACTTATATCCAGTTTTAACCAGCTTTCAGTACCTAATACAGTATCAGCTTCTGTGTACTAATAACACTTTCAAGCACAGGCTGCTTATTACAAACACTTCTACAGTTTATAACGAGTACTTTTAACGGTCGAGATTGATTTTCGCTACTCATAACATATGGTGCCGAATTTAATTGGGCTGCCCGTAACTGTAATCCCAGTTTCGGGTCTTCCTCCCTCAGCCTAAAAAATCCCCCAATGCACTCCACACGTCCCCTGCCACCCGTGTAGCCGATTCACGTGTGTAGTGCACACCTGATCTATCCAAGGGAACCCTACACAACTCAACCCCAGGGCGAAGATCAAGGAATCTGCAGCCATGATTATCGCAGAAACGACGCAGTCTCTGGTTCAGACCTTCGACTCGGCTCTGAACCAGAGGTCCACAATGCTGCAGATGGTTAGCTCAGCCGAAATCTTGCAGTCATCAACCACAGAGCTCACCGTATGAGCAAGCCGCCGGAAGGAAGAGAGGATACCCTCCAACCCAAGGCGGCAAGCGTCATTGGTGCCGACATGAGCTACAATGTGCAGCATGCTACACCTCGTCCACTCAGTGGCATCTGGGATGGCCTGTTCCACATCATGGATCAGACCTCCCGGAATGCACAATGAATGGACACTGGACTTCATCCCAGACCTATTCGCCATGAACCTAAGGGGCTCAATGAAACACCTAACGTTGGAGCTACCTATCACCAGAATCCCCTTCTGTGAACGCCCAGACCTAGCGGGCGGGGGGGGGGGGGGGGGGCTGGCAACTCGCTGATTGACGATTGTGGATCTGAATCAGATCCAGACAACACATCGAACCTATTGTACATTGGTAAAGGCTTGCCCTCCTGGGATTCAGACCTGTACGCCTGCCCCTGCATGTGGTGTCGACGTCCGGAAACCACGCGTTAGACACCGTCAGGTGAATGCCGCACAGACTCCGAAGTCTCAGCCTGGACTGCAGGTACGATGTTTGGTAGGGGAGAACCTGTGAGAACACTAGCTTCATCAGGGTCACCTACGGCAGCTTCCAGCCTCGTAACTTTCGTTAGCAAAGCTGCAAGCTGAACGTGAAGATCAGCCACCTCAGCCCGCGTCTGCACACAGCAGTCACAGTTCCTACACATATTACTTTGAAAGCAAAAACTACGGAGAGGATGAAAGTTGAACTAACTGAGTGATCCAAATAAACTGTTCACAACTTCCTACCAGCTGCTCGGCACGACCTAAAAAAAAAAAAAACCTTCTGAGGAGATGAATTAAGACCAGACGACTGCACTTAGTAGTTAATAGGTCGTACTGATAAACAATGTTAGCCAACCAATGTACTAAATAAAAAACAAATAAGCTCTATATACTTCCCTATACAAAACGCAAATAAATGCGATCGCGATTAGAGCACGCTGCTAAAATTCAATTAACGCAAATAAATCAAACACTATCACAACACTTTAAATTAGGTAAACAGATGGCGACACTCATCACAACGGCTGCTGGGGACCAACTAGCAACTGCTCAGCTATGACAGAAGATATTCAAAGATAAAATCTAACTACAACACATTAAAATAAAATACACAGAAATAGCGGCACTTGACGGTTGCTGGAGCTCAACTAGCAGCTCCTCTGCGACGACAGAAGATATTCAAAGATAAAATCTATCTACAACACTTTAAAATAAAGTACTCAGAAAAGGTGGCACTTGACTCGACGGTTGCTGGAACTCAACTGCAGCTCCTCTGCGAAGATAGAAGATATTCAAAGATAAAATCTACCTACAATACTTTAAAATAAAATACACAGAAATAGTGTTACTTGACGATTGCTGGAACTCAACTAGCAGCTCCTCTGTGACGACAGAAGATATTCAAAGATAAAATCTACCTACAACACAATAAAATAAAGTACTCAGAAAAGGTGGCACTTGACTCGACGGTTGCTGGAACTCAACTGCAGCTCCTCTGCGACAACAGAAGATATTCAAAGATAAAATTTAACTACAACACTTTAAAATAAAATACACAGAAATAGCGTTACTTGATGATTGCTGGAACTCAACTAGCAGCTCCTCTGTGACGACAGAAGATATTCAAAGATAAAATCTAACTACAACACTTTAAAATAAAATACACAGAAATAGCAGCACTTGACGGTTGCTGGAACTCAACTAGCAGCTCCTCTGCGACGACAGAAGATATTCAAAGATAAAATCTACCTACAATACTTTAAAATAAAATACTCAGAAAAGGCGGCACTTGACTCGACGGTTGCTGGAACTTAACTAGCAGCTCCTCTGCGACAACAGAAGATATTCAAAGATAAAATCTACCTACAACACTTTAAAATAAAGTAGTCAGAAAAGGCGGCACTTGACTCGACGGTTGCTGGAGCTCAACTAGCAGCTACTCTGCGACGACAGAAGATATCAAAGATAAAATCTACCTACAACACTTTAAACTAAAATACTCAGAAAAGGCGGCACTTGACTGGACGGTTGCTGGAACTCACTAGCAGCTCCTCTGCGATGACAGAAGATATTCAAAGATGAAATCTACCTACAACACTTTAAAATAAAATACTCAGAAAATGCGGCACTTGACGGCTGCTGGAACTATGGCCCAGTAGAGAAAGACACAGATGCTTACAATATTAGAGCATAGCAGAGGGCGGAAGCAGTGGCGAGGCTTCGGAGTCCGGTGTTCGGGTCTGGGCTGGCCCGCCCGGGCCGGCGATAACTTCTGTGTGACGTCCGCCGACCGACCAAGTTCGACCAACCACTGTCTTGTAGCCTCCTTTATATATGCAATTACTGCTGATGTGACCCACTAACGCCACTGTTGCCTCAACATTGCCTCACCTCCGCCGATATTGCTAGACGTCCAGGCATGGCACGCGACAACATGTTATTCGCACAGCAAGAAATATTTCAGAGATATTGATATGTTATGTGCATTTTGTTCAGGTTGGTTTTATTCTGTTAAGGTCAGTGACAGTTTGTCATAAATAGAGAGTGTTTTAAATTTTCTTAACTGTTTCGTAATATGTTGCGAGTATTTTGGTGCATACCTATTACACAAAAAAAAAAAAAAAAAAAAAAATAATTGGTACAAAAGTACGGTTCTACTTTTCATTATATTACAAGCATTCAACCTCACTAATCACCGCATTTTATTCACGAAAGTTTCGCACGGGTCGTCTAGTTCTTCATAATTTCACATAATTTGATGTTAAAATAATTGCTATGTTTATCATACTCAGTAAAAAAGAATTATTATTATTTTGCAACTATCGACTACTGAATGGACAGGAGTCCAATACTAAAATTTGCATAAATTCATAATTTTTTTTCCAAAAATTATGTTTAAGGTCTCAAATATCCATTCTGTGCAGCTCTTTCGATATATGTCAATAATTTGTTTATTCATGTTTTAGGAAGAAATATAGGCAGTTTTTTGGCTCTCCTGTAAAATTTAGAAAAGTTTACTATGCCTTTTTCTGACCACAGTGATTCAATTGTAAACATACCTTCATTGTGATATTTGTTCTTGCTTACCTCCAAACAGATGGCTGATTTATGAAGAAATCATTAACAGTGCATGTCTTATTACTTCATGCATGGATTTGAGTTTTTCTTTCTTGGATGTTTTCATTTCAGTCATTGCTGAAACGCCAAATTCACAAAAGTATGTAGTTGAAAATAGCAAGTACATGTTAACTGTGATCTCAGAGATAGTTGCATATTCATTCCGTATAATCAACCAAAACTTCTAGAAGTTATAATTTAATTTTCTATTAATTTTTAAATCTGTGAGTTCCTCTTGTATATTGACTGAAAGATTCTCTTTATTGTCAACTAGCGGAGTTCCCGGCGCTGCCCGGCATAGTTGACGTAGATTTGCCCATACGCTATTTTAATTCCCGCACTGAGAAACATTTGTACAAAGATTGAAATAATTCACGCCAGCTTTTTTCGGAATTAAAGCAAACCTAGATTCACCCGACCCCTATCAAGAAACGGGTGGGTTGACGTTTATTTGCACATACACTATTTTCATTGTCCAAAAAGATTCATGTGTACCATGCTTCATTAATTTGGTTAAGAAATTGCATTTCTACATTACTAAACAACGCTAGATAATGTTAGAAACTCACATTTGATTCAGTTGCGAAGTGAATAGATATACTTTTTGCTCCAAACACCAGATATTTTAACTCCACAGATTCAGCCATTTATACAAATATCAAAAGTGAATCCAGAATAATATTACTGTAAATATGAACAATAATTATATTGCACAAGCCTATCTAGACTACCTTGAATGGCTAAAGCTTGTGTTACATGCATCTCCTGAATCGCTGAATGTAATATACATTGAATGCCATCTAAGAATTCAAGCCTTGTGGGCTTTGGGAGATTGACGACTATGGGAGAATGTTAGCTCCAAAGATTTTACCTGCCTTTCCTGTGGACATCGTTCGATTGTGGATTACCTATTCAAGGAGACAAGAGGTTCCTGAAAGCAATTTCACGAAGCTGATGGAATTTCTGGAAGATGAGGTAGAGGGTGCCGTGACTACTTACAAGATAAAAGGAGACTACATTGTAGAAATGTTTCCTTTCACAGCTGCTACCTTTCAAGAAGAAACGAAGCAGAATGGGGAAGGAAGAAGGTTGACGAATGACGAGGAAGTAGTTCCACTGATTCAATACTCATATCCTGTGGGTGGTGTCTCACACAGAAATACCTCGTCACCTGTGGATAGGTGTGAAAGGCAAGAAGCCATTGCTCTCTCACATCCTTTGGCATTGGTCTCCGACTACGACTGCGATGAAGATGAAGGAGAAGAAGACCGCCAGAAGCTACAATGTCAACATGGCAAGCCACATATCTATACGGCGAAACGAGTTCACATTAAAACTTTCGCGCCTGAGCCTTCTGCACTCCTGGGTGCTCAAATAACTGGCCACTTTTCACGATTTTTAAATTTTAATAACTTCTTATTAATTAACGCTACATCTAACTTGGGAACCATCAGACCTGTTCAGAATGGATTTCGATACCCCGAGTATATGTTGAAGGGTATTTACTCCATATGTCTGCGTTAACAATTATTTCTTCAAAATGAGCCCTGGGTATCGAGAAATTAATGCGGAAACATATGTGAATACCTTTTAAATATTATAATTATAGTCTATTATTTAAAAGCTTCAGCGTGGTGTATGTGGTAACGTGCTATTTCCCATTTTGCGAACCCGGGTTCAAATCCCCATAGTGCTAAATATTTTTATTTCTTTTTTCATATGCATTAATCATTGGGCATTGATTTTATTTCATTTAAAATTCATTTACAAATTTTTATTATGCGAAATAACAGACATTATGTTAGTTTCAAATATTTACATGCTACCACCACTGAACAGAAATAAGTATAACTATGGTAGGGAGGAAAAAAACCCTGACCTTATGGCTGTAATATATATAATTTACGATATTAATTGTAGAGATACAAGTATAGAAATGATGAACATGAAATATACCTATTTCAATTTAAAAAAAAAAAAAAAAAAAAAAAACACATAAACAATAAACTTATCAACAATAAACAATGAACAATGAAATAATGATTTTCTAAAAAAAATTTGGGACTGTATATTCTGTAATATTTTGTTTTAAAAAATTCGTAAATGAATTTTAAATTAATTAAAATCAATGCTCAATGATTACTGCATATGATAAAAGAAATAAAAATATTTGGCAGTATGGGGATTTGAACCCGGGTTCGCAAAATGGGAAGTTAATACCTTACTGCATACACCACGCTGAAGCTTTTAAACAACATACTAAAATTATAATATTTAAAAGATATTCACACATGTTTCCGCATTAATTTCTCGGTACCCAGGGCTCATTTTGAAGAAATAATTGTAACACAGACATATGGAGTAAATACCCCTCAACATATACTCGGGGGATCAAAATCCGTTCTGAACAGGCCTGATGGTCTCCAAGTAAGAAACTTTCATATTATTGTAGTTTGACCTGTACACTTTTTATGTAAATGGGGTATGACATAAGGAGAAAGGTAACAAAGTGTTTTTAATCGAATATATGAGTATGTATTTTCAAATTTTGAAAAAATTCTTACAATCACTATAAGGTTATCTAAAAGTCTTGCAATCGTTTTACGGTTATCTCAAACACTTTCCCACTCTTCAGTGTCTACTTCAAAACCTGAATCGTCTATCACTTCAACTAAAAGAGCTAATATTTCTTCGTCCTTCAATCTTTCACCCATTATAACAGAAATTCGCAGAGCAAACGACAACGAAAACTTTCTGCAACAAGCCGCACACACGAAAAACGCGGGATTTTCTGTAGCCAAAATAATATAATGTACAGCTAAAGATAGTCTCAGAAATACTTGCTAGATGGCAGCACGTAATATAGAAACATTGACAGACACAATACCATGCAGAAAAACCGGGATCTGACTTACGAGGCGGCAGAAGTCAGCAGTTAACTGCCACCCGAGTCAGGCTCGGGCTCCGCAGCACGACAATACCATGCAGCCCGAGTCTGACTTGGGCTCCGGCGTGAAAGTGTTAACAGACAATGATGCAAAATCACCACAGTTACAAGAAATTTGGATGACTGAGGAATGAGAAATCATAGGAGAAAATGCTAAAACTTATATCTTATTCATCAACCACGAAGCCCTAGCAGATAAAGTAGTGGAAGGGCCTACAATCAAACCAAACATGCTGCATACCATGGCCACGCTATATGATCCACTTTGTTTAGCATCTCCGATTAGTAGCATAACTACAGTTCAGCTGGTATGTAGCCAAAATAGATTTGCTCCTGTCAAGAAAGTGACATTGCCATGACTCGACATGAGCATTGAAAGATTTCTACAGGCACTGGAGAGATTCATTGCTAGACATGGCATACCACACACGATTTACGGGGGCAATGCTTTCACCTTTCATTTCGCCAATAAGGAGCTGGTGGATGTATGGTCAAAGAAAACTTATCAGAATCTCGCTCAGCAAGGAACCATATGGAAATTTATTGCTCCATGTGCGGCTTGGTGGGGAGGATTGTGGGAGCGAATAGTTGGCTGCACTAAACGCTAAAAGGTGCTTGGATGCTCCATGATGGACATAGAAAAATTGCAGACAGTACTGAAAAGCATCGAAGCTGAACTTAACTCCAAACACCTAACGCCATTGGCAAATCACTTTTGGAAACTCTACAGTAAGGAATACTCGTTGCTCCTTCAACGTTTCCACAAAATGGGAAATCATAGAAAGAAGCCAGCAGACTTCAAAATAGGAGATGCTGTCCTTCTTCAGAAGATATATGTTACTTGGAGGAAGGGAAGAATGCATGATCTGAAGACCAGAAGAGACAGGATCATACAAGCAACTGTCCTTGGCACACGACTTCCTTACACAACTACTATTGTATTATCAAAAAAAAATTATTTCTAAACACAAACATATGCTCCAGTGCCTTATCTGCCCATCATCCTGCTATGGGGATCTTGGCTTCATTACCCGGATCGTGAAGAAGGAACAAAGCTCTATAAAAAACCACTCAACCTCAAGGTTTGACACATTATCAGTTTCAAGCAACAGTGAGTGTGTTTGATGTTGTGAAATCATTGGCAAAACTGGTTTAAAATGGTAAACTTGTAAAATGTTTTTATGTGTATTTGATATTTGTGAATGAATAATAATAATAATAATTTGTAAACACTGTTTAAGGTGAACTGTTTGACATTTCCCTTTGTACCCCGCACAAGCCTGGTATGCAAGTGACAGGTATGGGTAAGGCAAACCCGTGGTGCCCAAGCTTGAAACTTGTGAGCGGTAAAAACATCCCACACTGTAAACTCCTTGCATGCTTTAATGATGACCATAGGGGGCGATAGTGGAATGTTGTTTCTCTGGGAGAATGGGGATCTTAGCTTCAATGCCCTGATTGCAGGAACAGTACAAACTTCTCACCCCTCTCTCCCCACAAAAAAACCCTCAACTCAACTTCAAGGTAAGTAATGTGCTGAGGAAATGACTGGAAGGCAAGGCAAACCACTTCCCAGTTTACCTGCTGCACCCCTGTTGTATTGGGCTTGGTGGCATGATGTGGGGGCTCCATGTCTCTCAACATTTAGTTCTTCTAAACTCATGGGACAAAATCGAAAAACGAACAAATTTTCACTACCTGCAGCATGGGTGGGACACAGGACATCTCAAACACACAAATAAAAGAGAGCATAGATGGCACTCTTCTAGGTAATTGAATAACAGGAAGGATTATCTTATAGATAATGCCTTCGTAATAATGACAAGGAAGGATAAATCTTTTGAGAATGAGTTTCCATTTTATAGACAGGAAGAATTAGAGTGTCTTCTGGGGACCCTTAACTCTGTGAATAAGCTGAGGAATGGGACATTGCTGCCAGTAACAGCTACCATCTCCTACTCCTTAAGTCAGAGAAGCTTTTGCAGTTTGCTTAAAATGTAAACTCTGTAAAACTCTAAATACTAGCAAAGGCATGGTCACCTGCCAGGATATATTGATTTAGAGTCCATTGCATTTCCGAAGTGTTTGTCCTACAAGTCCTAGGAACTCCTTAAGAAGTGGAAATCATAGACTGTGGTCACCATTCATCAGATTAATCAAAGGATAAGCGCGCAGGGCACGGGCCTGGTACATAAGTGCCAGGTATGGGTTTGACGAACCCGCGATGCCTGAGCAGGAAATTTGTGAGTGCTGCAAGTTTCCCACACCATAAACTCCTACCATGTTCAGCGACCTCCGTAGGGCATGACGGAGGAACATTGTGTGTCCAGGAGAATGGGGACCTTGGCTTCATTGCCCGGATCGTGAAGACGGAACAAAGCTCTATAAAACCACTCAACCTCAAGGTTTGACACATGTGAGGAGGTGAATGGGTTATGAGGACAATCACTCACTAGTGTGCAACCTCAGTGCCACCTGTGCACCCCTGTTGTATTAGCCTCGTGGCTGCACCTGCCCATTACAATTTTATAAAGTCTTTGTATGGTTACGGTTGGAGTATGGTAGTGTCGTATATGGTTTAGGATGAAACAGTTATCTCCGGATGTTTGGTAGTGTCCACCTTGAAGGATTTTGTCTTGCTGCAGGTGCCTATTTCACCAGCCCAATTACCAGCATTTATGCTAAGTCTGGAGAGCTGCTGCTTTCCATCCACCAGCAACTCCTCATGGTGCAACACTTAATACACATTGCCACAACACCTGCCAGTCCCATGTATGATGATGTAGCTATTAACACAAATTTCGAATGGCTTTACACCATAGAACGACCAAACCATTCAGCTAGGTCAAATGCAAAGAAATAAAACTGACATATGTGGAAAAAGAGAATTTAGTAACTTGGCCTGAAATACTAAATTAACATTGGGGCAAAAGTATTAAATTAATAAAAATATATATAAAAATAAGATAGGATAGGGAAAATAAACAGTTACCCGTCACTTACCACAGATGAAGGCAGGAGGGCGAGACACATAAAAACACAAAAACAAAAGAATTACACAATATTTCGACTTTTTAGTCTTCCTCATGTAGGAGGCGAGACATATGGCAGGGGGAAAGATGTGGTCACATCCGAGCCTGCCACATGAATGAAGCACAGGCGGAAAACGCGTGGTAGTGGAAGAATTGCCGGGAGGGGGGGGGGGGGGTAGGGAATAGGCTTGACCAGCGATAAAAGTGAAACAAATGAATATAATATCTGTGTAGCTTAGTTCAAAAAGTTATAATTGAGAATAAAGGGAGATAGAATAATTAAAAAAAAAAATATATATATATACAAAAAATAATAAAATAAATTAATAAAGAGGAAAATATATATATATATATATATAAAATTATAAATAACTGTAAAATGAAATGAGAGTTAGCAAGTGACAGGTTTAACGTAGGTTTAGGCCAGGGGTGTGTCTGGTGTCAAGGATATGTTGATAGGCTAGTTCCCATCTGCGGAGTTCTGAAGGGGTGGTGGTATTTGGAAAAACTCTAATAGCTCTGACTGTGAAACAGGTGTTGAGGTTGTTTGAATTATGGAAGTTCGCATGAATTGCCACGGGATGGTCTGGGTTGGAAGTATAAACTGTTTGCCTGTGGCCATTCATTCTGTAGGAAAGTTGTTGAGTGGTGAGACCAATGTAAGAGGCAGTGCAGTGGATGCAGGTGAGTTGGTAAATAAGGTGAGTGGTAGCACATGTGGCATGTCCAATTATAGGGAAAGATTCGCCTGTGACAGGATTAGAGTAAGTAGTGGTGGCAGGGTGCATGCTGCAAGTTTTACAGCGGGGTCTGTTACACGGGAAAGATCCCTGTGGAGGTCTAGGGGAGTCGGCAGGTAAATACTTGTGGACCAAGATGTTGTACAGATTGGGCGGTCTGCTGAAGCAAGTGCGGGGAGCAGTGGGTAGGATTTTGGGAAGGAGGAGACGCATTTCAGGGAAGGAACGTAAGAAATCATGCCCACGGCGGAGTATCTGGTTGACAGATTCCAGGCCAGGAAAGAACTTGGTGACAAGTGTTGGACCACGGTCAGCTTTAGGAGGTGCAGAACGAGGGTTGTGGGTGATGGCACGGGAAATTTGTTTTTCCACCAGATCATGGGGGTATTGGCGGGAAACAAGGGCTTGGGATAGTTTTTTGGAGTAACTGGAGATTGATTCATGATCAGAACAGATGCGTCTGCCACGGATTGCAAGGCTGTATGGGAGGGAACGTTTAATGTGGAAGGGGTGACAACTGTCAAAGTGTAGGTATTGTTGTAAATTGGTCGGTTTAATGTGTACTGAGGTATGGAGGGTCCCCTGTCGTAGGGTGATATCTACGTCAAGGAAGGTGATACAGGTGTGGGAATATGACCATGTGAAATTGATGGAGTGATTATCATTTAGTGAGTTGAGGAAGTCTAGGAGGTGGTCCTCCCCGTGGGTCCAGATCATAAATATATCATCTATGTATCTGAACCACACGAGGGGACTGAGGGGGGAATTCTTCAGAAAAATATTTTCCAGACGGCCCAGGAAAAGGTTAGCATAGGACGGGGCCATGCGGGTACCAGATTTTGGAGCTGATGGATCAGAGGAGAAGGCACAAAAATGCTCAGGATGAAGCAGTAAGAGAGCAATACAGACAATTTATAAATCAGATAAACAGGAAATGCAAAAATCAGAAGAAAAATGGTTGCAAGAAAAGTGTAAAAAAGTAGGAAAGGAAATGGTCATAGATAAAGTAGTTGTGGCATATAGGAAAATGACACAAAATTTTGGAGAAATGAAAAAGAGATGTTTAAACATTAAAGCTGCTGATGGGAAACCTCTTTCTAGCTCAGAAGATAACTGATGGAAGGAATACATAGAGAAACTGTGTGATAGGGTTGATTTGAATGGAAAAGAAAGGCAATGTCGACATTAATGACTTAAGGAATCCTGTTTTGAGGACAGAATTTGATAGAACTTTGAATGTCTTGAAATAAGGTAGTTGGAATTGGCGATATTCCTGCAGATCTTCTGATATCCCTAGGGGAAGAAGGAATCCAAGGATTATTCATCCTGATTTCAAAAAGTTATGAAGAAGAAGAAATTACAACTGATTTTAATAAAAGTATCATCTTCACATTTCTGAAGACAAAAGAAGACAGCAAATGTGACATGCTTCAAAATTAATGACCAGTATAATATACAAAAGAATGGAAACGGTAGTAGAAGACATAGTAGGTGAAGATCAGTTTGGGTTTAGGATAAACTGTTGTACAAGGAAAGCAATTCTAGCTTTAAGATTAATACTTGGAGGTCAGATCAAGAAAAACGTAGATACTTTTACGGCATTTGTTGATTTAGAAAAAGCTTTTGATAATGTTAGGTGGAACAAAATGTTCAAAATTTTAAAGAAGTCAGGCCTCAAATATTGAGATAGAAGAATAATTTACAGTCTCTATAAGAAGTGGCTGTAGTAAAAGTGGAGAATCAGGAGAGACATCCATCAATTAAAAAGAGTGTTAGCCTATTTCCATCAATATTCAACTTCTATGCTGAGGAAACAATAAAAGAAGTAAAAGAAAAATTTGCTCGTGGCATAAGTGTTCAAGGAGGAAATAAAAAAAAATGTACAATTCAGCCACGATTTGCTGAAGACATTGTCTTGTTAGCAGAACAGCCTGAGGATATTGAGAAGTTACTGAATGTCATGAAAAAAGTACTGAAGGAAGAATTTGGAGTAAATATAAACCAAAGAGAGACAAAAGTGACGAATGTAGCAGAAATAATAGCAATAATATTAGATTGAATATCAAGATAGGATCAGATGCAATAGGAGAAGTAAGTAATTCTGCTACTTGGGACGTAAAATTACAACTGATGGCAGAAGCAGGAATGATGTTAAAAGTAGAAAATCATTAGCAAAGAGAGCATTCATGAAAAGAGAAATATTTTAGTTTCAAATATTGATCTAAGAGTTAGAAAGAACTTTTTAAAACTCTATATGTGGAGCACAGCACTTTATGGTTGTGAAGCTTGGACTTAAAGAATACAAGAAAGAAGGAAAATTGAAGCATTTGAAATGTGGTGGTGTAGAGCAATGCTGAAAATTAAGTGGACAGATAAAGTAAGAAAGGAACGAGTTTTGGAAATGATGGCCAAGGAAAGAAGTTTGCGAAAGAGTCTTGCAAAAAGAAGAGACAGGAAGGTGGGTCATATTTTAAGACTTCAGGATTGGTTAATTTGTTAGTGGAGTGAACAGTCAAAGGTAAGAACTGTAAAGGAAGACAGAGATTAGAATATATGAAGCATATAATTGAGACATGTGTTGTAAGGGTATGTTGAGATGAAGAGATTAGTGCAAGATAGGAAGGAATGGAGGATTGCATCCAGCCAGTCAAGAGACTGATGACAGCAAAAAATAAAGTAAAATCTAGTGATGGATTTACCAGTAGTATCCTACCACAGGCTGAGGCCAAGAGGATGTCTGGTGTCATGGATGTGTCCAAATAAGTTGATTATTAAATTATGTCCAAGGTATTTATATTTGTAATTCTGCCTTTGTTGTATAAATGTTGTCTTTTTACGATGCTAACCGGCTGAACTCCTGTGAGATTTCATTTCGTCAGTACGCCGGGATAGTCTCCAAGACAACCTTTATATTTTTAACATTGTAACTTTGGCAAAAATTGAATGTGGTAATAGGCACAAATTTCAGAAGTTTCAGGGAAAGGTTCTGTATATGGCAGGAAGGTGCAAGTACAGTGGAGTAGAAGTGAGAAGAGTTCAAGAAAGGGAGAAGAAATATTTATTCCAAATCAGAAAATAAAGGGAATTACAGAACCTACATTTATAATTGGGAGGTTAAAGATGTTGGTGAAACGAAAACACAACAAGAGACAGCAAAATAGTAGGGAACACTCAAACCAACTAAGCAAGGAATTAATAACAGCAAAGAGGGAACCTAAAGAATGGTTAGGAGAATATTATTGGACCCAGGGGAATAATGCTTCTAAATATTTTTATAGCTACGTAGGAGTGAAGATATTTGGACAATTGTAGATAAAGGTGGAGAAAAAGTTACTGGTACTTTGAAAATGGCAGAGATATGAAGTAAATAGTTTAATGAAACCATTATGGGATGAGAGGGAGCAAATAAATGTAAGTGGATGTGAGCAAACTATGAAATTTGAAATAGATCCTGAGGAAATTACGAAGGAACTAAGAATGCTATTATAAAGCAAAAAGGGGCTAGTAAGATAATATTAGTAAAGATGTATTAAGGATAATTGAATACAATATTGTATCTTACCATGAATTATTATTTAGATTGAGTTTGGAGTCTTGCAGCTTTCGAGAGGACTGGAAAAGTGTTATAATAGTGCTAGTAAATAAAGGGGGAGGGGATGACAAATAAAATTGGAAATAGCTGTCAATTAATTTGACTTCTGTGGAAGAGAAGATAATTGAGAGATTGATATACAATCACATCAGAAATGTCAGTGAGGAAAGAAACTGGTTTGCACATGGGTAAGATGGCTTTAGACAAAGATGTTCATGTGATCTCAGTTGGTGGGCTATATACAAGATATTTCGAAAGAAATGGATAAGTGAAACCAAGTTGATCGTGTAGCACTAAACCTTTCCAAGGTATTTGACAGAATGATCAATAAGATGTTGTTAAATAAGTTCTAAGTCATTGGAATGGATGAATAAAGCAAAGATTTAGGGTAGGAAATGCAGTATCAAATGAGTGTGGAAGTGCCACACAATGGTGTTGTGGCAAACCTGGCTGCCACCAATGCAGTGACCCACAGGAGTCTGCCTAGCAGATGATGAGGAAAGATTGACGTTTTATAGGGATGTGTTGATAAGTGTTAACCATAGAAGTCGACAAGGATTCTGATATGAGCCTCATGATAGGGTCATTATTGACGATTCAGTGCTGGCAGTGCACATGTTTATACATTTATTAACAAGAGGATGACTTTGATAGGTTACATAACAATGTGCATATTTACAAATGCATGAAATGATGGAATATGTGTTACTCAGATGCACTCACTATCCTTGATTTTAACTTATTCAATATTAGTTAATACTGGCATAGTGGTGCCCAGCTATCTATTAGTGATATGGGCATGGTGCAAATAACCATGCACAGTGGATACCTTTAAACCCAACCTTGACGACTTATACGATTCCTAGGAAAGTTAACTGAATTGGTGCAGTCATAGTTTCACAATGCATCTACACTATTATAAATTTGTAAGCAAGCTGCTTGTATCTGAGAGTTGGAAATGGCAAACGCAAAAATTACAGTAGCAATTTAGATGGTGTTTTCAAATTTTGAGAGCTTGAAGTCTGCGAAAATAGCGTATGCCTTATTTCTACTGAGGAATGGAGCAAGAAATTATAATTGTTATCAGATGGGAGAATTAGGTGAACAGATCACCCTGTAATTGATATGAACACTCCTTTCAAGATATACTACCAGTTTACGTTTTGGTCCAGGCTGCGTTTCAACCTAATATAACGTCTGTTAAAGTTGCTGCTAGATAATTGAAACATGTACCATACATTAATACATACCACAAATATAAATCTGTACCTGGAATATTTCTTATTGTTCTGTCACCCTGCAGAAAATGTAGATTTTTAATGGGTTTTCAAAACATGATAGCTTGGGATCCAAGTTAAAACCTTACATACATGTTGAGACATTAGGACACATTTATTTTATTATTATTCTGGCATAACTTTAAAAAAAGCAGCTGAATTGATTTTGACAGGATTCAAAACTGTGGATTTCTATAAAGAACAATGGAAATTAAAATGGATGGGGGTAAAGCGGAATGGGATTGGGCTTTTGTGTACCAAATGTAGGCAGTCATTTTCTGTTTGATTTAAAGTAAATGTGTTCAAATTTCCATTGATATTATATAATAATAACAAATTAAGAGGGTGTAGAGGGGAAGAGTAGTTTGGTTTTTGTAAAACCAATGTCAACAGTATTTTTCTCTCTCTCCCCCTTTTTTTTAATGTATATGTGTGCAAAGTTCCATTGAAATTGGATAAAACCTGTATCTTTGTACAAAGAACATTTACAAAAATTAAATGGGGTAAAGGGAGTGAGTGGTTGGATTTTGTAAGCAGAAAGCAGAAAACATGTTTCTCTTTGTTTTAAATTATATGTGTTTAGTGTCACATTGAAATCTAATAAAAACTTTTTCTGTAAAGAGCATTGGAAATTATGAGGAGTGGAGGTAGAAGGGGAGAGGGGTTGTGATTTTTCAAACCAAATTTAAACAGAATTATTCTGTATGTTTTAAAGTATATGTGTACATACTTCCTTCAAATCAGAATAGAAACTATAACTATTTACAAAGAATATTTACAATAATTAAAGGGTTGGAAAAGGAGACAGGGATTGGGTTCTTGTTAAACTAATTTGGACAGTAGTTTTCTTTTTCTCTTTATTTTAAAGTATAAGCGTGCAAAGTTCTATCCAAATCGGATAAAAACTGCAAGTTTGTATAAAAATTAAAGGGTATAAAAGGGAAGAGGGGATGGTTATTTAATTTTTGGTCAGAAACCTTCTCCATGAAAAAAAAAATAAATAAATAAATAAATAAATATGTGCCAACTTTCGTGGTGATCGATCAAACGGTGTTGACTGTAACTTTGTGTAAAGAACATTTATAAAAATTATCGGGGTGAAACAGGAGAGAGGATTAGATTTCTGCAAACCAAATGTTGACAGTATTTTTCTCCTAATTTTAAAGTTCCATCGAAATTGGATTGAAATGTTGGTTTGTATAAATATAAGGTGTATAAAGGGGAATGGGTTTTTTTTTTTTTTTTTTTACTGAAATCTACTCCATGAAAAAATACATATATGTGCCAACCTTCATGGTGAGCAGTCAAACGGTGTCGACTGTAGCTTTGTGTAAAGAACATTAACAAAAATTAAGAGGGAAAGATGGAGAGGGTTTGGGTTTTAGCAAACCAAATGCTGACAGTATTTTTCTCTTTTTTTAAAGTATACTTGTGCAAAGTTCTATCAAAATTGGTTCGAAAATATGTGGATTTTTATATAAATTAAGGGGTGCAAAGGGTGAGAGCGAGTGTTTTTCTCTTTTTTTGTTGTCAGAAACGTTCTCTACGAAAAATTACATGTATGGGCCAACTTTCATGGTAATCAGTCAAACTGTTTCAGCTGTAATTTTGTATAAAAACACTGACAAAAATTAAGGGGTTAAGGGGGTGGAAAGGGGGAGGGAGAGGTGTATGGATTTCTCAAACCAAATATTGACAGTATTTTTCTCTTAATTTAAAGTATACGTGTGGAAAGTTTTATTGGAATCAGTTTAAAAAAGTGGGTTTGTATAAGAAATTAATGGTGTAAAGGGGGATAGGGGGTGATTTTTTATTTTTTTGGTCAGAAACATTCTCGATGAAAAAATACGTGTATATGCCAACTTTCATGGAGATTGGTTAAATGATGTCAACTGTAGCTTTGTATAAAGAACATTGACAAACATTAAGTGGGTAGAAAGGGGGAGAGGGATTGGGTTTCCGCAAACCAAATGTTGACAGTATTTTTCTCTTTATTTTAAATTATATGTGTGCAAAGTTGCATCAAAATTTGATAAAAATTTTTGGTTTGTATAAAAATTAAGGGATGTATGGGAGGAGAGGGGGTGTTTTTTTAAAAAAATATTTGGTCAGTAACCTTCTCCTTGAAAAAATATATGTATATGCCTACTTTCATGGAGATCGGTTAAATTGTGTTGACTGCAGATTTATATAAAGAACATTGAGAAAAATTAATGGGATGAAAAGGGGGAGAGAGGTTGGGTTTCTGCAAATCCAGTGTTGACAGTATTTCTTTCTTTATTTTAAATTATGTTTGTGTATAGTTCCATCGAAATCGGATATAAAATGTTGGTATGTATAAAAATTAAGTGGCGTAAAGGGGTAGAGTGGGTTGTTTCTCAATGAAAGTTATATGGGGCCACTTTGAAGGTTGTATGCACCTTAGAATTTGGGTAAATTATAGATTTCTTGGCTACAGAGCATAAGGGAGGGAGTAAGCTTTCCAGTAAGTAAAAATTTTCAGTTTGCAACTACAGGCTATGAGAGAAATGTTTCACGCAGAAGCCGATACTGCAACCTAACTCAGTAAATAAACCGATTTGAAAACAGTAAAGTCACCCAACACACAATACAAGTTCTAAATAACCTTTAAACTAACCTGAAACAGTGTAATCCAGAATTATCCAATTTGTAAACAGTTGATTTTTGTTACGTGATATTTCACTAATTCTTAACCTAGTATAACACATTAAAGTTTCTAAACATTACATACAGTATAACAGATATTAATCCAATTTTCAAGTAATTATGTTGTAAACCAAAACATGGTTGTTTTCGAAATTAAACTGTAATTAAACTATGCCACTTCCGTAAACAAAACCACTTTTAAAACACGTAACTAAATTAAAAAAAAAAAAAATCAGAGAATAACACCTTTTCTATAGAAACAGCACTTTAATAATTATTGACTAGAAACAGGTTTTTCGGTTATGGCATCTAGGTAGTTTCAAACCCGATTTTTGGTAAACAGATAATTTTGCTAATACACCGCCGATAATAATAAAAGTTACACCTTGGGAATCAGGAGCAAGCACTGAACACAATGACATTAATTTAAACATGATAATTTACAATCCAGCGTGGACACCTAAAAATTGCACAAATTAAGATATAAATCGGGACTTCACCAACTGTTTTTAGGAATCTCATTACCAATGTGCTCACACACTTAAATCATTTACTAGAAAGTGAGTTATTTTAGAATTATAGTCATCATATTTTTTATAAATCAGAAGGGCCAGGTTTTACACAGTAAAACTTTGAACACTAACTATAATTGCATTTTTTCAGACTATTTTTTGGCAAGAGGTAGTTCACATCAAGCATGCGGCTGAGGGTATATAATGAGACATGGAGGCGATCTCAGGGTCGTTATCCAGGAACCTTTTGTGTAGTAAACATGCGCTAGTGTGTTTCGTCGTGTAGTGTGTGTGTCGGTTAGACGAAGATGATTTCTGGGAACATTTGAAACACGTTATGGGCGACTTACCGCCATGTTGACTTTTTTCTCCAGTGATTGGCGTTAGCATTGAGTATGGACTTATAAATTTATCATCAGGGTTTAGTCTGGGACATCTTCCTCTTCATGACTTGTGATTTTTTGAAACGTTTAGTTCGATTGCCTATTCAACTGTAATTGCTATTTTTTCAAATGTGTCTGTGAAATAAATTCGAAATTTTTCATCAAGTGGACTTTTACATGCTTTCATAGTGAACATTAACCTTTCCTCAGCTTTTGGTTTAAATAAGCTTTGTGGCAACTGATAGGCTTTACAGTTGAATTATCCAGGCTGTTACATGGTCATTTAAATTTATTAATGCAAATTTGGTAGAACTTTCAACAAGTCAAAATTCAGTTAAGGTATACCCTACCCACTAAAAAAACTTCATTGAAATCGCCTCACAATTGGCAAAGATATCGCAAAAAAAAAAACCAGGCGAATTGATAAACTCCTCCTTTTTAAATCAGTTAATTACATATTGTTATATAAGGAACATTAAAAAAGAAACGAGCCAGAGTCTGGAATGTGCAAACCGGTGACGAACGGCAGTAACAAAGAGGGTTTCCGACAAGAGTGCGGAAATCCACACGCCCGCCACTATCGGGTCACGACTGCAAGTCATGTGACTACAAAGCTAGCAGAAGCATGTACCACTTGACCAGCTCTCATTCATGTTGCAAGCAGTGAGATGAAGGTGCCAAAAGAAGAGCAAAGAGGTGTTGTTTGTTTTCTGACGGCGGTAGGAGTAAGGGGAACGGACATTCATCAATGAATGTCACAAGTGTATGGTAAACACTACATGTTCCTTACAAGGATCAAGGCATGGCACAAGAACTTCAGGGAAGGACTGGTGTCCTTAGCCGATGATGAACAGTCTGGAACACCACACTGCATTACTGATGACATCGTCCATCTGGTTGAAGGACTCATTACCCATGACCGCTGAATTACAGTGTAAGCCGTAGTTGCCGAGGTCGGGTTGAGCATCGGAAGTGTTCACACCATCATGATGGAAAGACTGAACTGGTGCAAAGTGTGCACCCAATTGGTGCCCCCCAGTCTTCAACCACAACAGGAAGCATGTCGAATGGCCCACTGTCTTGATCATCTGCAGTGCTATGCCAGGGAAGGGAATGAGTTCCTGCCATGAGTGGTGTCTGGAGATGAGTCTTGGTGTCATCACTTCGAACCAGAATCGAAATGACAAATTCTCCAGTGGAAGTATCGAGGGTCACCACCATCAATAAAATCCAAGGCCATCCACAAATGTGCAGGAAAGGTTATGGTGATGTTCTTCTTTGACCAAGACGGCCCCCTTCTGATAGACTTCCTGCAGCATGCGACAACAGTGAATGAGCAGCATTATCCGCAATCCTTGATCACCTTTCGCCAAGCATGCAGAAATTCAAGTGGGAGGTTCTCGGTCACCCTCCATACAGTCCAGACCTCTCACTGCGATTACTCCATTTTTGGTCCCCTAAAAAAGGCTCTGAGGGGCAAACGATTCACCTCCAATGACGCCCCAGTAATTTTATGAGACAGTTATTCACCGCCTTGTGTCACAGTGGGACAAGTGCCTCAACAGCCAGGGCCAGTGCTTCTAAAATACAGGTAATGGTTTCTGTTCCTAGGCCTCCTGCTTGTTACATTTTTGAACCAGCCTTATATAATAGGATCTAAATTGGAGAAGACCTTTAGCAGCTAAAGGGAGCTGGACAGGATATCTAGCTGAGTAGTTCAACTTGGGATGAAGATAAATGTCAAGAACACATGTATAAAAATACACATGTATAAAATACACATGTATAAAAATACTAAAGGTTGATTATGATTAAAGCGTGGGGAAGACATGATGTAGGAATACCTTGGCACAACATTTGATAATAAACTCAGCTTGGTATCAAACATTGCGCAGGAGATGGGAAAGGGTTTCAGAATCCTTCATTTATTGGAGAGAGTGATGAGGGGATGTACCAGAGGAGTGAGGAAATTGGGTTACCAAATTTAAGTCAGACTATTACTTTGAAGATTATGGTGCATTACGGGGCCCACATTTTGACTGTCAAATAAAGGAGTTGAAATTGGTGCAAAAAGGGCTGCTCACTGTCTTCATGAAATTATGAAGAACACAATCAGTAACTGATGTGTTAAAGGAGCTAGAATGAGCTTACTTAGAAGACAGTGGGTTAAGAGTGCAGTTTGAATCCAAGATGTATATTGGTGGGAAGAATTAATAATAATTCATGGGATGGATAAGATGTCCATGACCACAAGCTGGCAATTGATTTCAGGCATAAGGGAGTGGAATTGTTATTACTGTTATTAGGTAAGGGCGTAAGTGAATGGAATAAATTAACAATTTAATTAATTAATAATTTATTAAGAATGTTGAAAAATTAAAATTTGTAAGCTCTAAAAGTAGATTGGGGAGGGGGATATTTAAAGCCAATTATTTTAAGATAATTAAAAAATAATAATAATAAAAATGGGATAAACAGGTCGATATAGAAATTTCATGCTTTCCATCACTGTTAAATTAAATTATGGATCTGAATTAATTTCTCCTATTGTGTGGGAACATTTAACACACACAGAAATTAGAGAAAACTTTTTGTTAAAACTGATATGCAGTTACTCACTTATTAAAGTACTACCACACTTGATTAAGAATGTACAATGGGCCTAGCTTCTAATCATGGGCCTTGAGTACTTTGCAGTCATCTGAGCGAATATCATATGCTGTTGTGTTCTCTACCTTATTTTAACTGTGACAAATAATATGAAATAAAAGCTGCTTGGCTTGGCTCCACCCCGCCCCTACCATGTATTCCAGCATAGCTTTCTACCCACCCTTCCTCCCCCTAGACCAAGCCACATAGTCCATTTGTTACTCAAGATACCATGTTTGCATCATTTTCTTTATCTTCTTAGCCCATTTGTCTTGAAATTTGGTAAGTAATACATTTAATATAAAATTTAATGCTATCAACATGCATCATATTTGTAAAATCCCACTTACTCTAAAGGTTTAGCACTGTGGCAATGATGTTGGTACTGCTGACAAGCAAATGATGAGGTGGTGTAAGCAGCCATCAGCAGGAGATACATCACTCCAAAATAGCTTGGAGGAAGGAACCAGGTTGAGTACCGAAAAGTTGGCAGTAGCATCATCATTGACACAGTGCTAAAGCCGGAAAGTAAGTGGGATTTTACAATGAAATGGATTTATTTTCTCTTAATTTCTGTATTTACATTGCTTTGCATATTTTACCTAGCACTATTGCCATATTAATTTATTTGTGACACATCAGATTTTTTATTTTACCTGAAACCCAAAAGCAAAAAAATCCCTTCTGTATCTTAAAAGTTCAGTCAATGTAATTAATAAATGCTCACAGCATTAATAAAATAAGTAACCTCTTGATTGAAAAAAAAACCAAAAAAACTGACATTTGGAAAATTGTTTCAAAAGGCTGTTAAAAGGATTTTTACCACTGCCATCTTTGAGGTACACATCGAGTCGATGCATGTTTGTGCTTAATTTTGAAGGTGTAAAATTATTTTTGCTTAGAAGTTAATTATTTTTTACTGAAATAATATTGCTTAACCTTTGTGCTCATCTTACTTTAATGGCTATTATTTTCAAATTTTGCAGGTGAATATGAGTGTTGAAGCAAAAAACATAGACAGATTTACAAAAAACTTTGCTGGTACAAAGACAGTAAAGTTTCCACAACCTGTATGGCATCTGACTAATCGAAAAATACTAGTAGAGACATTTGAAAATGGAGTTCCCTTGATAAACTACATCACAGAAACTCAGGAGGAAAAAATCAACTCATTGCTTGCTGATATTGGCATTAATGCTATTCTAAAAATGGTTGGCAGTTCTTTTTTTTAAATTTTTTAAATATTTTAGACATATTGTACAAATTTCATGATTATTTTAATATTGCTTTCTCAATAGGGATGTACTGCTCAGTATTGTTGTTTCAACAGCAAGGTTAGACATTTGTTTCCTGCTTTGATAGAATTTCATTTTGTTTTAATTAAACCTGATGGTCTTCATTTATAATGAATTCACTTTCGATAAAGGGTGTTTCAGTAAGTGTGTAAGATTTGAACATGCAATTTTGGTTGTTATTATTCATTAGGTTGATAATTGTGACAATCGATAGAAGATAGATAGTAATTAGTAAACATGGAGCACCACACGATACAATAACACATCATTATTGTTAAACTTTACTATCAAAATGGTGAAAGTTTGATTGTCATGATTCATGAAGGGCATTCAATTTTCAGTAGAAATAATGTTCATCAACTGTGAAACGAAAAATTAAAATACTGGTTGAGTTGATGATGCGAAAACACACAACACGAGTTTGTAGTAGTTATTCAGAAGAAAACATTGCGAGTTTTAATGAGAGTGTGACCAAGAGTCCAGGGACCTCGGTTCGTCATCATGCAGAAGCACTGGATATTTTAACAGCCACTCTTCACCATATCCTTACTGAAGATTTGAATTTTCACGCTTAGAGAATCCAACTGACTCAACAACTTA
The DNA here is from genome assembly GCA_031002005.1 of Vandiemenella viatica. Lineage (NCBI taxonomy): Eukaryota > Metazoa > Arthropoda > Insecta > Orthoptera > Morabidae > Vandiemenella > Vandiemenella viatica. The sequence continues at coordinate 201,929,021 of CM061920.1, forward strand.
TACCAGCAGATCATGCATAGTAAAGAGATTTCACCATTTTGATCACTGAACAACAAGAAAAGAGCACCAATTTTGTGGAAAATTTAATCTTTAGTGATGCGGCCCATTTTGATTTGTCTCATTAATAGGCAAAATTGCCACATTTGGAGCCCAGAAAATTCATGAATGATTCATAAGAAACAAATTCATCCCCAACAAGTAACTGTATGGAGGAATAACTGGACCATTTTTCTTTGAAAATAAGAACAATATGATTAATGGTAATATGTGAATATTATTGTAACATGATAACCCAATTCTTTGTGTACTTAATCGAAAAATATTGGTCTTGAAGACATATTGTTTCAGAAGGACAGTGCTACTTGCCCTAAAATTTCGTAGCTTCATATCAATATTTGTTTACAGAGCTGTGAGTTCATTTGAATAGCTTACATGAAGTATTTTGGTCAGGATGGGACAAAGGAGGGGTTTTTACAGTTTCAAGAAGATATCGAAACGAGCCGGTACTTCCTGTTTCATCATCCCGAGACAGCATTTACTTAAGAAATTCATAATAAATCGAGGAAATAAGATAGCAACTTCAAAACTTCACACTTTACACATAAAAATATGTAGAATAGTTTAAAATATGAGTCAGAGATGTCACTGAGATACTCCAAAAGATATCAATTTCTAGATTAAAAATTTGCGTAACAATTTTGGTTAAACCTATTAGAATATAGTAAACTTGGTGATTTTAGTACCAAATGAAAGAACTATAAATTAGAAGCAAGTTAAAAGTTATTTCAGCTTCGTAGCCTTAAAACTGTGTTTTTTTTTCAAAGTTTTTTTTCATGTTTTTTTTCAAGCCAGAAAAAAAAACCGTTTTTTTACAACACTAGTTTTAACATTTATAAGCCTGCCTAACTACTGCCAAAGTTTCAGACCGATAGGAATTTTTAAAAAAGGATGTTTTAAAATGTTTTAAAAATGCTGATGTCACAATAAGGGATACTTTTGTACATGCTGAGTAGGACTACTTCCTTGTCCATAAATACCATCCCCCCAAGCTCGCCTCCAGGCAGTCACTCGAAATCACTTGAGCAGAACGTGTGTCGGTTGGGGTAGCACTTTGCGCGGTTAGGCACCTGGCTAGTCAAGCGACCTCATGGTGAAGTGAAATTTGGGGTACCGTCTACTATAATTCAATAAGGGGTTCTTGAGGGTTGGTCTGGTTTGCGTTACTTATCACAACTTGCAGTCAATTTATTTGGTGACGATTTCTGATGCCTTAAAGATTGTTCAGACTTGTGAAAATTATTTCTCAAGAATATAGAAATGTTTTGAACTTTATAGAAGCAGTAACTTTTATTTGATGAACCTACCTTTCCATTATTGAGGTTTTTCAATTTTGTAGCAATTGCAACTGTCTTCTTCTTCTGGTCCCTATCTGTTCCGGATGTTGGCAACCATCTTGGCTGTCTTGTTTCTGCTGGTTGTTGCTCGGATTAGCTCTGTAGTTGTCTTGGAAGTCCATGTTCTCAGATTTTTTTATCCAGGAAGTTCTTCTTCTACCAATACTTCCCTTTCCTGATAATTTCCCCTGGAGAACAGACTGTAGGAGTTAATAACAGCTATTGTTCCTCATGATGTGGCCAAGGTACTGTAGCTTTCGTATTTTTACAGTGGTCAGTATTTCCATATATTTTTTCATTTTACAAAGCGCTTCAGCATTTGTGGTGTGGTCTGTCCATGGTATTCTCAACATCTTTGATACAGCCACATTTCAAAAGCTTCTAACCTTTTACTGATAGTTTCTGTTAATGTCCACATTTTAATGCCATACAGGAGGACAGAGAACACATATCAGCACAGGAGTCTCATCTTAGTGGTAATTGATAAATTACTGCTTTTTAAAAGATTATTCATTTTATTGAAAGTAGCCCTGGCTTTACCAATACGTGACTTTACTTCATCAGATGGATCCCTTTGGCTATTTACTGTGGCACCAAGATACGTTGTAATGGTCGGCTTGTTGAAGAGGGAGGGAGGGGGAGGGGGGGGATGCCATTACGTTGAAATTTTTATCAGGAATATGAAAATTAATTTTCTAATTTGGTTAATTTGGTGAACCAGAATCTTTGAATGCTGCAAGAATTACAGGTAAACAAAAGTATTGAATTTATTTTATCATCTGGCTTATACAATGCCGGGTATATTTAATGTTACGTTAAGCACAAGATATTCAAAAACAAACAAAGCAATACCCGGTGTTTACAATTTGCTGGATAAATGCAAACATTAATAGATTTTAAATATTTCAGAGATTTTGCAAAGTGAATATACAATAACGTGGCATCACAGGCCAACAGATTAAAGTTAAACATTTACAAAAAATTCCCAGGGGCACCAATTAAAGTGAAAACACATAATTTGAACTATGTTATGATGAGCAAGATGCTTAAAAGTTCATAGTTGGTGAATATGGAAAGTTAGCTAGCTCAGTAAATATTCTCATGATCAGAGCAGAGAGTCTATTCACAGGGATCACTTACGGGTTTGGAGGGCACGTCAAAAACCCATGGAACCAGTGACCTTTTGTGGTGGTACATTACTATTGTTGCAACTGCTTGGAGAATTGTGACATGTTGTGTCACAGTTAGATGCAAATCCACGGATAGCACTAGTGCATCTGTTGAAGGCCTCTACCAGGTAAGACACTCTGCTTCCGGCAACATTTGAGCCAGAAAGCGTCTATGGACCAACAGCTAGTCGAATGTGTCGGACCACACCCGGACAGTACGTCTATACTCCAGCTCGTCTGAACAGCAAGTCCCTTCTCATGGCGTCCTTTTCTGCCACCACGAAGAAGTCGGCTTCCCTCTCCTACATGGAAAAGAAGCCCTTCATTAATAAATGTAGACTCTGTGGCTATGCATGATTGGTGAAACTACGTAGTCCATAATCACGTGTGTCGTTGCATTGCTATCATTCACCGTTCCTTTGGGCACATTTTCAATCACCTTGCGCCCTCAGCGGAGAGCCAGGGGACATTGGCCTCGCCAGGTAACTGTATCTGCCCTCCCTTCACTGGCCGTTTCCATTGTGTGCTGGGGTTTCAGGCTGCCGCCGGCATTCAGCATTGTCCGTTTATTTGAATGCTCAAAACTGCCACTGAGTTCTAACATTTCCACTGTTCAATTCTTCCTTCATAGTAATCTTGCAATGAATTAAAATTATATAATAATAAATTTGGCCACCCGGGCTTACTACATAATTACCTACACATTAATTAGCCCTACAATTTATATTTATGAATAAATAAATATAACTAATCTGAATATTAGTTATGAATATATTAATATTCATTGGGGGATGACGCTGTCATACCACAACGTATACCTTGATACACATTTAGTGGCCTTCTGGTTAATCATAATATGGCATTGGCATTGCCAGTGACCATGTCTTTTGTCTGATTTATATTAATGTAAAGTCCATATTTGTGGCTGCTTTGTGACACTATATATAAAAGATATTGTAAACTTTCCTGACTGTCTGCAAAAATGTCTGTGTCATCTGTGTAGCAAGTATTGTTTATCCAGTTCCCATTCAACAGTATTCCCATCTCCACATCGCTCAATGCCTCCCTAAAGATATACTCTGCATAGATGTATATTAAGTAATAAAGTGGTCAGGATACAATTTTGTCTTACATGACGAAGAATTTCTACTTCATCAGTATTTCCTCCTTTCAGTCTCACATGAGCAGAGTGGTTCAAATACAGGTTAATAATAACTCTCAGGTCTTTGTCATCTAAGCCAATAGTTTTTAAAATTTCTATCATTTTCTGATGCTTTACCCTGTCAAAGGCCTTCTGATAATCTATAAAACAAGCATAGACATCACAATTTATATCTCTGCAGCGTTGAAACAAACTGTAGAACAATATAATTATCCAAGGTGCACAACATGGTTACAGTTGATGATGTAGTTTTTATCTAGAACCCCGGTAGACATTATATTGTTACAAGCAGCCATTTACCAGATGTGTTGTTCTATATATAATTTCCAAATGTGTACATTATAAATCAATAAATATTGCAAACTTTGTTACAGAAAACCTTATTTTATTTAAAATTCAAATCTTGCACTCTGATTGTAGCACCCTTTACCACTAAAACCAGTAAAAAAATCTGCACAAACCAAGGAACAGAGCTAATAAGACTACATTTAAATTTACAGCCTTTCTTATTCAGTAATGAGAACTGCATTTTGAGACTTGATTACAGTAGGTTCACTTGTTATTTACAAAATTATCATCACTAAAGACCAACTTTTATTTCTGATCTATAATATATATGCAGTTATCTGTCTGTCTCAATATTTCTGCCTGAAAGTTGCACTGAGTTTCAGTAATATGGTTGGTTGGTTGTACTAAAAAAGTGCAGTGCACTGTAGAACCCTTCTGTGTGATTGGACTTGCCAGCTGTACAATTGCCCAAAAGGCCATTAGGATCAGTGATCCCAGGAAGGCAGTTTACACACAGACCTAGCATGTTTCTTACCTGTATTTTTGATTCCCAGAACTTGTTAAATGTAGAATTTTCAATTTTTTTTCTCTGTTTGTGTTAAAATTATCATTATATGAGGGCCGTTCAGAAAGTAACCTCCCATCGGTCACAGTGCAGGTGGTGGGGGTAGTCGCGACGCCATCTGTGCATTCACGCACTCAGCAGGTCAGTCGGCATCAAGCCGTGGTCGAGTGAACGTCATACCTGCGCTAGTTTAGTTTTTGTGGCAGTTTGAAATGTGTGCTGCAATAGAAAACCCCGCCAAATGTGAAGTGCATGCTGTCATAAGGTTTTTTACAGCCAAAGGATATTCTGCAGCAGCTATTCATTGTGAGCTTTGTGCCTTGTACGGACCAAGAGTTATGAGTGAAGGAGTTGTCCGTGAATGGTTACGTTTATTTAAAAGTGGACGAGAAAACGTTCATGATGAAGAGAGGAGTGGTAGACCATCATTGGTGACTGACGAACTCGTTCAGACAGTTGATGCAAACGTTCGTAAAAATCAACGTTTCACAATGTCGGAGTTGTCTACTGTTTTTCCGCAGATTTCTAAGACTTTCTTGTACGAGATAGTGACAGCAAGATTGGGTTACCGTAAGTTCTGTGCACGATGGGTACCCAAAATTCTTACCGACCACCACAAAACTCAAAGAATGACCTCTGCATTAGACTTTCTGTCACGTTATGAGGACGAAGGAGAACCATTGTTAAACAGAATCGTGACCGGTGACGAAACCTGGATTAAGTACGTGAACCCTGAGACAAAAGAACAATCAAAGATGTGGGCACATTCAAATTCGCCTACCAAACCAAGAAAAGCCTTGCATGATTTTTCTGCCAGAAAACTGATGGCAACGGTGTTTTGGGATGCCAAAGGGGTGTTGTTGGTTGAATTCATGGAACGTGGGATGACCATTAATCAAGACGTGTACTGTGAAACACTAAAAAACTTACGACGGGCTATACAGAACAAACGCCGTGGTACGCTGACTTCCGGTATCGTTTTTTTTGCACGATAACGCCCGTCCTCACTCTGCTCGCAGAACAACGGCCCTTCTTGAGTCCTTCAAGTGGGACGTTATCAACCCTTACAGCCCAGATCTGGCGCCAAGCGATTATCACCTCTTCATGCATATGAAGAAATGGTTTGGGTCCCAGCAGTTTGATGACGACGAAGAGCTCAAAGATGCGGTCACAGGCTGGCTCCAGGCACAAGATGGGGGATTTTTATGCAGAAGGAATTTCAAAGCTTGTGAAGAGATACGATAAGTGCTTAAATCGCTATGGAGACTATGTAGAAAAATAGTGCAAAGATGTAGTTGTAAGATGTATATATTAAAGTATTTTTATTTAACTTGGTGTATTTTTTTAAATCAACCGGAGGTTACTTTCTGAACGGCCCTCGTATTTGTGAATATCTCTGTTTTGTCTTATACAAGATCATCATGAAAGAATGGTAGGATTTTGAATATGGATTAAATGAAAACAAATACTTACTTTTGATGTTTATTTCTTGAATTTGTCATCTCAAACAGTTTTTTTTACTCATTTAATAAATTTCAATATATGCACCACTAGTCACTCAGCAATATCCAGTCGATACTCAATTACTACCCAAATGTTAGATAACGTATTTTCTATATGGAAAGGATTGATAAAATATACTCAACACTCACCAAAATTCAAGTGAGGAGAGAAGCAGCAACACAGAAAATACAATATTTCTTTTATATGAAAGGACAGATGAAATACACACAACACTCACCAAAGTCGAAGGGAGAAGGGCAGCAGCAACACACACACACACACACACACACAAAAACCACACAAACAAACAAAATACAATATTTCGGGTTCTGATGCACTCCTCCCTTCAACTTTGGTGAGTGTTGGGTATATTTAATATGTCCTTTCCATATAAATATTGCCTCAAGGCATTCCTTTCCTTTCATTGTTACCAATATTTCTTTTAACTTGACAAAGGGTTTACCCTAAATATTATATTTTCTGTGTTTGTGTATTGTTTTGTGTTGCTGCTGTCCTCCTCCCTTCTACTTTGGTGAGTGTTGTGTGTATTTTATCAACCCTTTCCATATAAATATTGCCTTGCGGCAGTTCTTTCTTTCCATTGTTACCGATAACATAATATCTTGTGTTACAATTGCCATTGCTTTATTAATATTTTCCTTTAAGTGTTATAGGTCATAAATTTTTTGAGAGTAAAAAATGTTTTTAAGTACCCCCATTAGAGCTGTAAAAGTAACGAGAAATTCTGTAGCCGTATGTATTCGTTACTAAACCAATCAATACCCGTTACTTTCGAATCGTTAGTTTCAGTACAATTGAACAATAGCATGAAGCATTGTATCGAGTTGCGCCGCGTACAGGTTTACATCTTTACTATCGTATCACTTTGTTACTTGTTACTTTTGGTACAGTCGAACACTAGCATGAAACATCGCATACGGGACGACTTCGTTCGTACTTGGTAAAGTTTAATTGAATTGTTTATGTAATAAAATAAGTTTAGATAAGTTGTTTGTTTGGATAAAACTTAAAGTAAAGTAATTAGCACACGGATCATACAGAAAACCTGTAAATGTACACTTGATTTGCTGTAATGAATTTTATATTCGAAAGAATAATCTAATTTCAAAACAAACACCTGTTTGCACACACAAAAAAGACCTGACCTTTCACCTGACTGTGGCATATCTAGTGACAATAACTAATGGCGGTTATTTTTTAAAGTAGCCTACTCAAAACCCTGCATACAAGCTTGAAATGATAATGGGACACGTATTTAACAAATATTATAATCTCATCAAAGTATTTCGTTTTAAATAGGAGTTTTCACCATTGTCTTCCTTTACTGTTTTCATTTATTTTTGTAAATTCTTCATCCTTTTGTGATAGCCTTGTTAAAATAAATGTGGACATACCATAAAGTCGGGCCTGCAGACAGAGTACTACTGACTCCCTCTTTAATTATTTCATTTAAAAAAAATCAATATTCAAAACTTTTAAATCAATAATAAAGGTACAGGACAAACAGGGGATTAGATTCGTAATTGTTGTTGCGTCACAGTTACAGCAAACATTCAACATCAAAGCCAGTACCACATTGATCACATGGATCCTGAGGTAATAATACAATAACACCAGGCAAAAGGAATAAAGTCATTGTACCTTGTTCTTTGGGTATGGAATTCTGGAACTGCAAAAAAGCGCTGCTAGATTTGTGTCTGTAAATTATCGCAGAATGCAATCAGTAACAGATATGATAAAAGAGCTGGATTCATTGGAAGACAGGAGGAGGGTGAAGAGGGACATGGGAGCGTGCAAGGCGTATATTGATGATGAGGCATGGAAAGATATTGGTGTAAGAATTAAAAGTAATGCTTGCAAGGAAAAAGATGACCATGACCACAAGCTGGCACAAGGGTGTAGGAAGATTCTATTTTTTAGATAAGGGTATCAGGGATTGGAACAAGCTACTAAGAGATATTATGAATAATTTATCAAAAATGTCGAAAGAATTTAAAAGTTAAAATTTGTAGATGGCAAATGTAGGTGGATACAGGTAAGGGGGGAAAATGAGTATGTAGGGAAATTGCCACCGGAGCGTGCACTCCATTACAATTTAATTAAATATTATTTGAACATAACAAGTGCACAAACTATTAAATAACTTTTATATTGTAAATTACACTATAAAATAAAATAGGAGGTATCAAATCTTAAAATAAACAAATTTAAGAAATGTTTGAAATCAATCCTATGATAATGTGATGGCCAAATCCCTGGATTTTGACTAAAACTTGCTCCAAACTGCCATCATTGACATCAGTTGGTTCAACGGTTATGTTATGTTTGATCGCGATGAACACATCTCCTCCTTGCTTATACCGTAGTTGCTAGTGCTAGGATATCCATCCTTCCTAAAAATATGATAGTTGTTGTCAACTACTTCACCATTCAATATTGATGAGTGGAGCCACGATTCCATAATATATAACACATCACAGTGAAAGCGTTTAGCTCAAACAAGCTCTTAAAAATTTTCCGCTACTATTTAAAACCATTTCAGTCTCTGTAATTAACATAAAATACAAAGTTGCTATGATATGCCCTACAGGCAAATAGTGTATTGTGTTTTGAGATTAATGGGCCAACTGTATCTGACAGAAATAGGGGTTCTTTATGATGATACAATTCTGCTAATCAATTCACTTGTACTGAGACTGACGTAGTTCACATGGCTGCCAATCTCGTAGTTTAGGATGCTGCAAAACGTGGCATCTCACACTGGTACAGTATCATGAAACATGCTTTATGCATTGAAATTTGTGTTCCTCTCTACCCTTAAAATTGAAGGCAATTGTAGATTAAATCAAAAAGCCTTGCACGCCCGCTTACGGCGGGCATGGCTGCATGGACCAGCAAAGAAATGATTTCAATATAACTGATGCTAGATTAGAAATAGTAGTTTATTTCAGTTTACAACAACAGCTGCCTTATGAAATTACCGATATTAGCTATAAGTAATTCCAGTGGTATCCAAAATCTGAAACTCACCCTAATCATGTCAGAAAAGCCTTCACATGACTCACAAGAGTACAAATGAAAGCTATGACATTACACTTTTCGCACTTCAGTGTAAGAAGGCACAGTTTTTGGAATGGAATAGATATTTCAGAAAAGATTCATTATATAGAAGGAGGGTGTTAGTTCAGTGAAGAAGAATTAAGAACAGTTTAAGCAGAGATGTGGAAAATAGTTTTAAAAAAGAATTTAAATACAAAATGCAAATACTTTCTTGTTTTTCTAATTCAAATACAAACTATAAAATGGTTTGAAATGTTGGTATTTAAATACAAAATATAAAATAAGTATTTTAAAAATAATTTTATTAAAATAAAATACTTTTTGTTCACTTATTATGTATGTTATTTATTTAACTAAATCCATGGATTTTAACACATCTACTTGCTCATAAAAGTCATCCTTCATGATTAGTCAATGAGACATCTTTATTATACAGTAAAGTTCTACTGGAGCAGAACTATAAAAACAAGTATTTTTTGGAACACTTTTTACTGTTGGATTTTTATTTAAGCAATATAAACTAGTATCATTATTCCTTAAATATTGCAGTGTTTCTAGGTCTATGGCAGAGTTTGCATTGATGCTGGCTACAGAAGAATCTGAGCACTCTACAAATATTTAATAAGATACAGTCTTTTACTTTTTTCCAAGTTGGATTATATATATTTTGAACATCAAATTGTTTTATAGTTAGTACCTCAGCAACAAATTATCCTTTTATGTATTCTCTAACTTTGGCAACCATTTGAGTTTTGAAAAAGAATTACATACAGATACTACAGTAATATGTTATTCTTTTCCTTGGTTTCTTCTAATCAGTAGTCTTACAAAATGCCTTCTAAGGCTTCTTTTACTTATATATATCAACACACCACAGTGTGTAGGATTATCCATTTGCAAACAGCTTAGCATCCATTGCATACTCATTCATCTTGCGGTAAACATCCATAGAAGGTATCTTTGTCCGCCTCTAAACTTCAGATGTCTTCATCAATAAGTTTTTTTACGATTATGTATTCATTAAGAAAATGAATTTCAATTTAATTAAAAACTGCCAAAACTAGTTTTCTTAATGTTTCAATCAGGATCTCTTTGACAGCGCAAAGATCTTGAATATTATAATAATACAAATTACATCCATTTAATTTAATTATGATGGAGAGCACAAGTTGGACATCGTGTTGAACATAGAGAAGTAGGGGATTTGGCAGTAGACTGTAAGTTTGTTTCACATGCTTTTGGACACCTTGAACGCTTGATATTTTACAATTGCCATATCATGAAGTTTCTTGAATGAATTGATTTGATGTCTTTTCTGTAACTCATGAAGCAATTAAATGCAATGTATGCATAGTAAATCTTTTATTATTTAGATGGTTTGGGAAATTCAGTAGTAACACCTCATCAACAGCTTCAATATTTTAAATGTTAGCTGAATTTCTATCACATACTATGTATGTTCTCAAAGTAAGTTTCCCATATTTTTTTTTAAAAGGCTTTGAACATATTTGATTCATTGTCAGTAATTGTCTTCAGAATTTGTAATCATTTCAAATCAAACTAACAATGTTGGATGAAGACCAAATATCTGTCGTGGTGCGTACAGAATCAATCGCTTTTAAAGCTAGTTTTGTGTTTGACTTATATTCCATAAATTCTTCAGCAATTTTATTATTGCAAGTGTGACTGCACATAATTTTTGGTGGGTTTGATATTTACTGAATAACATCTGCAATTAGAGCCCTAAATGAATCATTTTCTACAGTTCATTTTGGTGGCAGAGTGTCAACTACAAAATTCACAGCTAACTTCTCAAAATTAGCTGACTTCGGTAAGCAACACAATTCCTCGTTAGTATTTTGAGGTTTGACTTTCCAATACTGCTCTTAAAGTTTAACAGCATCTTTTCTCCGAAAATAAATACATAATATATACTTTCTTAAGCTACGTTTACACTTGGATACTTGTGCCAAAACTTGAATCGGGATTTATTTGTCAAGTCGTTGCACTTTACTTGTCTTACTTAATACCAACACAACTGCATTAAAAAAAACAAAAATATTTCTTACTTGTGCCACTTGCAGAGCTGGCATTAGGGGAAGTGTGAGGGGACGGGGGGAGGGGGAGTAAGCGGGGAAAATGTACACCGGGCCCCCAACTGGTTACATCACTATTAAGAATGCTTACCCGGGCCCCGAGAATCCTAGTGTCGGTATTGGGCACTTGTGTTTCAGATCACAATAACGTTTTGTACTGATGCTACAAAACAAGAATAGCAAATAAATTGAATTCTTATTATATGGTTCAAAAAGTTTGTAGAAGCACTAACATTTCATTTAAGAATTTTGGACATATCTTGCAAACAGACGTTTTTGATAACTTTATACAATGCTTCCATATAAATGGAATGTTTTTGCTGTCGCCCCAGACTAAGAAAACTTTTTTCTGCAGTACAAATTTTATTAAACATTTTACAAATTGTAATCTGACAAATCCGCAAGCAACAGAGGTAAATAAAGCGGAAATTTAATTTTAATTTTGGAACAAGTGATGTGTGTTTTGTATGATGTGCAGTAGTAAATAAAATCTTATTTTTGACTTTTTACTTGCATTGTAACAACTTGCATCCATCAAGCAAAAAAAAAAACTGGCATAAAAAAAAAGATCACAACATGCAAGGCAGCGGTGGCATCGTTAGATGTGTGAGTATTGTCAAATTTATTGTTATCTGTACAATGTTCCAAGTTGTCATTTGACTTGATTGGTAATGTTGCCAATAGTTTGAATAAGTTAGTAAATCACTATTCATGATATATTATTAAATTAGTCCATAACCCGACGTTTGTCTGGATCCTCGTGAAGGAGGCATACTAAGCCATTGTTTCAGAGGTCATTTGGGACCTACAGTTTAACTTCGAATCCAAACCAAGCAATGACCTTGCATAGCTCATATGATCAAACACAACTCTTCAATATTCCAGGCCTTACTGAGATTTGAAACTAGGAGCAGACCATGAGCTTTTGAAAACAAGAACCTTAACCATTGAGCTACCACACCACTCGTATTCATGATATATGCATTACCATCAGTAAAAGAAAAACCAAGAAAAGTATTTTGCATTTTTCAAATAGAAAATATGCCTGAAAAAGCATTTAAAATAAAATACAAAATGCTTCTTGTATCAAAGTATTTTAAATACAAAATGAAAGTAGGTATTTTGTATTTGCATTTCAAATACATGTATTTCAAATAATGCACATCTCTAAGTTTAAGAAGGGTAAGAAATGTTTATGTCAAAACAAAAAATTAGAAAAGTGCTGAATCTAATTATAAAGTTGAAGAACTTGGTTAGAAGGGAGATCTGTAGGGGAAGTAACAAGATAGTACGGAATGCATGAAACTAAGCAAAGAACTGACAGCAGCGAAAAGAGAAGCTGAAGATTCTTTCATTAAGGATATTATGGTTGAACACTGAATAATGCTGCAAGAAATTTCTGTGGTTTCTTTGGGAAATTGTTGGAGGAACAGACCAATCAGTCAGTATGATTACAAACTTGACAGAAGATACAGAGGATATGAAAAATGTGGAAATATTAGGCATCTGGTCTGACCAGATTTTTAGGATTTTTCATGTTGGATATTCGGGGAAATAGCAGAACAGTTGTTTGTGCAAATCTGATAGATTCTGGAAATATTATGTAGATGATAGGTAGGTTGAAAAGGTATAAACATTAAGGACTGTGTTCTGACAGACTTGTTAAAGATGACATATTACTATAACCAGAAATATTATTGAGACTTAGTCAGGAGACATGCTTAAAACCACAGCACAGTACCAGTTCATAAAGGAAAGAGAAATACGATTGAACATTATAGAATTGGTAGTTTGATCTAAGTGGCAGGTAGGGATTGCAATCCACAATCTCGTGTGATCCCACACAAATTTACGCAGATTCGCTATTCCTAAAATGGTGAGAAACATGTCAGGATGCTTGACATTACCACTCTGTCATCACTTTCTGGCCTGACTCGAGTTTGACTGGCTGTGTTGTCCTGCTTGCCCTTCTAGTTGACATTTGAAAAATGTGTATTATCAGCACTTGTCATGATTCACAAGTAAATAGATTAACTTTTTTACGTTTTCAAAGAATTCCTGTTTGTTTTTGTTACATGTATTACTATAATTTGATTTATGTTGCCTATTCAGTACTATTTTCTAACCATTTACTAAGACTGTAGGGGACTCTGTAATATTATTTGTCAACTTCTAGCATTATTATACACAGAAGTAACAAAACCCATGGGTTAGGAAGATGCAGATATAAAAATGGTGGTAATACAATGGAAGAAATGTAGAAATGTGGCATGCAGTGTCATGGCTTTCATGTAATCTCCTGAGCAATGGGAAAGGTTTTTCTGACATGATTATGGCTGCATGATGTGAATTAATAGATTTTGAACAGGGAATGGTACCTCTAGATGTAAGGGCATACCATTTCAGAAATTGTTTTTTGAATTCAACATTGCTTACCAAGTGTGGTGGGTCAGCAGTTAACCCTCTAGCCTCATGTTTGGGAGGACACCGGTTTTAATCCCCTTCCGGGCATCCAGATTTGGGTTTTCCTTGGTTTTCCCAAAATCACTCCAGGCAAATGCCGGGATGCTTCCTTCAAAAGGCCATGGCCAAATGCCTTCCTGTTCCTTGTCCCCAGTCCTTACCTGCCTCTAATGACTTTGACAAGGCATAAAGTAATAAGCAAAAAAAAAAAAAAAAAAAAAAACTTGTGTAAAAAAAATAAGATTTATATTATTACCTCTTGCCATGGATGATGCAGTAGCTGACCATGCCTATGTGACCGAGACCAGAGAGGTGTGTGTCAATGTGTCGGAATTGACAGACACACAACTTTGAGTTAAAGAGCAGCAACACTAAACGTGGGACGTAAGGCAGATTTGTCCATGGGGACAGTGTAGAGAAATTTGGTGTTGCTGGGATATGGCAGTAGAAGACCAGCGCGAGTGCCTCTGCTGACAAAACAACATCAGTGTAATGTCTCTCCTGAGCTTTTGAACACATCATTTTTATCACTGATGACAGGAAATGATGTTACGGTTCCTGTGTGACACAGATCCTATGATACCATGGACCTAGGTTGTCAGGAAGGTTCTATTCAAATTGGTGGTGGCTTCATCTGGGTATGCACCGTGTTTATATGGCATTCCCTTGGACCTCAGGTCAAACTGAATTGACCATCGACAGGAAATTGTTATGTTGAGCTATTTGGAGACCTTCTGCAACCATTCAAGGCCTTCATGTTACCAATCAATGATTGACTTTTCCATGAAGAAAATATGCTACATTGCCAGAACAAAATCATTAATGACTGGTTTGAGGAACATTTTGAACAATTATTTGGTTACCTAGACTGCCAGATATGAATTCAATTAAAAATATGTGGGACATGATTGAAAGGTCAGTTGATGCACAATGTACTGTATTGGTAACACTTTCACAATTATGGATGCCCATAGAGGAAGAATGGCCGAACATTTCTCCCAGGGACTTAAAATGACTTGTTGACTCAAGGCCATGCTGGTTTGTGTACTTCGCTGCACAAAAATCTCACACAATATTAGGAGGTGTCCCACAACTTTTGGCACTTAAATTTATATAAATTCTAATAATTTATATTTAATCAGTATCTCAATTATTATCATTATTATTATTTATTCACAAATAGCCTCTGGCTAATACATTTAACAAAATTATATGTATACAAATTCTTCGCGGGTTTGCCGCCGGATCACATTTTCTAACGACAAACTTTCGGCGACTTGCACTGCCGCCATCATCAGGTCTGTTGTTTTTTTTTTTTTTGTTGTTGTTCCTTTAGATACAACAGACCTGATGATGGTGGCAGTGCAAGTCGCCGAAAGCTTGTCGTTAGAAAATGTGATCCGGCGGCAAACCCGCGAAGAATTTGTATCAATAATACGCCGGGAAACACTTATCTTTCATATTAAAATTATATGTACACTATATAATAACAAAAAACTACTTTAATATAATAATTTTTACAAAACCACATAGCTTTCCAGCCAAGTACCCACTTTATCCATAAATCTTCCAACAGATACAGGTTCCTTTAATTCTTGTGGTAATTTATCGTGTATGACTACTCCTTTATAAAAAAGTCTTTTGACCCTTAACACCCTGTTTATGTGTCACATGAAAATGGTTCATTTAGAAAATCATTTGGTTTTATAAAAAATGATATAAATTAAATATTATTTGCATCAGTATAACACAGATAATTTACCTGTCTCAATGGAATGTAATGTCTGCTTGTATGGAAGTTCTAAAACAATTTCATGTTCAATTGTTTATTCAATTATTTTTGTTGTACCAAATGCCACATGGAGCAGGAAGGCCTTTTCTAGCTTTTGGCTATATATGCAGTTCATTAAGAAGCAAAATTGTTTCTTAGGATCGTACTTTTTGAATGATTGATTTACAATATGTTTTTAATACTCAATGAGATTGACTATTTCTATTCACGTATCTTACGTATAAATATCAAATGATGTGATCATTTGACTGCTTAGGAGATAGATTATTTGGCAAACTGATGACATGTATTGTGGCTGAAGACTGTAAACTTACTATATCTTGATTATTTTTTTTTTACTTAATTACTAGAAACAGATATAAAAGCAAAAATATAAATGCAAAAAGTTACTTTAAGTGTGAGGGATTAATATATTATTTTATTTGCAAAAAGTATTCTTAAGGGAGGCTAGACATTTTTACATTAATGGCATTTTGTTGTTTAGTCTTATATATAAAAAAGATGCCGTGTTTTCCTATATCTCATTTTTCAGCCACCACTACCTAGCACAGATCACTGGTCTTTGTATATGGAAGTAGCATGGAGTTTCCTGTTGTGCTCAATGTTGGTCGAATGTCGGTAGCTGTGGGGATGTGGGAGATATGATGGCTAAAAGTGGTTAATGCAGGGCATTTTCGTATTTCGACAAAAGACATGTGTCTCCGTATATGTCACTCTGCTTTCACAACTACATAGCATAGACCATTGGTGCTTGTGTGTGGTAGTGGTATCGTGTCTCCTATTGTGTACTATGGTGGTTAGATGTCAGTAGCTATAGGGGTGTGGGATATATGGTCGTTGAAAGTGGTCGACCTGTGGCACTTTCATATTTCTATCAAAAACGTATGTGTCATGGTGTATCACTTTTCAGCCAAACCTGGTAATCTAGTGCAGATCAATGGTGTTTGTGTGTGGTAGTAGCACTAGAGTCACCCGTCGATCACAACATTGGCCGAATTTTGGTAACTGTGGTAGAGTGGGAGATATGGTGGTTGAAAGTGGCCGATCAAGGATATTTTCGTATTTCAACCAAAGACATGTGTCTCCGTATGTCATTCTGCTGCCACAACTACATAGCATAGACCATTGGTGTTTGTGTGTGGTAGTGGTATCGTGTCTCCTATCAGTGACTATGGATGTGTCGGAGATGTGGTGGTTCTTATATATATATATATTTTGTCATATTTGCAACATTACCCCTCATCCTTCTTATTGTGATTACCTCCCTCATGTTTTGTTTCATCAGCTTAACTTAATTCTTTGATATTAATGATTTCTCCCATCCTGGATTTGCATTCAGCATACCTGTTGTCACCTATTTCTATCCCTCCATCAGCAATCTCAAACCTGCAGTTACAGCTAGAGGCAGAAAGTATCCCCTTCTATACAGGAGTAGGGCTGGCCCAGTTAAATCCCATCTACCAGTGATGTCCCATGAGAGACTTCATGCCGTTCCCAATGACTACTTCAACCTCCACATTTATCTGCATCACAGCTGGGCCTCTATCTCCACATTCACCCATCTAACAGCTGGGTTCAACTATGGTCAATCATGGCAACTCAGGACCTACATGGGTCCCACCATGGTATGTTGTGTCTCCTTTCCCCATTTTCTTCAGATCAATCTCTACACTCCTCCTAGGAACACTTTGCCCACATCTAGGCATAGGCAGCTACCATGGGGGATGCTTTACCTATCAATGGCAGCATCTGAGAAGATGAACTGGGGTGGTTTACCATTGCCTTCCCCAATGCAGTAGCATTTGTAAGTGGTGACGTAAGTGTGGATGTATGTGATAATGTGTGTGTTCAGTGCATTGTCTGTGTTTTGGATGTGAAATGAAAGAAGGGCAAGTATGAAGGCTCTGATGCCAGTCCATTTGGGCCTTCTCTTCCTAAAAACACCTGGGTGGCTACCAAGCTTAACATCCCCTTCCAATGGAAAAATCACTATCAACAGTGTTGTATGCTCTCACTCCATATGCTCTGTGGATAGGTTTGCGATTTAACCCAGGTCTTCAGTGCACAATCTAGTGATTAGGAATTGAACAACACCATCTCTCCTATCCTGCCGGCTAACTCCTGATTACGAAAATTTCTTCCACCACTATGACTCAAACCAGCTAACCCCATGTCAGCACCAGACACTTTCATCTTACTGCAATCAATGATCTGCAACTCACATTTCTATCGATATTGTTTGTTGAAACCACCCCCTCCCCCACTAGTCTTTCGAATATTTACTTTATTTCATCATCATCTTGATAAAATGGTTTTTTAGTATTTTTATCATTGTGGTTGGTGTAAGTTTGGTTCTATCTGTCATGAGTTGACCACCATGTACTTGAAAGGATTCACAGCAACTAAAAATAAGCAGAGTGAAAGTACAAATTACTTACCAGAAGACAACACACAAAAAGTGTGAATTCATGTTCTGTAAATTTTGTTTTGAGATTGACATTTCATCCATGTTTTAACCAAAAATTTTGGAATTTCCCTCACTCCCCAAAGAAAGAGAAATTTTGACCAACTCAAAGAACAATTGAATTGCTACCTCTGAGTTCACCATTTTACTGGTAGGTTGAAGGCAAGTAGTGGAAAATCGGTATCTGTGTCACCTGATTTGCCTGAATTTACTAAGTTCACTCAACATGCTTCAAGATTTGTCACTTATCCACATTGATATTTACTGTAGAACTCAATTAAAAAATTTAAGAAACCATGTCTTAATTTAAATTGTATTAAAATATTTGAGAATATTGAAACATTCCCTTTGATTGTGTCCTTGCCAACTGAAGATAAATGTTTTGTATAGTTAAGTTTTTTATTTTGTTTACCTCCCTTTAATATTACATGTATATCTATCATTACAAAATACATTTCAATTATAAGAAATTTTAATTAATTTGGTGTGTAACCTTATTGTTAAGTGAATGCTTGTTTCAGGTTTTTGATGATAATTTTGTGCATGGTGATATGCATCCAGGAAATATGCTAGTTCAACCAGTGGAAAATGATAAGCCCAGAGGTTTCCTTTTTCAGTTTTCTAGAAAACTTAATGCTGTGCCTTTAAGATTAGTTATTTTGGACTGTGGAATTGTAGCATCATTAGATGAGAAAGGAAAAAAAGGGCTGAGAGATGTTTTCACAGCAGTCGTAAATGGTGATGTAAGTTTTGCCCTTACATTTTGTCAGTTATAACAGTTGTAATGATTGTTTTTTTTTTTAGGTGGTTGGTTCCTAAATGGGGATGAAATTTATACTTTTGATTTGTTGTTAAATTAATCTTAATATTCTCAAAACACTTGAAATTTCTTATAATATACAAAAAACATGCAGATACAAAACAAGGGAATGTGACAAACGTTAAATTGATTATTTCCTTAACTGACCAGTTGTTAACTAAGCAACATGATTACATTCTGCAGGGTTATTTGACTGCAAGTAGTTACACTGGTAATAAGTTAATTTAGGTTTCTCTGGCTTTCAAAATCTGGATTGTTGAAAGAGTTGCAGACATCACTGTGCATTTATGTCAGTTAAGAGAACAGCTAGAAGCCGTTCATCAGTGATTAATGACACCACAAGCAAGCGACAGCTGTATGATATTCCATGGCTCAGGTGATGCTTAACCTCAAACTGGGCAGTCACTTGATAGAGCAGCAAATGTTTAGTGGTTGGTACAGAGTCATGGTGGATCAGTCTCATTAGCTCTGTTGCCACTCAAGGTACCATATGAAGTCTCCCTTTTTTTTGGTTCCACTCCTTACATGAAAACATGAGTGGTGGAGCAACAAGTGTTGCTTGCTGGGACGAACTGTGCTTTCAGCCGTGCACCGTCAATCTGTTACGTTGACATAAATTGCTTTATTTCCCACATTTAATGAATCCCTGTTCTTCATAACAATAAATCCTCAACAAACGCTGTATGGTTTATACTGCTAACAAAAACACAAAGAAAACTGTCCATCTCATGCATGCAGAAGGCAAATATAAAACTTAAGCCATTATATGCATTAAACGAGTGGTGGCCAACCATTTCTGCAGCCAGGCCAAATTTTAGAAACAGAATTTTCTGTCGGGCCGCACGTACTACCTTTGTGGAAAAAACACTAGAATATTTTTATAAAGGGAAAAAAAAAACATTAAACATACATATTTAATGAAATATTGAAAATATAGTTATTTTATGATATCAAAAGGAAGGGTTCTGAGTGTTACGTCTGATATCACTGTTGAAAGTTAAAGTTTAGATACAATAATGATCCAGCTCCGCGGGCTGCACATTGACGTACATTGGGCCACAAGTGGCCCGCAGGCCGCGGGTTGGCCATCCCTGCATTAAACAATATTGCTTAGTTTCAAGAACAGAATGGAATTATGTAATGATGTTATCTAAGAAGTAAATTTAAAGTTGTGTGGAATAGGAGATTAACTTTTAGTAAAGGTTTCTTTTTTAGTTTTGACTGTCAGCAAAAAGTTTGTATTCTATAAGAAGATTTGTACATGCAGTCAGTTATTATCTTTATTATATTAGAAACAACTTTATGATAAAATGTCTTTTGAGTAATAAACAAAGCTGAAGTATTGTGTGTACTTTCCACCAACAAGACAAAATTTAGAAACGATACATGTTATGTAGTATATTCCTTCCTTCTCAATTTGTAACCAAAAAATATGTCTCCTCATTCTAATGACTATTATAAGTTCTGATTCTTGCTGAAAATGAGCTAATCAATCCAGTCATTTATATTCATCGCATTCATATAGGATAGTCTGTTAGCACTGTTCTAGTCTATTGTTATTTCATTTTTTAGGTTTGTACATCTAAAAAGAAATAATATCTTATCACATGTGCTATATAAAATCTTTTTATACTATTACAGCCAATCACCATTGAACTTGCATTCATACTTGCTTGTACATGTTCTTGTTCTGGGGCACCAGCAAAAGACAAGCTAAATAATTGCAGTAGTTAACAATGACATGTCTGACAGTTTCCTAGAAGATTTTTATCCTTGAAGTAGATAGATGAAACTTTTTATAAAAAAAATAGGGAAATATATTATTCATAAGCTCATTTGCAGCAACAGTGACATATCTAAAAAATGTTAATTTTATAGAAGGACCAATTGAAATGTCATGTGTGAAACAACTTTATGCATTCACTAGAAAATAACTTATTTTAGTTTGCTTTAGAGAAGGGATGTAATAGGTAATGGTACTCAAAAAGTTACACAGTTATCATTTTGGCCTGTTATCCGTGAGCATTGTTAAACACGGTATTATTGCAACTTCACTTTATATTCCTTTCATATAACCTGTTTTTGGTGTTTGTTTTCCATTTTTCTTTTCTTCTCATTGTTCTTCTCTTCCTCCTCTCTCTCTCCTTTAATATACATATATGGGAATTGATGGGTCATTATTCACATGTCAAATTACTTCAAACTAAATGGCCTGAAAGAGGATTAAATGTTAATGAGGACTTTCATATTAATCATAGAAGTATTATGGTCAGTATTTAATCCAAATGAGTTTGCTTCATTGCTGAAATAAGTGTGCAAAATAAGGGTGGGAAGAAGGTTGGATGATTGGGCACATTCTCTTGTTTTTAGACCAAACAATATCTTTACAACAGTTTTTAACAGTTAATTCTCATTAATAAGAATCCTTTTGCTCTTGTCAAATTATATATAAAGTTTGGCCTAATGAATGGTTCACATTGCTTCATAAATGGTGTTCATTCCTCAGACCAATCTCCCCTAAAGTAAGGTCTGATTATGTATTTGTTGAACTGTAATACGTGACATCACTTATCATAGAATTTTAAAAAGCTTTGAATTTTTACAGGGAAGAAAAGTTGCTGAACTCTTTCTTGCTCATTCAAAGCATGAATGTACAAATGTTGACAATTTCAAAGAAGCCATGCATAACATTGTCTGTGAAGCTCTTGGGAAACGTGTAACCCTAGAGAAGGTAACTGTAAATGGATACATTATAGATGATTGTTTTCTTAAATTGGTCACATGAATAGGACTAAAAGGTGTAAATTTGAATGATAGACCTATGAAAGCTAATAAACAGAAATCCTAAAAAAAAAATATTTTTGTTTGTCTCTGCTATCTTCCATATTTCTCTGTTTTGTGTATAAAAGATAATTGACATGAGAGAGATGGGCAGGCCATGGAGGGAGGCAAGTTGTGGAAGATGCTAAAAAAAGCATAAATAGGCTAATGTAGGTAATATTATCATGGTTGTCTTAAAGATAGTAGGATGTGACTAGGGACATGGAAAAAGTATCGATACCTTTTGATATCGAGTACTTTTCTGTTGATACTGATACTTTCGTACTTAATACTGTTCATACGACACTTGTAATCATATCAGTACTTTATGGCAGGTATCGATACCAAAATATGCTGGAAAAATTAGTGGTAGTACTACAAACCCACTCAAAGAAAAAGTGAAAATATAATTCAACACACATGGCTGTATGATGTATGTCCCCCCAGACAAGAATAGGTACATCTCAAGACCACAATCCAGATGTCTTTTCATGTCATTTTTAGAACATATCACATTTCTCTGGTTTTTAAATTTTGAAAAGGAAGGAAGGAGTCTCAAACTCGCAACTATAAAACTTTAAGGTTATGTTACCTTATCTTTGGTAATCAACACTGGGGCTTGCTTGGTTTATATGGAACGTGTGTTAAGAACAGATTTGGATACATTGAAGAAATCATTTAATCCTGCTTGCTAAATCCTAGAATAAAAAACATTCACTTTCAGGATGTCAAAGCTTGAGCCAATGTAATATCTACTACAAGGTATTTAACAGCAGTAAACACTAATGTCACCTCCTCCAGTGATCCAGATAGTGATTCTTTTATTGATATGATATCCGTGTATGATTTTTGGATCCTTAACAAGACCTAATGACATGGAAGACGAAAAAGCAAAAGTGGATCATCAGGCTCCTCTTTACAGTCTACTTTGGCTAATGAAAAGCATAAAATGAGCCTTTATTTGTCAACAACAGTGTCATCACTGTTGACTGACCTTTCAAAGCAATGGGAGGATATGAAAGTAGTATTTCCTTACTTGTATAAGTTAACCCATCAGTACCTGACAGTTCCAGCAACGTCAGTCCCCACCAAACGTAAAAGGCAGACAGTACAATGCAAAGGCAAGAAACAAATTATTATCAAAGTGATTTGACAAATTATTGTTTTTAAGTGACTGAATGGAGGAATTGTCATTTGTTGAGAATGAGTGCCTGCTTAAAACTGCTCTGGAGGGGAATGTAAATGGAGGGAGAAGAAGAGGTCGGCAAAGGAAGAAAATGATTGTTGACATCATGATAAATGGGAAATATATAGAGACTAAGAGAATGGCAAGGCTGTCACTGTGCATGGACCTGCTGAATAGAAGAAACCCCTTGATGATGATGATGATGATGATGATGATGATGATGATTGATGAATAGAGGAAGAGTGGAAAGTATGAGATTAATAGGGCTATATATACATATTAACTACTTAGTGCCACACTTTAATGAGTCATGGAATTTGCTGTTCATTCGATTTATAACAGAAATAAAAATCGAGTCTGATTAAGTTTAACATTGTTTTAATTTCTTTTTCTTTTTTAATATATCAGGACTACATTAGGGAATATGATTTACTGTTGTAAATTTTATCAGTATAAGAAATACTGGCCAATTTACATTCAGAAGTTAAAAAAAGGGATAAAATATGAAATCTACATGCCTTTAACCTTAAAATAAAAAATTAAATTAGAGAAAATATAAATCCCAATGCATCATTTTAAAAATATCATGTTATCGATACTTTTCTTTCGATACTAACAGTTGATAAATTGCAATGAAACGTATGCTTTGGTGGTAATCTCCCTACACATCCATCCTTCCCCTTCCTCCTCCAACCCACTTTTGCCCTCATCAATTTTTATTTTAAATTCTTTCAATGTTTTTGGTAAATTATTCATCACCTCTCCGGGCAACTTATTCAAATCTGCTACAACCTTTCCTATAAAGAAAATTTTCCCACACCCTTATGCCTCAAATCAAGAGCCAGGTTGCGGTCATGGTCAACTTTACCCTCCCAAGCACCTCTCTTAATTTTCCCACCAATATCTTTCCACGCTTCATCACCATTATATGCCTTGTACATTCCCATGCTTTGAAAATTCACTCTCCTATCATCCAATGAATCCCACTCTAGTTCCTTTATCATATTAGTTACCAATTGTGTTTTTCAGTAATTTCCAAATACAGATCTAGCAGCCCTTCTCTGCACTCCAACTCCTGTATCTGATACCCAAAATGTGGTTCCCATACTACACCACCATATTCCAGCAATGGTATGACCAGAGTTTTGTACCCCAATTCCTTTACTTATCTGGTGCATCTCCTCATCACTCTTTCCAACAGGTGAAGGATATTCAACCCTTTCCCTACTATCTGTCCAATGTGTCCTGCCCAGTTAAATCTGCTATCAAATGTTATGCCGAGGTATTTACATTTTGAGTCTTCAATAAGTAACTCCTTCCCCCCTTTTTAAACATAATCAACCTTTAGCTTTTTATCTGTGTACCTAATGAGCTGGCTCTTTTTTTGCATTTATCTTCATTCCATGTTGACTCACCCAGCTATTTATCTTATCTAGATCACCCTACAGCTGTTAATAGTCTTCTATTGTTTTCATCCTTTTATACATTATGTCATCTGCAAACAATTTAACCTCTGACAGTAAACCATTAACACAATTATTCATCAGAATAATGAACAGCAATGGTCCCAATACACTACCCTGTGGTACTCCCATCTTTACACCTACTTCTTTTGATACTGCATTTTGTACCCTGACTTTTTGCTTTCTACCTTTTAGGAATTTTTCTAACCATCAAATCACCTTTTTATCAACTCGAGTAGTTTTTATCCTATTTAGCACCATTTTATGGCTCAGTCTGTCAAAGGCCTTTGAAAGATCTAGTGCTACATCATCAACTTGACCTCTCCTGTCCATTATTTCGAGGCATCACTATTTTTTTTCAATACTTTAGTGAGTACAATACTTTTTCTTTCCGATTCTACTCATCAATACTTTTATTTGATACCGTGTCCCAGATTTGACATTGTACCTTATCTTGAAACATTATTTAAATTGTATGTGGGTACTGCTTGCCGGAGAACTGGAAAAGTGTGATTGTAGCACCGGTCCATAAAAGAGGTGTGAGAAATAAGGTCGAAAATTACAGGCCAATCAGTTTGACATCAGTAGTAGGTAAATTTGATATATGACCACATTAAAAAAAAAAAAAAAAAAAAAAAAAAAAAAAAAAAAAAAAAAAAAAAAAAAAAAAAAATGTGCAAATGTGATTTTCACTAGACCTTTCAAAGGCTTTTGACAGTGTCAGCCATAAAATGGCGCCGAATAAGGTAGAAACTATTGGTTTGTATAAAAAGGTGATTTGCTGGGTAGAAGAATCCTTAAAAGGGAGAAAGCAAAAAGTTAAGGTAGGAAATGCAGTATCAGAAGAAGTGGAGGTGAAAATAGGAATGGCACAGGGTAGCGTATTGGTACCATTGCTATTCATTATTCTAATGAATTATTATGTTGATTGTTTACTTTCAGAAGTTAGGTTGTTTTGCAGATGACACAATGCTATATAATTAGATCAAAATGGTAGGAGACTGAACAGCTGTAGGGTAATCTGGACTGGATATATAACTGGGTAGGTCAACATGGAGCAAAGTGAAGTTTGATAATAATTACAAGGTGTGGAAAGAATTTCTTGTTGAAGTCTTGAAATGTAAATAATTTGGAATAACATTTGGTAACAAATTCAACTGGGCAGAACACATTAGGAAGGTGGTAGGAAAAAGCCTCGAAACTCTTTCCATATTGGAGAGAGTGATTAGTGGGTGTACCAGAGAATTAAGGAAACTGGTGTACAAAACTTTGGTCAGTCCATTACTTGGGTATCAAATACAGGACTTGAAGGGGGTGTAGAGAAGGGCTGCTAGATTTGTCTTTGGAAGTTACCAAAGAACACTATCAGTAACCGATATGAGAAAGGAGCTGGAATGGGTTGTGGACAGATAGGAGAAGAGTGAGAGAGTCATGGGAGTGTAAAAGTTATACATTGGTGAGGAAGTGTGGAAAGATATTGGTGGAAGCATTAGGGAGAGGTGCATTGAAGGAAAAAAGATGACCATGACGACAAGCTGGGACCCGATTTCAGGCATAAGAGTGTGGGAAGATTTGCTTTCGTAGGTGGGGGGGACAGGGATTGGAATAAAGTACCAAAAGAAATGATGAATCACAAAAATGCTGAAAGAATTTGAGGTTGAAATTTGTAGAAGGCAAAAGTAGGGGGTTCAGGAAAAGAGAATATGTATTCTCAATTAATAATGGAGATTGATTATACCAGATAATGGCTTTTTAAGTAATTAAATTGGTTATTAGTAGTTGGTAATATTATTGGTTTGTTATTAATTGTATGCAGTGTTCTGCATCCCTGAGATTGAAGTGAAAATATCTAATTTAATCAAATTATTTAATTTAATTTATTTTCATTGGAGTGCATGCTCCAGTGGCAATTTTTCCTACAGATTTTATTTCACCTTTTGTCATGGCTGGACCTACAGTTTAACATGGAATCTAAAGCATGAAACCGAGCGTGGCGGTGTAATGGTTAGCATTCTCACCTCGCATTCGGGAGGACGGCGGTTCGAATCCCCGTCCGGGTATCCAGATTTGGATTTTTCATGGTTTCCCAAATCACTCCAGGCAAATGCCGGGATGCTTCCTTCAAAAGGCCATGGCCGAATTCCTTCCCATTCCTTGCCCCCATCCTTGCCCCCCATCCTTTCCCGTCTCTAAAGACCTCGCTGTTGAGAGACATAAAGCAGTTAGAAAAAAAAAAAAATAAAGCATGAAACATCCTGGAATAGATCATATGATCAACCCATCTGGGCATCCAGATTTGAGTTTTCCGTGGTTTTCCCAAATCACTTCAGGCCTTCAAAAGGCCATGGCTAAATTCCTTCCTGTTCCTTGTTTCCAATCCCATCCTGACCCTAATGACCACAACATCGATGAGCTGTAAAGCCATAAGTATATATATATATAAAAAACATATGATCAAACAGATCTCTTAAAAATTCCTGGAACCACAGAAATTTTAACCTGTGACCCTGAACATTAGAACAACTGTTTGACAACTGAGCCATGATGCAGTTTTGATGTACACAATGCTTCAGTGAACCAGTGTCCAATGAAGGGTGCAGATATAGCTAACATTAAAAGAAAGTACAGGTTCTGTAATTGCAGGATTATTTTAGCAAAATTTCAGTACATGGTAGGGTGGAAAATGAAACAATTGATTGAAAAAAAAAGGTTGTTCACAGAACAGGCCTGTTACTACAGGGTGGTGAAGATTCTCAAGAGATGGCAAGAATAGAACACTATAGTCTAAAGATGCAGAAGGTCCGTACTCACCTTCTGTTATATTATATGAATGCTCGCTGTAAATTGTTCCATTATTTGAGATAACTTTTCAGTTTATACCTTGATAATTTATTCCAGTTTTCATTTCCATTACCTAAAAATGAAATTTTTTCCACTCCTTTCTGCTTGAACTCAAGTGCTAGTTTGCAGTCATGGTCTTCTCTTCCATTCTATGTACTACTGATAATACTTTTCCCAACATCCATTTATACCTCATCAGTTACGTATGCCTTGTACATTTCCAGCAATTACTAGTCTTCCTTCTGTCTTCTAGTGACTCCTAACTTAGTTCCTTTATGATTTGAGTCACTGACTGTGTTCTACGGCAATTTTCACAAGCCAATCTAGCAGCTCTTCTTAGCACCCGTTCCCACTCACCCCCTAACTCATACCCTTAAATGACAGATTAAAAAATTGGACATGGTCTCTGTTGAAGTAATGAGGATCTGTAAATGACTGGAGTAGTTAATTGTATCACAAACATGTTAGATGTAAGTGGAGGAACATTATTTTATTGGGACTGTAATTATGATGTTCAAGGTCTGAGGACTGTGGACATTTCCTGACTCACTATCAGAGAGTTTGGCAATGATGTTAGCATATTATTTGGCTTATGCCAAGCAGTTTCTTTTTATACTTTAGCCATGAAACAACACAGCAAATTTATTCCAGAATTGTGGAATTTTAACCAAAAGTAGCACCGAATGAACGTTGACCTCATTCAGCAACTATTGAGCAGTGATGATCCAGAACTGCTTAAACAGGTAACAACTAGTGATGAAACATAGATGTGTGGGGAATGATGTAAAAGCTAATACCCAGTCGTCCCAATGGGAGCTTCCTGAATAGTCCAGACCAATAAAACACGTCACGTTTGTAATATTTTATCCATGATGGATTGGTGGAACTTCCGCGACTGTGATGTCAAATATGGGTTGTAAAAAATACAGCAACCAGTCACAATATTGTGACTGGTTGCTGTATTTTTTACAACCCATATACGTCACGTTTGATTGAATGTGAAGGTTCTGCTCACTGTTTTTTGCTATTCCAATATTACAGTGCATCATGAGTTCTTGCCACCATGTAGTATGGTAAATGAGTAGTATTACCTGGAAGTTCTACACTTTTGGCATAAAACAGGAAAATACCTGGATTTGTGATGACACAATTCCTGTTAATTGCACCAAGATAATGCACCTGCTCACACTACATGTATTGTTCATGAATTTTTGGCCAGTAGCTACACCACCTGTTGCCTTAGTCTCCATGTTCACTGCACATGGCCAGCTGTGACTTCTTTTTGCTTCCAAAACTGAAAAGAACCTTGAAACATTTTGCCAACATTCAAAAGATAAAGACAAATAACTAAAGGTGCTTTTGATTTTTGAAAAAATCACTGGCACAAGTGCATTTTATCAGGATGGGAGTACTTTGAAGGGAAAAAAAAAATTATCATCAATGAATAGACAATGATTTTTTTTAGAAAAACCAAAATTTCACTCATTTTTTAATAACACCTCTTGTACCAGACTAGTCCTTTTGGGGGAGGAGATAAATATGGCCAAGAACTGTAGACTGATAATTTTTTTTACCATATTATATCTTTTATTTTGTTAGCTGTACCTGTCTTATCATATGAGTAAGAATGAATTTTTCTAGAAAATTTTTCAATTTTTAAGTAATTTTTCTTTTGTCATGATTTTCATTATTTACTAACTGGAAAGATAGTGGGTGTTAGTTAAATTGTGATTTCATGGCAACTTTGTTTGCAAGGCTCACAATGTAATCCTTGTGTGCTCTTTATGAAGGGTGTTAGTATACATTTTTTAATTGTTAACAAAATTACATTGTTTCTGATTTTGTGATTTCTGAAATTACACAGGTATTTGGGCATACATTTCTCAGTTGTGAGTAATGTCCTAATGTTTTTATATTTATATTAAAAGTCATTTTAGTGTTTGGAATGTTTTTAAAAATTAATTTATATGTTAAAAAGAAAATTGTTTCGATGTAATAAGAACATCAAGAGTATTTACTATGTTTTTTTTTGTTCATCATTGTAATTGATTTCTTCTGTGATATATTTTACAGATCCAGGTATCATCCCTCATGACTACCTTGTTCTCAACCATGATAAATCACAAAGTGAAGCTGGATGGAAGTTTCTCGTCAGTAATCCTTGCCATTATGGTTTTGGAGGGACTTGGTAGATCTTTGGATTCAACCATGGATATTGTTGAGAAGGCCAAACCTTTCTTATTAAATGCAATGTAAAAGTAAAACAACACTTCAACACTTTGATCCTTAGAGAAGAAGGACATAAGTAATGGTTGTTCAGAACATGGGTAACCTTTAAATGTTAACATACCAAGTGTGCATTTACATTCAAGAAGTGAAACAGGTATATATATTTATATCTGTAGTGGTATAATGATACTGACTTTCAGATGTTTATTGTGATTGAAATCACAAGTAGTGATATATGAACGTTTAGCAGTACCGGTAATGGAAATGAAGCAACAATGCTTGGACAAAAATATGTCAGAGAAAATCAGTATTTATGTCTTAGGATTCATAATTAAATAGGTTATGTTATACAGTGAGCAACAGCATGCCAGTACAGTTTTCTCTGATGTGACACTAGTGTGACTAATACAAAGGATTGGTGTAGTGCATCAATTCTCATTTTCTCCTTTTTTGTTTTCTCCTTTTCTCTGTATATAAAAAAGGCTTTAGAACCTTGTATGACAATTCTTTTTTTTTATTTTGATATTTTTAGATTTATGTCATTGATCCTGCTAGATTCTCTGGGAAAATATAATGCCACTCTCTTTTTCTCTCTGAGAAAATTTTTAGGGTTACACATTTCTTCAGCCACTGAATTCTGAAGATTTTATTAATGTTTTTTCTTTTATGATATGGCATGTTTCAATACATTTTTTGAGAGATTTGAAAATGCTTAAATGGATGAATTAATAAGAAGCACAACACGTGCAAAAATAAAAAATGCAGTTGCACTCATCTGTTTTATTAGTAAACTTTTAAGATGAACATCAGGATAGTTCAATTTCCTCTTTCAAGAAAAAAAAAACTTATCTTTTTTCATTGGGGCTTGTAAGAGTGACCGAGTGACAGCTAGTTGAATTTACTGATTATGAAGTCAGGATGGACATCAGGTAATTTATTGATAGCGAAGAATCACCAAACTGTATTAAAGCTTCATTGTAACCTTCGCTCAGATAGCTTAACATTGCTTACCCCATGAAGCATTTCAGCAATCGCTCTTCTTTAAATATAATTCTGACACAAGAAATGATAAGCTAACTATCTTAACCTGAAAACAGTATTGACAGAATGTGGGATCGTAGGTTCTTTTAGTCTATGAGTGTAAATGAGTCACAAACACAGGTGAATGATATTACAAACCATTTAATGTCAAAAACCTAACTACATTTAGACCGATCACCAACTAACATGAAAATGAAGAGGATATGACATGGCTTTGCATTAATAACATGCTTCAAACTGCTCAAATGGTTGATGCTGAATAACAGACTATCTTCCAAGGAATGCTTCCTATGCTTTGTTACAGGACTACACCCTGTATGTATTATTTCTCAAACAAACTGACAAACTGGGCTGAACAACAGTACAAATTACACTACCAATCGCCGATATAACTACGATGACTGAACTAGAGATGGGTCGTTCGCGAGTGAACCAGTACTTTAGAACAGTTCTTTTGAAAGAGCGAGTGAGCAGTCGCTCACTAAAAACGAACGGTAGTTCTTCTTAGAAGCTGTAATGATGGTGGCGTGTCGGTCTCGATTGAACTTAACTTCAAACGAGTGTGCGCCAACAATAAATCAGTTTCGGCTTTGCCACTCTCGGCCACAGTCATACCTGTAGAATAACCTTAAAGTTGGCAGCCATGTACACATATACATTACAAATCGGAAGCATCATCAGCCAAGCTGAAGTTAAACTGAAGGCAATTTGGAGTGACTTGTGACTAGTTAATTATCTTAACGGCAAAATTGAACACTTAAGAAATTTTCTATGACAAAGACCAAACATTTTAGAGATGAACTAACTGGATTGAAGACAATACTGAAGGTATCATGTGCCTTATTTGTAATAAGCGATTACATCTTTACTGCCATGCGTCAGTCTAAGAATGAAGAATGAACATTGTGTGTAAATCAGTTTTATTAAGGCGAAGTGTTAGTAGAGTATGAGGGAGTCACACCATAGGGTTTCGGTTGATGAGACTAACGGTGCTGCTTGATGTCACACTATACTTCTCCTACCATTCATTAACTTATAGATCTACGGGTGGGACCGCAGCCTAGTGTTGGTACGGAACTTTCCACTATACAAACCGCTGAATTGTAACTATACCGTCTCATGCGACACATTATCCAAGCTAATTCTGGAGGTTGCATGTGGATAACTCTGAAGCAACTTACAATTTGCAATGTCTAAAGACAAAAACTTATATATCAATTCTCAATAAAAATTAAGTCACATTACAGGCTTCATGACTCATTGATGATAATATAATTAGAGCAAGGAAAGGCTTGTCTGCAAGTAAAGGTGCATTTCCATTGAGGGAACAATGAGCAACATGTAGCATGCTGCTTGTGTTATTTTGTTGCCAGATGTTGCTATATGTCTTCATACTTTGTTGCATGTCAAATGTCGTCCAAGAATTTGTTGCCAATTGTCACTTGCTACTTGACACCATTGCTTGTAGCATGTGGCAAAAGCATTTCAAGTTATTCGGCATCTGTCTGCCAGCAGTGTGCATCAAGTTATCTGAAGCAGTGGTAGCTGCTGCTTATTTGATCCTTGCAAATAGCAATAAAGGAAAGAAAACTGAAGACGCCTAGGTGGTATTTTGATGGAGATGCTAACTATTGTTTCTTGTATTTGTATCTTGTATGGCAATATTGGTTGTCAAGTGAGGATTTTGCATGGAGGAGTGTTTTGCCAAATTTATGAAAAATGAACTCACATTATCGACTCCATAACCTCTCCTCGGAAGTAAGTTAACTCCTTACGTTTAGATGACACATTTCCTCTACAGGTTCACATGAGGAAAAGGTTCTAAGAATATAATATACAACTATAGACAAATACGCACACGAAGAGTAGTGGAAAATACTTTTGGATTATTAGCATCAGTTTGTCGTGTGTTTTGGAAACCTTAAATGGTAAATGTTGAAAACGCAGAAACTATCTTATTTGCATTTGTATACCCATACAATCTTTTATTTTTTTATATTTTTTTTAAAAGGGCAATACTTCAAGAACAATTCCTGCATGTTATGGACCCATAGATATTGATACACTAGATGGAACTGTTATTTCAGGATCATGGAGAATGGTAATAGATGACACGGGTATGGTTAAAGTCAAGCAAAGATGCAAAAGACCTCTGGGATTAATTCATAAGGTATTTTGTAACAAAAGAGTGAAAAGCATCTTGGCAAGACAAATACAAAGAGACAAAACACAAACTCTACGTTCCGTATGACTTAATTTCTCCGTATCACGCAGAACTATCAAAATAGAAGGTTCAACTCAAGAATTTATTTAATTTTTATTTTCTAGAATCTAAATGGAGAATCATTTTTGTATGCAAGCTGTAAATATAGCCTATATTAATTACATAAAAGTCCTTTTGTAAAGTTTTTATTATATTCTTTAGATGAGCTGCTCATTGGTGTAGTAATCCTTTTATGATACTGTTAAAAATCAGACCTCAAATTCTTGATTTTCTTTTCTTATTGTATCTACTGAACATTCGTATTTGTTTGCAAGTAGTTTGTCACTTTTCACATTCCTATTTTTATACTTAACACTTTTGTTGTTCCACATCTCCTGTGGAGTAAGGTAGTCTTCAATAATAAGGTTGTATTCTGTATGTTCCACTCCATGTTGCCCGTGTTTTGTTGCACTCATCCACCGCCAGTGGGATACAGGCAACATTGTGTGAGACACTATATTTTTGTTGCACAGTGGCGCATACGACTAGTGACGCTGTCCAACATGTGGCATGCGTCATTGTTACTTGCTACATGTCACAGCAAGTTCCTTTGCTTGAAATACTCCTTGCTGCATGCATCAGTGCAACATGCCACATGTTGCCCAGAAGTTGACTTGGTGGAAACATACCTTAACAGTAAGGAAATTTGGTAAGGTCTCTAAGAAGGAACCATCCTTGCATTTTTCTGGAAAGATCGAAACCATTTAAAATAGGGAACTGTATGGCTAGACCAGAAACAAAATCCTGCCCTCACAAATATCAAGCCCAATTAGACACAGTAAGGGAAAAGAATTTATGTTTGCACACACACACACACACACACACAGAGAGAGAGAGAGATACATGGTAAATACCAAAAGTAGTAGGACTGATTTTCTATAGCCCGAGCAGGGCTGCGGAGGGGGGTTTGACTGACTGGGCGAAGTGGAGGGGACACTTAGCAACAGAGAAACACCAGCCGCAGTCGCCTACGGGCTATGGTTGAGTGTAGTTACCAGTATTGTGAATTGTGTTTTTTGTGTTGTCGATGCACAAAAATGAGTCAAAATCTCGAGCAGCGATATTCGATAAAGTTTTGTGTCGAACTCGGGAAATCGGCAACCAAGACCCTACAAATGGTTAAACAGGCTTACGGGGATACTGCATTGAGCCGCCCTAGGGTTTTTGAATGGCACAAACTGTTTAAAGAAGGTAGGAAGTTCATTGAAGACGACCACCGCACTGGGCGGCCGTCGACGACACGAACCGACGACAATGTGGCCAAAGTGAGAGAACTGCTGAACAATAATCGACACTTAAGCATTGAAGCAATTAGTGACGAGTTGAACATTGCTCACACAAGCGTTCAACGCATCGTCTACGAGGATTTGGGCATGCACAAGGAGTACGCCAAGTTGATCCCGAAAATTCTGTCTGAAGACCAAAAAGAAATGCGTGTGCGCTTTTCCCAAGAAATTTTGAACTTTTTACATACAGACGAAAACTTTTTGGACTGTGTGGTAACAGGTGATGAAACTTAGTATAGATAGATAGATATGTTCACTTTGATCCTATGTGAGAATAATCTCGGGGATGTGGAACAGTACATACACTTATTAGTAATGTCAATATTACTATATAATTGATAATATTATTATATATTGACAACAAGTTAGCAACAACCCATTAGTATAACCAATATCTCCTGTAATCTACAAATACAATCCCGAGTTAATTAATACTTATTATGGGGAACAGTGTATACACTTGTTACCAGCATCTAATAACCAGTTATTTTCTTACCAACCAGTTACCATGATAAGTTTCACTGTAATTTGTGACTACATATTATATTATGTTAGTTGCTATTTATGTGGAACAGTTCACACACCTATTAGCAATATCAATTATATTACCAACAACTCATAAGCAGTCAATTACTTAAAAACCTGTTAGTATGATAATATTTCACAGCAGTTTTTGAGTGCATGCTATCCCATGTTAGTTACTATATATGAGTGAAATTTTGTGAACAGTGTAATTAGTTCATTTGCTAAAAGTTTCAACAGAAAGAAAAACCATATATCATTTTAGTAATTGTGGATAATTTTGTCACCTTCCCCTTCCATACACCATATATACTATTTTATCAGTCATTCTTAGTTACCAAATTCAAAGAAGAAAATGGATTCTGAAGCAGAAACTCTTTCTGTTTGGACTTAAAGTAGTTGAGTTTTTGTAGATAACATTTAATTTCTGTTGGTAATACATTGAATAAGGAAGCTCCAGTAAATGTTAACCCTTTCTATACAATTGACAGTGATTTGTAATCCTTGTGAATATTATATTTATTCCTAGTATTATGGCTATGTATGTCAGCATTAAGATTGAAGTGTTCAAGATTTTCCACTACAAATGATAGTACGGAGTATACATACTGTGCTGGCGTTGTTAGTACACCCAGGTTTTTAAATAGATTTCTGCACGACGTCTGTGGGCTTGCTCCACAAATAGTTCTTATAGCGCGCTTTTGCAATTTAAATACCCTCTGTGCTTGTGACGAGTTTCCCCAGAATGAGATGCCATAAGTGAGCAGGGAATGAAAATATGCAAAATATACTAACTTTCTGGTTTCTATATTAGCTATTCTAGATATTACCCTCAGTGAAAATGTTGCAGAATTCAGTTTTTTAAGAAGTTGTTGGATATGCTGTTTCCAGTTCAATTTGTCATCTATATATACACCCATGAATTTTGTGAAACTGCTTTTATTGATTGCTCTTCCTTCTGATATCACATTATAGCTGTCCTTTGTTTTATTTTTTGTAACAAACTGAAGTAACTGTGTCTTTTCTACATTAAGTATTAGTTTGTTGGCATTAAACCACCTGTTAATTTTCTTTATAACGTCATTTGCTGTGTTTTCGAGGTTTTGTGTGATGGGTCTTTCAAGGATATTCTAGTATCATCTGCAAAGAGCACCATGTGTTCATTATCACCTAGTATATGTGGGAAATCATCTATATAGATTAAGAACAGCAGAGGGCCAAGAATTGAACCCTGAGGCACACCACATTTAACTATATCCCATTCTGAGTTTATAACATCTCCTGTATTAGCATCTTTCAGTGATACACATTGCTTTCTATTTTCCAGGTATCATTTAAACCAAAGTCCTGCCTTACCACTAACTCCATAGTGGTCTAATTTACCTAGTAGAATCTAATGATCAACACAGTCAAAAGCCTTAGCAAGATCACAGAATATACCTAGGGAATTTAATTTTTTATGCATTGATTCCAGTATGTTGTTTACAAAAGCAAAAATTGCTGAATCTGTTGAAACGTCTTGTCTAAAACCAAACTGTACTTTACTGAGTAGAT
Organism: Vandiemenella viatica; assembly: GCA_031002005.1. Taxonomy (NCBI): domain Eukaryota; kingdom Metazoa; phylum Arthropoda; class Insecta; order Orthoptera; family Morabidae; genus Vandiemenella; species Vandiemenella viatica. The sequence goes on from CM061920.1 coordinate 201,965,023, forward strand.
CATTCTTTTGTAGATGTGCATGTACCCTTCTGTACATAACATTTTCAAAGATTTTTGAAAATGCTGGTAGAAGTGATATCGGTCTGTAATTTTCAATCTTTGAGGTATCACCCTTTTTATGAAGCGGTTTGATTATCGACTTCTTGAGTGAGTTAGGAAAGATACCTTCTTCAAAAGAATTATTACAAATAAGACTAATAACTCTACTAAAGCTGGTGTTACATTGTTTTACTACATGGGTTGAAACCTCATCATAACCAAATGACTTTTTATTTTTGAGGGATTTAATAATTTTTTCAATTTCATTTTGACTGGTGGGAAATAGAGACATAGGTGCTGTTTTTGGTGACAAGGATTTAAGTATTGCTATAGCATCCATATTCAGAGCCGGCGCTAGGAATTTCGGGCCCGGGGTAAAATTTTTTTTTTTAGCTCTATAAAATGCCAGGCGACAATGGGCGTATTCTTGGCTTCATGGCCTGAGGGCCCCTACAGTCGTGATCGGGCCCCCCATCAGCCGGCGGGGCCCGGGTACTTTTGACCCGCTTACCCCCCCCTAACGCCGGCCCTGTCCATATTCCCAATATATTTTCCTTTTATTTTTTCAGCTACTGTTAAGAAGTAGTTATTGAAAGCACTTCCTACATAAGAGGGGTCATTTACAAGTTTATCATTAATGCTTATAGATATAGGTTTATGTTCAAGGGATGATACAGTTGTTTCTCTTTTAATAATGTTCCAGACACTTTTTTTCTTATTATCTGAACTACTAATCTCATCGTTTATGGCCAAACGTTTAGCTTTTTTTATTACTTTGGTTAAAATTCTACAGTAAGTTTTGTAATGTTGTCTGAGAAGCATATTACCAGTATTCCTAACTTTCACATACAATTCCCTTTTATGTCTGCAAGATGTTTTAATACCAACTGTAACCCAATTTTTGTTTACTCGTTTTTGACCAATTGGAGCTAGTTTTGTAGGGAGACACCTTTTGTAGATTTCTAAAAACCTTTGGTGAAAGTAATTGAATTTATTGTTTACCCCTTTTAATTTATAAAGTGCTCCCGTCCTCATTGAGAAGTCCATCATTTAATTTTTTTATTGAATTGTTCTTTAATGGTCTAACTCTGACAAATCCTTTCTTTTTGTTATTTTCATTTCCCACAACATCCAAAGAATTTATTTGAGCACTGTAGTCTGACAAACCATTTTCCATTGGAACTGTTTCATGTATTTCTAATTTATTGTGCTCTACAAAAATGTTATCAATAATAGTACTACTATCTTTTTGTGTTCTGTTGGGAAATTTACAGTTTGATAGAGATTGAATGATCTAAGTATTCCTAGAATATAATCTGTCTTGTTACATTCTACAGCAAAATTTATGTTGAAGTCTCCACATAGGAATAATTTCCCTTATAGTACATGATAAGTTTATTAGAACCGCCTCAAGTTTATTACAAAATTTACTGAAGTCTCCTGTGGGAGTCCTGTAAACTGTCAGCACTATAAGATATTTGTTTTCTAATTCTAACTGTATTGCACAACATTCAAAATCTTGTTCTATACAGTATTTACTTACATCTAACGATTTTGTCTCAGTATTTTCTCTTACATATATTGCTGCACCACCCATTCTCATCTCTGACCTGCAATAACAAGAAGCTAATCTATATCCAATAATAGGGAGGAGACTTATTTCAGAATTCTTCAGATGATGTTCTGTCAGACATACGATATTTATGTTAAGATTCAATGATTTTTGGGTTTCTTCTATAGATATTATCAACTCATCAAGTTTACTTGAGATACCTCTAATGTTCTGATGGAACAAAGCTATTTTAGACTGACATTCTATATTTTTTACTGTAATACCATTATGAACATTTCTTAAATAACTCTTCCTACTCTTGACATTTGGCCTAAAAAAGACTGAGTCCTACCACCAATTACCACTGGGATGGGGTTCACATCCAACCTTGACCCGGAAACCAAAAGACAATCTGCGGAATGGCACACTTCCACATCCCCCCGTCCAAAGAAGGCTTGCATGAGTAAATCAAAGATCAAGACAATGTTGATAATGTTTTTTGATGTTCGGGGAGTGATTCATAAAGAGTTCGTTCCCTCTGGGGAAACTGTCAATTCGAACTTTTGCGTGCAAGTGCTAACCCGCCTGCGAGAACGAGTGGATCGCGTCCGACCAGTCATCTCCAACAATTGGACACTCCATCAAGACAATGCGGCGTGCCATGGCACTCTAGTCGTGAGGCAACTGTTGGCTCAATTTGGCGTTGCCATGTTGCCGCACCCTGCCTGCAGTCACGATCTGGCTCCATCTGACTTTTTTTATTCCCACGGATGAAAAGACAGTTGAAGGGACAGTGGTTTGACTCGATTCAGGACGTTCAAGCAGCATCGATGAGGGCTCTCAACAGCGTCCCTGAATGTGACTTCCAGAAGGCATACGCTCAATGGCAACAACGTTATTCTAAGTGTGTAGCTGCCCGAGGGTGCTATTTCAAAGAGTATTAAGGAATTGTAAATATATCTTCAATATTTTTTTTTTTTTTTTTTAAAATTTGTCCTACTACTTTTGGTATTGACCTTGTAAAACTGTATCAGCAACAATGAAGTGGAAAGAAATGCCTAAGTTGATATTTATATGGAAAGGAAAGATAAACTCACCAAAAAAAAACCAATGTTTTGGACCATGCCCTTTGTTAAGAAACTAGAAACATGTGACACTGATAGGGATAATTAGGACGGACACAGAAAGGAAGCTGTAAGGCAGAATTATCAATAAATCTGTGGCAACAGCAACATGTTAAAAGATAATTACTGATGAGATATCGGATGTAAAAACAGGGAACGAATTGTGATTAAGGAAGTAGGTAAAGAAGGAAAGAAAATGAAAGCAAATTGTGAGATAACAGATGCAGAAACAGGAAACGAACTGCAAATAAGAAAGTCAGTAAATTTTCATAAGAGAATAGAAGCTAATAGAGTTAATTTTTTTAAAAAAGTTTAGTACTATGCCCTAATGACGATTTTCTAAGATTTTAGCAATAAAGATTGTGAACAATATTGTAAAAATATATTTTTTTCCATTAATAATAGTACGTAATACGTTTCTGACACTGAAGCTCATGTAAGGCCATTTCTGCCTTGTGAAAATAATGAGAAATTTTTTATTTTGACCTTATTTTTGTGTAAAAGTACTTGATGTTTAGAAACAATATTTTTGAAATTTTATTGTAAATTTAGGTTCTATTTACTGTGTACAGGGCGATTAGATTACTTTGTGTGTATCACATTAATGATGAACATAAAAAACTAGAATAAAAGATCAACATTTACCAGGAAAATTTTAATTTCTAAAAGCATTGTTGGCACCCTGATAAGATAAAATTTGAAAATTTTGATGATAGGCTGATTTAATCCATATTTAAAAAGAAAATCTTTAACTGTCTGAGCTAAGGGTCATTATGTAGAACACCACAATGTGCCATTGTAAAGTCAAGGTATTTGTTGGTAAACATTGTGGTACTATTTAGTACTGAGATGTTAGAAAGGATTAATAGGTGTAAGTAACTTTTGCTGTCTAAACACATTGAATTAATGTTCAGTGTGCTACTCTTTTTGTGTACTGTTTGTTTTATTAATCCACCATCATATAAATTATTTACATTATTGAAAACTATCTAAAATTGTAATGAGGTTAGCTGATAAATTAGTATCAAGATTTGAACTTACACTGTTGTATCTCCTTAGGTCCATTCTGATGTACTCATCCAAAAAACTTGTAATTTTGGTGTATTCTAATTGTTATTAAATTCAAGTGTATCATGAAGTTTGCTGTATTTATCAAGTGTTATTTATTGATCTAAGAAAAATAAACTATTGTTAATTGATATTTAATAAAAATCTATATTGAATGTTAATTTAAAGTTATCTGGAAATTTTAACAGTACTTACAGAAAACAACAAAAAAAAGAGAAGATACAGCCAATATACTGTATATAAGCGATATGAAAAGTTGCCATTATTTGCATGTAATGAACCAGGTGTATTATTTCCTACATAACAGCTATACAAACAATAAAAATTTCTTCTGTGGTCTGAAATCAGTTTCAGCCATAATATTTTAGTGTAAATCTAAATAAAGAAATTATTTTATATGGTCTTTGTTTTAGATCTATTACGTATTGAGACCCATTAGGCCGCGTATTCACTTGAGCATTTGCCCTGAATGAGCATGCATTTGCCATTTTGTTCAGATGTGTACAGGGTGAGCCAAATGGATCCGGATGCATCAGCCCGATCCGAGAGTTATAGGTACTTCAAAATGAGCACATGCTCTGTTCATGCTCAGTGACTAAGCATATCGTGTCTGTGGTTGCACCAAAAAATATGAGCCGACTGCCCCCACTCCTTTCAGTCAGTCATCTGCTGTCGAAACACATGTCTCATGCTTAATTTGTGTAAATTGTTGTTATTATTTTGCTTTTATAAATTTGGAAATGTCTTGTCCTTATCGGGTATTACCAAAACTATCCCATGTTGTGGAACCCAATGGATGAATTTGATGATAATAATTTAAAAAAGGACGATGCATGGAATGAAATTTCTGACCTTATAAAAATTTCCAAAGATGATTGTCTCAAGAAAACTGGAAGCTTCAAGAGTTCATATCGAAGGGAAAAGGAAAAAACAAACGTAACTTGAATGTGTAAGTTCTTTTTAAATTAATGATTCTTTTTGTTTGGTTTAATATAAGTTAACAGAATCAATTTTTAAAAGAAATTGTAATTTGAGAGGATATCTCAAAAAGTAAAGTTTCTTTTTGTTTGGGTTATTGCAACTATGCTGAACAGTCATTATAAACGCATCATCCGATCTTTTGAACCTATACCAATTTGTTCCAGGAACAGTTGAAGTGTACAAATCAAAATGATTTGCATTTAATGCGATGGTATTTCTCAATGAAAAAACTGAGCCTCGTGAAACAGTAAGAATAAGTTTTCAAGTTTATCCTTATTTGTGCCTTACAATTATTTAAGTTTATATTTCATGAGGAATTTGAAATTGAAAAAATCCATATTTTATGCCAAGACATAAAATACACCTAACACTCACCAAAGCTAAAGGGAGGAGGGCAGCAGCAACATAATACAACACACAAACAAAGAAAACAATATATCAGGTAAACACCCTTTCTCAAGTTAGCAGAAGTACGTGGCTGAGCTTGCGTAAGCCCTGCATTCGACGCAACCACTCACAGAATGAAAATGCCAGTCGGAGGTGGTGGGGGGAGCAACGATAATATAACTGAAAGTATAAATCACAAGGAGATTAAAATGTGGAAAAATAATAATCATTAAAAATAATTTAAAAATATAATAAATTTAAAAAAAATGAGATTTTGATTTTTTTGTTGTTGAAATAAGGCCTATAAGTATACATGAATCTGTTGTGCTGGCCAGTTATGGGTGTACAGGATGAGGATGGAAGATATTATTGGAAATTAAGGACTGGGGGATGTCTAGTTTGCAGGATGTGTTGATATGCCAATTCCCACCTACGGAGTTCAGATTGGGAGGTGGTATTTGGAAGTACTCTAATGGCTCTGACTGTGAAGCAGTTATTAAGGTCGCAGGGGTTGTGAGTACTGGCGTGGTGAGCAACAGGGAGGCCTTGGGAGGTTTTGGGAGTAAACAGTTTGTTTATGACCATTCATTCTGATGGATAATGAGTTTGAGGTAAGGCCAATGGAGGAACTTTGACAGTGGAGACAGGTGAGCTGATGGGTTGTTTTACAAGTGGCATGACCTATTATGGGGTAGGATTCACCCGTAGTAGGATTGCAATAGGTAGTGGTAGGTGGATGCATAGTGCATGTTTTGCAACGGGCCATAGAGCATTACCTCGACCACCTCCCAATCTGAACTCCGCAGGGGGGAATTGACATATTAACACATCCTGCAAACTAGACATCACCCAGGCCTTAATTTCCAATAATATCTTCCATCCTCAACCTGTACACCCATTACTGACCAACACAATAGATTCAAATATATTTATAGACCTTATTTCAAAAAATTTCAAAATATCAGTTTTTTAAAATTATTATATTTTTTATTATTTTTAATGATGATTATTATTTCCATTTTAATATTCTTGTGATTTATACTTTCGGTTACATTATCGTTGCTCCCTCCACCACCTCCGATGGGCATATTCATTCTGTGAGTGGCTGCGTTGAACGCAGGGCTTGCACAAGCTCAGCCATGTTCTTCTGCTAACTTGAAAAAGGGTGTTTACCTGAAATATTGTTTTTTATTTGTTTGTGTGTTGTTTTGTGTTGCTGCTGCTCTCCTCACTTCAGCTTTGGTGAGTGTTAGGTGTATTTTATCTGTACTGTGTCTATAAATATTGCCGCACGGCAGTTCTATCCTTCCATTGTTACCCATATTTTATGTCATTTATTTATAACAGTATTGAGTACATTATGCTTAATTGGTTAGTACTTTCACAATTATTAATATGGTAAGTGATTTTTATAAATTGTAGTCGAATTAAAATCAGGCATATTTCTATTGTCAGCTTAACCTTCCAAATGATGGAAAATATTTTGCCAAATGCTGTCTTACATTTTCTGTGCTCTCTTTACTTTTGCGTGGGACAGTTTTAATGGCTAGAAGTGAACCACCCTTGTGTCTAACATCATTTCTCCAATGTCCAGTAGCACTTTTTCTTAAAAAATTATGTAGACAAACTGTTGCTAGTACAATGATCTGTGCTTTCTCAGGTTTCTCTAGCAAAGGTTGCCGTAAAATGTGAAAATGCTTGATAATATCCCAAAAACATTTTCCACTCCTCTGTGCACTATATTTAATCCAAATTAAAAATTATTTGTGTTGATCCCTGTGGATGAATCCCGGAAAATGGCTTCAATAAAGTGTCATTTGAAGAGTAAGCTGAATCTGCCAAGAAAAAATAAGGAAGAGACTTATTTAAATCTTCAAATATGGATGGCTGTGGAAGATTCAGGTCCCCATTCCATATTTTCTTCTAAAAGTCACAGTTTTTTTAAAGCTTCGCCGGCTGAAATTCTGCCTTGACAACCCATATCAACATACAGAAAATTGTAGTTAGCATCAACAAGGCAAGCAACACAGTGCTGAATTGTGACATGTAGTTGTAAAAGTCACTTCCACTTTTAATTGGTGCTTGAAAAATTACATGTTTTCCATCAAGCGCTCCCAACCAATGAGGGAAGTTCCACGCTTGGTTGAATTTTTCAAAAATTTGAAGCCATTCCTCAATAGAAGATGGCAACTAAAGAAAGAAAAAAAGATCAAGTTAATTAAATGACTACATTATAAATTTTATTATTTTTGGAATTTTCTAGTTTACAGTTATTCAGAATGAGCATAAACTAAAAATTTTAAATGAACTCTAGAGGTTTTAAAACAAGATTTTTTTTTTTAATAACTGAAAAATGTTTCAAACAAATCTATTGTTTTTGATTTACAGAATCGTGGTTCTGAGGGAATTGAAACAATAGTAGAACAGTCAGAAAGTGCTGCAAGTGCCTGCACATCCGAAGCTTTCAAGCCCCACTTAACAAAAGGAAAAAAAAGATGATTGGATGGATGAAGCTTTTCACTATTTACAAAAAGCAGCTGAAGCAAACACTCCAGAAGATGAGTGCACATCCTTCGGAACATATGTGGCAATTAAATTTAAAAAAATACAATAAAGTGAACAGAATGTGCTATAGCACAACACCAAGTATCTAATGTATTTTTTGATACTGATATGGCAAAATGCACACAAAGCACTCCCTAGTTACAAAACCTACAGGACCAAAATTATTCCCAGTTTCAATTTAATTTAATTGCAATGGAGCACATGCTCCAGTGGCAATTTCCCTACACACCCACCTACATTTGACCTCTACAAATTTCAACTTTAAATTCTTTTCGGTAAGTTATTCATCATTCCCCTTGGTAACTCATTCCAATCCCTGACACCCTTACCTAAAAAAGAAAATCTTCCCACACCCTGCCCGTATATTACTCTTCTACAAGTCTGCAATGCTCGAATTTTGATTTTCAACAATGTTCTCCAACCCAATCAACCAATAATGTAAAAGTTTTAACAAATTTGCAAAATCCATCTCAGTTTTCACAAAAATCCGATTTAGCCCGTGAGGTTTCGTAAATTTTTTTTTTGGTCTGTAGAACTAAAAAAAAGGGTCTACAAATTGCGCAAAAGGTGATTAAGGGGGGGGGGGAGTTTTGTCAAAAAGTGGGGGTGTAACCATATTTTGAAAGGGTGAGACCTAAAAAAAAAAAGCTCTAAAAGTTTTGAGGGCTTTTTCTAGGGGAGGGGGGCATTGCAGACTTGTAGAAGAGTAATATACGGGCAGGGTGTGGGAAGATTTTCTTTTTTAGGTAAGGGTGTCAGGGATTGGAATGAGTTACCAAGGCGAATGATGAATAACTTACAGACCAGATCTCACCAGAATGGGGGTGGCCAGATCTCACAAATCTCACAAAATCTCACCAGAGGGAGGGGGGGTCCAGAAATCTGGAAAAACACCTCACATAATTAATTTATGAATGCCCCCCTTTTCATTTCCTTGTTTGAGGAGTGCAACAAATACACGTAACAATAACTGGTGATGATCAATTTCCAGTTAGCCATTGCAGTGTACTCAACATCTACACAAAACAGACTGGGTTTCCCATTCGGGCCGCATGGGGTCAGAACACAGTGGCTCATTGCTCATGCAGGGCGTGGCCGTGTGCCCCCTTCTTCTCGGCCCGCCTGCTCATTCTGAGCGAATGCTCAAGTGAAAGTAGAAAGAAACTGTGGGTTTGTATGAACAACTTTGACAGAAATTATCGTGATGGGGGAAAGGAAGAGGAGTTTTAGTAAAACAAACACTAACTATTTTTGTTTTTAAGTATACGTTTGTAAAGTTTCATCAAAATTGGATAAAAACTTTGTGTTTGTATGAAGAACATTGGCCAAAAAAAAAAAAAAATCCAACTTAATCCACAACCTGAATGTTGGTCAAATCTTCCAGAAGGAGATGCAATAGCTCATTCTCTAGTGGAATATTTCCAGATAGGCTTAAAACAGCAAAAGTAAAACCCCTATTCAAAAAAGGAGAAAAAGATAAGGTGTCAAACTACTGACCGGTATCAGTCCTCTCATGTTTCTCTAAAATCTTAGAAAAGCTATTTCACAAAAGACTAGTAAACTTTTTAGACAATAATAAATTATTTTCAGATACTCAACATGGGTTCAGAAATAATAAAATTACTGAAACTGCTCTCTTTTCATTTTACACATAAATCTTACACACTTCATGCAAAAGGACATGTATCTGGAATATGCTTGGACCTCTCAAAGGAATTTGATGTAATTGATCATATCATCTTGGTTTCAAAATTAGAACACCTAGGAGTTAGAGGATAAGTAACAATTGGAAAAGTCATACCTGCATGATAGAAAACAGATTGTTGAATATAGCTTTAAGACTGACAACAAGGTAGGTAAACTATGTGCACTCTGACTGCAAACACATAAAATATGGAATGCCATAAGGGCCAATACTTGGGCCTGTACTATTCTTAGTATATATATATATATATATATATAATATGTCTAATATATATATATATGTCTAATATATATATATATAATTAAGGAAGGATAGGGAAATATGACCCAACACTTACCACAGATGAAGGCGGCTGGGATGACGAACAAAAAACAAACACAAGAGAAGTGCAATATTTCGGCCTACAACATCCAGTTGCAAAACATGCCAGTTCCCACAAAATCAATAATTTGAACATCTGTTTTTCAGTTAGGGCAATCAGAGTTTTCCCTAACAACACAACCCCCTCTGAACTTCGTAGATGGGAATTAGCCTACCAGAATATCCTTGACACCAGACATCCTCCTGGCCTCAATCTCCAATAAACTCTGCCCACCAGACCCAGCACTTATTACTATACCATTTACGTTTTTTGTATTTCTATGCTATTTACATTTATTTTACGTTTTACTTATAGTTATATATATATATATATATATATCCCCACCCAGTTATTATTATTATTATTATTCACCTCTTTCAATAATAACATATCGGCACCAGTATCGATTATTGACCCAATGTTAGAGCTTACTCCCCCCCCCCCCCCCCCACCTAAACTACCATCCGCGCCTGAGACGCCATTCACCAGTCGGCCGTCTATGTGTACACATGTGACGACGCCTGGTGCTTCACCTTCTGCACGTTTAAGGCTGTTGTAGGCCGAAATATTGCACTTCTCTTGTGTTTGTTTTTTGTTCGTCATCCCAGCCGCCTTCATCTGTGGTAAGTGTTGGGTCATATTTCCCTATCCTTCCTTAATTTTATTGCCTTAAAGCTTTTTCCTGCTCATTGTTATTATATATATATATATATATAGGAATCAAATTAGGATAGGGAAATGAGCCACCACTTACCTTTAGATGATGGATGTGGGGCGCGAACATCCATCATCTAAAGGTAAGTGGTAGCTCATTTCCCTATCCTAATTTGATTCCTTTACGCTACTTAGAGTCTTTTTTTCATTGTTATTATATATATATATATATATATATATATATATATGATCTAGGAACAACAAATAATTGCCAAAAATATATTGAATTTGCCGTTGACATGACCATATTAAAGAAAAAATGTACTAAAGAACAGTTAATTAAAAATTAACTCTTCTAAAAACATTGCAAACTGGTTTTCTCAAAACAAGCTAATAATAATCACAGAAAAAACACCTGCCATACACTTCGGGACAAAAAATAATTTAGATACACAGTTACCTACAGTAAAACTCAGTGGCGAACTACTAAAAAATGTAGAAAACATAAAATTTCTAGGTATTTGCGTACAAGAGAATTTAAAATGGAACACACACGTTGAACACTTTTGTAAAAAAACTAATGACTATCTGCTACATGATGAGAATATTAGATGGTTTCATATCTAATGAAAATATGTATATAAAAATTGAAGTGTGTTTCCCTATATTTTATATTTCAGCCGCTATTACCTAGCACAGATCACTGGTATTTCTATATGGTAGGAGTTTCCTATTGTGCACAACATTGGTCAAATGCCGTTAGCCGTGGATGTATGGGAGATATGGCTGTTAAAGATGGTCGATGTAGGGCTTTTTCATATTTCTACCATAGACTTGTGTGTCCCTACATTTCTCTTTCCTGCCACAAATACATGAAACAGAACATTGGTGTTTGTGTGTGGTAATAGCACCAAGTCTCCTAACGTGCACTATGGTGGTAAGATGTTGGTAGCTATGGGGGTGTGGGAGATATAGTGGTTGAAAGTGGTTGACCTGAGGCACTTCTGCATTTCGACCAAAGTTATGTTTGTCCCTATGTATCACTTTTTAGCCAAAAGTATCCAGCACAGATCACTGGTGTTCATGTGTGATAGCTGCATACATTTGCCGATCGTGCAAAACGTTTACCGATTTTTTATATCTGTGCGGGTGTGGAAGATATGGTGGTTGAAAGTGGTCGATCAAGGATGTTTCCATTTTCAACCAAAGGCATATATGTCTGTATATTTCACTTTGCTGCCACAACAGCATAGCACAGATCACTGGTGTTTGTGTGTGGTAGTAGCATCAAGTCACCCATTGTGCACTATGGTGGTTACATTTCAGTAGGTATGGGGATGTGGGAGATACTGTGGTTGATAGTTGTAGATGTAGGGTATTTTACTTCTTCTAGCAAAGAAGTGTGTGTCCCTATGTTTCAACTTGCAGCCAGAATTACCAAGTGAAGACCATGGGCGTTTGTATGTGGTTGTAACTAGGAGTTTTTCACTGTGCACTTTGGTGATTGCACGTCGGTAGCTGTGGGTGTGTGGTAGATATAGTGGTTGAAAGTGGTGGACCTGATATAAAAATAGACATGCGTCCCTATGTTTCACTCCACAGCCAAAACTACCTAGCGCAGTCCACTTGTGATTGTGTGTTAGAGTTGTAAAAGTAACGAGAAATTCTGTACCCGTATCTATCCGTTACTAAACCAATCAGTACCCGTTACTTTCGAATCGTTACTCGTTACTTTTGATACAATCGAACACTAGCAACTGTGTTAGTAGTTAACAGTGGCGGCCGAAGTGATTTGCTCAGGTAGTGACAACAATAAAATGTTTCCAGTGGTGGATCCAGGATTTTGGTTTGATTGGGGGGGGGGGGGGGCAGGCTTGACTTGGACGAGGAGGGGGCCGCCGACAGAAATCTCAAGATATCTCATTATTCCAGATTGCCGCCCTTATAAGAACAGTAGAACAAAAGAAAAAAGGTTTCAGCCCCCTAGCCCTCCCCCCCCCCCAACCCCTGGATCTGCCACTGAATGTTTCGACGGTTTACTGACCATCATTGAAGTGAAAGGGGCCTGAAAAAACAGCTCAGAGTAAGAATCTCGCAATATAAAGATTTGTAACGTGCGAAAGTCTCATTACCTGCAGTTACTGCCGGATTAAAGAAATGATTTTGAAATTAATCAATGATAAATGTTTTAAAATTGAGCAAATGGTAAACATTTAGTGACTAGCCAAAAACCGACAAGTTGATCTACAAGCAGTGCTGGATTACCCAATAGGCAGGACTATGCATGACTAGGCAGTAGCCAGGAGCCCCTGATTTTTGAAGGCCCCCTGAAAGTTCACTTTTTTCACTAAATAAAAATAATAAAAAATAAAATCATCCAGAATAAAAAAAATCAAAATTATATGAAAAGCATTGAAATTAATTTTGTTTCAAAGTAGTATTACAATAAATAAAAGTAATTTTCAAAATATATTAAACTGTAAAATTCGTTTGTTAATTGAATAAATAAATATGATGAATTCTATTAGTCATTTACAAAACCATTATTTTTGTACTTATAAAATACAGATAATTAATTTAAAAAACCGGGGGAATCAAAATTTTTGAGAGTGTCTAGGGCCCCATACTTTTTTATCCGGCACTGCCCACGATGACCACGACGACAGTGGAA